>CM039598.1:8842147-9368886 GCA_022457205.1 Saccharum spontaneum
AGGCTACCTTTTGTAGGCTAAGAAGTGAACTTAATGTGCTTGATTCAAGTAACTTTAAAAAATGAGCGCGTGTTGTCCCTTGCATTGCATTGTATCATATGTCATGTTTATTTTATCGCAATGCATTTAGGGCTTGGCTAACACGGTTACGATAACCCTCCTTTGGAGGAGTGAAGAAGCCTAACCGTGGATCAAACTTGACAAGCAACCTAGCTTTACATTCTTGTATTGCATTGCATATGCATGGTTGTTTGTTTGTCGTTTCTTTTCGGTTTAGCTTTGAGCAACCTCTGTGTTCGTCCATGAATAGAGAGAGCATTTGACGCTCCTAAAAGTCCAAAAACTCTATTGCATGGCCATACGTTGCTCCTCGGGTGTTTATTGCCTATTTTCGTAAAAATAATACTAGCCTAAGGCAAAACATTTTAAAAATTTGAGGGTTTGAGTGAGGTCACTCATATCGGGTTCCAATTGGTGTTTATTTGTGTCTCTTTGAATTGGAACTTGATTGGGAGAAGTCGCGTCGAAGTTTGGAACGAAGAATGGCGAAAAACAGCGACCGGACGCTGCACCGGACGCAGTGTTGCTTCACCACCGCGTCCGGTCCCGGCGTCCACCAGCGCGTCCGGTCATCCAGAAGACAAAGTCCAGACCTTGGCACCGGACGCTGCACCGGACGCGCCTCTGACCACCACCGCGTCCGGTCCCAGCTACCACCACCGCGTCCGGTGCTCCGCGATGAATTCCCGAGCACTCAGCCATCGGACTCTGACCGCGTCTGGTCAGTCCACACCGGACGCGTCCGGTCACTCCAGGCGCTTACTCGAGTGTCACCGGACGCTGCACCACCGCATCCGGTGATTTTGACCACCGCGTCCGGTGATACCGTTTCGAGCGGATCTCAGCCCTCATAAAACCGAATCGTTTTCTCTTTCTTTTCTTCTCCGCCGAAATCCGCCGCCGCCCGAGCTCTCCTCGCCAATTCGCCGTTTCGCCGCCGTTCTCGCCGGAGCCGCCGTTATCGCCGGCTGTTCCTCACCGCCGGCGAAGCCAAACCCTGCCAAGAGCCTCTCCAGCACCACATCTACTCCCCCGTGCGCCCGGGCACCTTGATTCCATCCTTCGGCCGGATTTTCATCTAGGGTTTTCCCCTAAACCCTAGCTTAGGGTTTCCATCAACCCTAGCTCGAGGTAACGGCTCGTCTCGATTCCATTTTCGATTCAAGTCCTTTCAATTCTCTCGTTAGGGCTTGCCGTTGACCATAACACTCCTTTGCTATCTCGATTGGTCATTTCAGTGCTCGATCGCCGATCTCGGGGGTTCTCGCGAACTAGGTCACCGCGTCCCTTCACCGTCGTCTCGTCGATCCGAGGTAGCTACGCGTCGTTTCACTTCGTATCTCACGTGCTTGCTATCTAGGGTTTCGCATCTTTAGATATATATGTGCTTATAGTATATCTCTCTATTCCATACGTGCAGCGAGTCAGTCGGTGTGTCGGGTCAGATCTGTTCGCTAAATCCGAGGCCAAGCCTGCGGATACGGATTGAGGCCAAGCCTCTCGAGTGTCAGTTCATCATCTCACAGAGGTTTTCAGGCAGTTGATCAGTATGGTGCGTTGCAAGAACGCCGGTGGTGCTCCTGGTGACGGGGACAACAGTCCTCCCCGTTGTGATGAGATTGCGCGTGGTAAGCGCATCAAGATTGCAGCCAAAAAGAAGAGGAAGGCACCGTCAGATGCAGAGATTGCTCAGGCTGTGGCAGACGCCGCAGAGCAGGCAGAGAGAGGTGGCAGACGCAGTGGCTTGCATATAGGCGAGCGTCGCTTTCATCTTGAAGGTCGATAGCTCGGTACTGAGGCCACTGAGGGCACCGAGGCTACTGCACCTTCAGAGCAGATGTCAGTTGATCCACCCTCAGAGCAGACACAGGCTACAGAGACTACACCCGCTACTGAGTCTACCCAGGCCACTTAGGCTCCACAGGCCACTGAGGATACAGAGGAGCAGGCAGCTCAGTCTCCACCACGTCGCCGCTCCACACGTGCTCGTTCACAGGTGACACCCAGGCCAGAGGGCCCGCGTCGTGGAGCACGACCTCCTCCCAGAGTTAGAGGGTCACCCCCGGTCGAGCACTTAGACCTGAGGGGTGCTTCAGCACGTCAGGTGAAGAGCTTGAGGTTTGTGGAGGTCAGCCGATGGTTTCCACCTGTCAGAGATCCCAGAGCTTCAGAGGGTTTCTATACCCCACTTCAGGAGGACTTCTACAGGGCCCTAGTTGACAGTGGCATTGCTTTCAGACCTCAGAGGGTGTGTCGACTAGAGGCATTGGTTGATGTTGTGGGAGAGCAGCTCCGTCCTCACCTGTCCTATCTGCCTGGCTTATCAGATCTTCTTGGACGGACAGGTGCTTACTGCGGCACATGGGTCAGAGAGTTCTATGCTTCTCTTTGGATTGATCCGGCGCATGAGTTTATTCACTTTGCATTCAGAGGCCGCGATCATAGACTCTACAGCTCCAGAGCCCGAGAGCTCCTCAGACTTCCAGCTTCTGACACGAGGATCCATCAGTTGTGCTATGGCCAGACTCCACCTCCCAGGCGCCCTCACGGCGGTTCAGTGCCACCCACCGACTTGGTCCGACCCTGCTTTCGCGAGCCTTTTGGCGAAGGGTCACGTCGTACACCTGCCAGCCTGACGCCTCTTGCCCGAGTCTTGGATGCCATACTCAGACGCACTCTACTGCCTCGACTTGGCTACAGAGAGGGACTGACGAGGATGCAGCTTTGGGTTGTTCACCACCTCATGACACAGCGACAGTTTGATATCTGGGATCTTATCCTGAGTGAGATGGAGGACACCATTGCTGAGGGCTTCAAGGGTAACCGTCAGCTTCCCTATGCCCACTGGATTTGTTTCATCATCAGATCTGCTATCCAGATGCCACCAGAGATCAGGGCAGAGATTGCTAACACCACTATTGCTTTCCCTGATTATGACATCAGACAGCTTTGGGCCTCAGTTACTAGAGAGCAGGCTCCAGCACCAGGACAGCGTGAGCGCCCAGATGTTCCTGAGACAGCAGCTGAGCAGGACGCTAGAGTTGACGAGCTTGCCGAGGCAGAGCTCGCAGACCTTGAGGCTCAGACTGCTGAGATACCTGAGGATGTCACTTCAGACAGCACTGATGAGGATTATCAGCCCATCCCCAGGTACCGGTCTCCTCGGTCTCACGACCACGAGGCCGGTGGATCTGGCTCAGCCTCCCGCTCAGACCCAGCCATGGTGGCTATCCTTGAGAGGCTGACCCAGGCTCAGGAGCAGCAGCAGCAGCAGATACAGCGCCAGGCACAGGATACAGCTGCAGCACTAGCACAGATTCAGGCTCGCCAGGACGAGTTTCAGAGACAGCAGCTTGAGATCCAGAGGCAGCAGGTTGAGATGCAGAGACAGAGTCAGCAGCAGTATATGGATCTTCTGCGGCATCTCATCACAGTTGGGGTTCCTCCGCCTGCATCTATCATGGCTCTGGCTTTGCATTCCAGCGGTCCATCGAGTCAGGGACAGCCGAGCTTTCAGTTTACATCTCCACAGCAGCAGGTTCCCCAGTCTTTTCAGTCCCCGAGCTTCACTCCTATCCATACGGGGTTCACACCGTCAGACCAGACTCGCCCGCATCTCCTGACAGGCACACCTATTGGTGATTTCAGTGCCACCTACAGCGAGTTGACTGGTCAGCCGACACCCTCGCACACGACTACGTTTCACACTTCGTCAGGGTTGTCAGCTTCCGAGGCAGTCGTTCCACCAGTGACAGGGACCGGGACTACAGAGACCCTCCCTTCTTCAGTTGCCTCGACAGATCCCCCAGCTACTGGCGCACTTCAGGCTCAGGTTACTCAGACAGATCCACTTGTTGCTACACAGTCAGTGCCTGTTTCTGCTCAGACCCAGACCGCTTCGCAGCCACGTGCTTCTTCAGAGGGTCAGCCAGATAGCTCCGACTCCGAGGGCGATTCACTTCACTTCGTGATCACTCCGCGCACCTCGGCACCCGATACGACTCCGTCTGTCCCCCCGTCAGATTAGATTAGTTTTTTGGCGCTTGATGCCAAAGGGGGAGAGAGAGTAGTTTCAGGGGGAGTTTGTTAGTGGGTTTTCGTTTTTCGTGTGCTACATTCATGCATATCATGTTTTATTTTCAGCATTGCATTCGTGTGACATTGTCGTCGAGTCGTAAACTTTGAGTCTTAATGTGTTATCCATCACTGTGATTAATACATGTCACCGTTTTAGCTATAGCTCTAAGGTTGTGCTTCCGTGCCTTACTCCGATTACTTATGAGCTATATCTTTATGTGTACTAACGCTTTTGTCTTATCTTATGAAGTACACTCTTTTGGCTTGGAGCACATAAGCAATTCCTAACCCTTTATGCTTATTGTCTTTTGCTTATGTGAACCAAGCATGCTCGAAAACCTTCACTCTAATCCTTTGAAACTTAGTGTTGTCATCAATCACCAAAAAGGGGGAGATTGAAAGCATCTAGGCCCCAAGGTTTGGTTTCGGTAATTAATGACAACACTTTATTACCATGACTAACGTGTGTTTTGCAGAAACTTGGTAAGTTAGGTCATGGAGGTGATAACTGCTTTGAGCACTGTGGCTTCGTGTCCCTTGATGGAAATCGTTTCGGTTTTCAAAAGAGTGACGTCAAGATTAAGGACGGTTAGTTTCGGATGACGAGGTGTTGAGACACTTCCGGAATAGTCGTTAGGATCTTCGTTTTTTCTCTTTTGGCCGTACTATAAAGGGGGGCATGAATGGGTAGCTTGACCTAGGCGAGTCCTATGTTTAGGTGTGGTGCACACTTGTTAAACTTGGCGCTAGGCAACCCTAGAATAGCTCAAAGTTCAGTTGGAAGCAACTTGGTTGAAGTTGCGTCGCGTTTCGAGAAGTTTCGGGCTATTTTCCAGTCACCGGACGCGCTCTTCGGGAGCACCGGACGCGTCCGGTGAGTACGCTCTGCGCTAGGGTTTCGGCCTTGACCACCGGACGCGGTCCTCGCGAGGACCGGACGCGGTGGTCAGAGGCTGACATGTGTCATCCAGGGAGAACGCCCGTCGGACGCGACCTGGACTTGATCGGCGAGTCCGGTGCGAGTCCAGTAAGGTCCAGAGAGGACCAGACGCGTCCGGTCTTCAGGCATCGGACGCGGCCTCGCGTCCGGTGCGAGTACAGTAAGCACCCTTGCACGTCGGACGCGTCCGGTGACACCTGACCGGCGCGTCCGGTGGTTCGTTTTCAAAATCGCGTTTTGACCGTTACGGGCCACCGGCGCGTCCGGTGAGTTGCACCGGCGCGTCCGGTGACCCCGTGTCAGAAAGTAACGGTTCGTTTTCTTTGAGGGGTGTATAAATACAACCCCTCCACCTCTTTTAGAGGTCTCTTGCTCATTCAAACATCTGAGAAAACCCTTTAGAGTGCAAGGGAGTGCAAGAGCTCTAGTGAGGATAGAGATTTGAGAATCAAAGTTTGAGTTTCCTCACTAGTGATTAGAGAGTAGCAAGTGTGCATCCATCTCCTCATTTGGGCTCGTTGTGGTCAAGTGAGAGTTCTAGCTTGTTACTCTTGGTGATCGCCATCACCTAGACGGCTTGGTGGTGATTGGGAGTTTGGTGATCATCCGGCGGAGCTTGTGGATGACCCAACTCAAGTTGTGAGCGGTTTTGGGTGATTCGCCGCGACGGAGTGTCGAAGAATCAACCCGTAGAGAGCACTTGATCCTTGCGCGGATCAAGGGGGAGCGACACCCTTGCGCGGGTGCTCCAACGAGGACTAGTGGGGAGTGGCGACTCTCCGATACCTCGGAAAAACATCGCCGTGTTCCTTGCCCCTTTACATTCAAGCAATTACTTTCTCGTATTTACTTTCATTGCTTGTTTTACATTCCTAGAATTGCCATGCTAGTCTAGGATTGGAAACTAGGGTGCAAAACTTTTTAACGGTAGACTCTCTAGGGACACAAGTAGGCACTAGGGGTGAATTCCGGCTTGTAGGATTTAATTCTTGCAATTAATTTGTAGAGAAGCCCAATTCACCCCCCCTCTTGGGCATCTTGATCCTTTCACAGTTTTTAACTCTGCGCAGAGGTGTACACTTTCACTGTGAGTCATAACTTCCAAATGCATGGGGAGGCCATTCCCAAAACACCAGAAATCATATAAAGCCACTTAAAGGTTCGTCTAACAAGTTAGGGCCATTAGATTCACTCGGCAGGCAGATGTAGAACCCCTTCCCAGTGGCACAACAACCGCAGCCTATACACACTAAGAACAGGGGCTCGCCCTACACCCAACGTGGCAAGCCGTTCTTACGCCATTTAAGGTAACCACTAACAAGCTAGAAAAGGTCCTTTAAGCAACTAAAGCTAGAGCCATATAGCCCTCACAGCTGTACTGTATGTCCCGGATGATCACGTACAGATAAGTCCTTATGGAGAGAAACCAGAGCATCAAAATAACACACATGCTCTAGCCCCCTTTTAACAGTAATAAAATCATCTTAATGATTGATTGCTTAATCCATTAATCAAATTACAAGATCATTGTTCATAATTAATCACTAGCAATAGCTACCCAAATGCATTCCCAAGGTTGACAAGGAATCCAGATAACAATCACTAAGTTATAATCTCTAAGGTTGTCAAGGTAAGCACATGCACATGTATGATAATTTCAGTGTATAGGTAACAAGGAAAGTCCCATGTTATACTTGCCTCTTTCCCAAGGTTAAGCTGCTCAGAATCTTCAGCTGCTATCTTCCGGTCTCCAACTTTTGCTTCGACTGTCGGTCCTCAGCTCCTAGTCTTCATCACTAACGAACCACGCTTCCTCTACTCGTAGCAACCAAGCAACACAAACAGACAACAAACACATCTAAGAACAAAACACCAATCACAAGTGAAACTTTGAAAAGAGCATACTAATCGACATGGCTCAATCCTATGATCGCGGGAGCATATCAACGCCTGAGAACGGAGCTATCGTTAAAGAGGACACGTCCAACAAGGTACTTACGACAAAACGGAGAAGATAGATGTAAGCTTGATGTATTTTAGTCATGGTAAGATGATGGACATTTTAGCTAAATAACCTAGAGTTAAATTAACCAATAACCAAATTAATTACATGCTTCATGTTTAACTAAACATATTATAATTGATAAAGACACATTAAGGTTGGTGTTAATCAAGTTAACATTTTATAATTATAAAAGACTAGAGATAAATCTAAATTACTTTTAATTGAACAGAACATTGATTAAACATTAATCATATTAATGTAATTTATAATTCACTAACATGTGACAAGGTAAACAACTTTGCTAACACGTAGCTTATATCAGCATGGTCGCAACACAACATGAACGAAAACGGAATTACAACCCTATGTTGATTTTAACTAAAAAGCTATTAAATAATTATTAATCAAATTAGTATTTCAATCAATAAATTCATAACTAAATGACATGATAAACAATGCCACTACTGCATAGAGCACGACGACACGAATCTAACGCAACTTGAACGACTCGAATCGGAGCTAAAACGATAAAACGGTGGAGATCAAAAGATCGATGGCGAACTAGTACGGTACCTCGTTTTCTTCCTTGCAATCCTGTACAGCTAGCTAGGGAGGAAATCGGGGTGCTGCTGCTGCTACAAGTCACAGAGGGGACCGGGGGAATCGGCCAAGGCTCAGAACGGGCAGCGATGGAATCGTGCGAAGGTTCTTAAGTGCTTTTGCTATTGGTGCATTGATACAGGTCTTCCAACCATATAGCCGATCAACTTTGTTCAAGGCAACAATAAACCTCACATTGCGGTGTTTCAAAAGATCAAGGGACTCCATGGTCTGCTTCTCAAGCCCACGCGTAATATCAACAACCACTACAGCAATGTCACACAGACTTGATCCCCTCGAGCGCATGTTACTGAATGACTGGTGCCCCGGGGTGTCAATTACAAGCAAGCCAGGAACTTTGATGGTAACCTCAGCTTTAAGGGAGGTCCTCTCCCTGATATTCTCAACAGGTAAGTAGGTGGCACCAATCTGCTGCGTGATTCGTCCAGCCTCCCCACCCTGCACATTGCTTTGCCGAATACAATCAAGCAGCTTTGTCTTTCCAGCATCCACATGCCCAAGGATGCAACATATGGGTGCACGAAGCTCCAAGTCAACCCCATTGCCTTGACCTTCATCCTCAAGGATAGAGACCAAATCTTCCCCAATATCTTCCGATAAACTGATTGGGTTAGAAATTGGAGTAGCAGAGGTCACCTGCTTTTCCTCTGCTTGGTCCTCTTCCAGTTCTCTAAAAGAGGGAGATTTACCACCATGCAATAGGAAATCAAATCCATCGAAGCTCTTGTTCTCCCAATTATCATCTTCGTCGATTTCATTGCTCTCTTCCGAAGATGATTGTGTAATTTGTTCCTCCCCCAATTGCAGCACATCAACGCCTACTCCATCATCCTCCAGCGATGCATTGCTCTGTTCGTACTGCAATTGGTCCTCAGACCCCAAAGTTTCTCCCAGATCAGTTTCAATTTCAGATTGGACATTGACATGATGCTTGGGCACCGATTTAGACTTCCTTGATTCATACACGGGCCTCCTCTGCGTGCCACCACACCCATCACTGCCGGTGGCATCAGCAACGGCGACGCCCAGCCGCCTCCGCGCCGCCTCCATCCGGAGCTTCTCCTGGATCATCCTCACGTGCCTGGGCACCGATGTCGCGCCACTAGCCGGCGGTGGACGACAACAGCGGCGGCGGGCGGCAACAGCGGCGGCAGCATAGGGCTTGGAAAACAGGGCTAGCAGGAGGCCGGACATATATATGTATATATACGGGCAGCACGTTGACGAGAGCTAGGGCATGGGATGCCTTGATTTGTTGTAAAGAAAACAACCAAAGACAGCGGCGGCTTGATATAAATAGGGAGGAAAACTCTCCACCTTCACATCAACCAGTAATATGGTACTAATTGATGTTGCACCTCCAGCTCCACTAATAGGCCTAAATAGATATTAAGGCCCATTAGTAAATAAAGACATAGGCCTTGATGATTATTGCACACAGGCCTTGAGCGTTGGGAAAAATGAGATATTTATTTATTTTCGGAATTAATTAATTTTATGGATAAAATAATTCTAGAAAAGTCTAGAATTGTTATTCAAGCCATGAAAAATACTCCGAAAGCTCTAAAAATTCAGGAAAAATTCTCAGAGACATTATGGAACATGAGGTACCCAGATAAAGTATTTGGAGCTCATGATAAAGTAATTTGAAGCATCTAAAAATTAGATTATGCTCACAGAAAAGTGGGAAGAAAAAAATTTCCGAGAAGTTTGTAGAGATTGATTGATGGGCGAGAAACTGAAAGGAGTAATTTGCGTTACAAAAGAGAAGATTTTTAGGAAGCTGCCGATGAAAACTTGATATGAGAAACAAAGAATATTGATTATAGAAAAAGATAAAGGCATGTCGGAGAAGAAAGATCGACCTACTAAACGTATTTTTAAAGACCTTGCTCACTCTCAACACACAAGAGTTAACAAGCAAACCTCACATCAAACAATAGCCCGTCAAATTAGTTTAGAAAAATTTAAAGATCCTTATTTTTTTTCATTTTTTTTCTATAACTAATTGATGCTATCATAAACTAAATTTAGGAAATTTTGTCCAAATATTAAAACATTTATTTTATTTAGTGTTTCCTATGCACAACTCAAAATAGAAATTTTGGGGTGCGACAACGGCCGCACGTCACCACACGCAGGTGCGCGTGCGGTTTCTGGGGGCATGGCGTCCATGACGTGCGGCTGGCAACTAAGGGCCACAGATGATGGTCATGAGAGCGAGGCTGAGGTTCGAGCTTGTGAGGTCATGGTCATGGTGAGGTCACGGTGGCGTCGAGCCTTCGGCAGGACCAAGGGTATGTGCAAGGCGGCGTCGGCCAGTTTGCCGCCGTGCTGTTCGTGTGCGCCGCGGGCGTCGAGCTGTGGTGGATCATGCGTGAGCGCGGCTTGGCACGCCAGATGCCGGCATGGCAAGGCCGTGGGGATGGTGCAAAGCTTTGGTTCCATGCAGGCCTGTGTTGTTCCGGCGCTCGCGCAACGGCGTGCTGTAGGAACATGGCTGCGCTGCACCGCGTGTGGGTGTGCAGGTGTGATGGCGCTCTGACCGGCGACCGTGGGTGGCCACCAGCGCGGCGTCATGCCACTAAGAGGAAAACACGCCGGCGCGAAGGCCGGGACAGGCATGTATGATGGCGAGGATGGATAAAGGTTGGGTCCTTGGGTTGCTCACCGGCGGGCTTGGGGTGGCTGGGAACACCGGCAGCGTGCGGGCAGATCGACATGGTGGTGTAGGTGGCTCGACAAGGCGTCGACGCCGGGCCGGGTCGGGTCGCGGTCATGGTGCTGCGGCTGGCACCGTCTCGTCCTCCGGTACTGACCGAAGCAGAGGGCGAGGCAGGGTTGCGGTACTCCTGGTGCTCGGCGTCCGCGTCCAAGTTGTGGAGGAGGTGGCGATGTAGCGCAGTGGGTGGCCGAGTTTGCGGTCCAGGGCGTCGCGGACGAAGGTGACGACGCGGTGGTGAGGCTGCGGCGTCCATGGCGTCCTCGGCGTGAAGGCGAGGCGGCTCGATGTGGCTTCAACGCCTCCAGCCCATCGTGCGGGTGAAGGGCTAAGCGGTGGCGGGGGCTCTGGGCTGCGTTGCATCGCTGCCGCGGTAAGTGCGCACGCCGCGGCATCTGCCGCGCGACGCTCGACGTGGCTTGGCGAGGCAAGCACGAAGCGGAGAGGGTGGAGAATGGGTTGCTGTGGCGGCTGGCTGGGGAAGGAGGTGAGGGCTAGTGCGGCCGAGGGTTCTTATAGCCGCGATGCTAGGGTTCGTGGGCTGCGCCGGTGTCCGGGCCGTGGATGGGACGGCCGTCACACGTGGCGTGCATCCAGGGGCGCGAGCAGGTGAGCCAGGTCGTGAAGATTCGAGAAGGGGCATCGGTCGCAGGCGTGTCCGCGCACGCTCGCCCGCGAATCGCGGCATGGGACGCGGCCTAGAGGGGTGGCCCGCGATGACGTACATGAGGGCATCCGAGGGGGAGCAGTTGGCTTCGCTCGGACGCTTGCTGCTGCCGATGAAAAGCAACGGTGCGGGGACGGAAAAGCAGAGAAGGGAGCGGTACCGAGGAAGATGAAGACGGAGACGTCTTCGGTCTTATGACGGAAAGTAGACGGCGTTCGCTGCTTCACTTTCTCCCCTGCGGCTGGCGAGCGGGTCCTGCGGACGAGGCCAGCGTGGGTGCGATGGGAGCAGGGCACGAGAAGGCATCCAAGGGGAGCAGTCTCCTGCAGCTGACCTGTGGGCCATCCTGGCCATGCAAGAGCGGCGGCTGGTCCATGCCTTCAGGTACGTACGTGAGGGGTCCAGCGGCGGCGGTTCCTAGGAGCGCTCGCGCAGGAAGCCGGTGGCATTTCTTCTGCTTGCTACGCACGTGAGAAGCAAGGAGGGGGCTGGGCTGCGTGCTGGTGTTGGGCCGAGAGAGGAGCTGGGCTCCCGTATTTGCGGACTTGCGGTTGAGGCATTAATACTTGCATACACGTATATACATGTATATAGTGCCTTACTGCCTTTGCATGGTGCCTTGTGTCGTGCACATGTGCTCCTATTTTGGAGAGGCTCGGGGCACAAGGGGAGGGGCTCACGTAATTAAGGAAGCCAAGCACAGGAGCATGCATAATGATGATACGTGCTGCTGCTTCTATACGTGCTTCACGTTACCAGACAATTAGGCACATAAGCATGCACGCTTGTGCAGCCTACTAGCCAAAGGGTTAAGGAGATCCAACAGATTAGCTAATTACTCCTACAATCAAACAATAAACTCCAACAAGAACCAACTCAAAACACTCAATATGCAGCTAAATTATATGCGATGCACGAGATTACGAAGTCCTAGTCTCTTGAAGTTGGGCTGAGAAGGGAAAGAGTTAGTCTTAGGTTTGACCTAGCGACTACATGCTACACACATTGCAAGAAAAATTTTAAAAAGTTCGTATTTTTGGTTGCCCGAAAAACCGGGATGTTACAGGCATCATGGGCCAATGGATTACATTTCTAATCTATCCTTGGGATGGAAGGTCCTGTATATTTGACTCTTTGCGGGATACAAACAAAGCAGTGTACAAGCAATTTGAAAGCTGTTTGAGATAGTAAGTGATGAAACTTATTCATTTATAGTTAACATAGTTGTTGAAAATGTCATTGACACTAGTGGTTTTTCGTACGGCGCTTATAAAAAGTATGTGAAAGATCCCGACTGATATGATCAGAGATTTGAGAAGAAGAAGATCAAGAATGGCATGAAACTGAAACTCAGGCGTGAGTTCCCGATAAGTACTAATACTACTACTCTACTACTACTGTTGCTCTTCTCCTAATACTACACCTACTACTCTACTCTACTCTAGTACTCCTACTACTACTCTACTCTACTCTATTCACTACTACTAGTTCTACTACTCCTACTGATTGTTTATTATATATGCTCTAATGATTGTGTATTATGCATCGTGAGGATGGTGGCAAAGGGAGAAGGTCGACCAAGACATCAGACAAACAATAGCAGACATATGTAAGTTTGTCATAGAGAGCGCGCATGAAGGGAATATGTTCCTTAACCGAGAAAGCGAGTTAGTGCGGGATCTGAAGTTCGAGAGGATCAGAAACTGGAGCATCAAGTTATGAATCTCGGATTACATTCTGCCGGACCTCTTTTTCGGTAAAAATTGATATGTATGAATGACCTTAGTTGTTGATGTACGAATGATTTGTGTTTATGAAACAATGACGAAGACATTACTAATGTAATAACTTAATGTCGGTTCGTCAAACAAGAATGAATGTAATATATGTTTTTCATCTATTTTATGCTTTATCTGTGTTTTCATTAGCGAAATTTTAAATTCAAATTTAAATTCTAATTTGAAAAAGCATTTTTTAAATCTAGAAATCATTAACCGAGGTGGCCAAGTAATAAAAACCGCCTCGGTTAATATCTTAACCGAGGCGGGCGTCTTTATTCAACTGCCTCAGTTAAAATCTTAAGCGAGGCGGGCACATTAAGACAACCGCCTCGGTTACATATTAACCAAGGCGGTTAGCTTATGATGCCCGCCGCGGTTAATCTATTAACCGAGGCGGTTGGCCAACCGCCTCGGTTAAGGCCACGATTAACTGTGACCTTTGCGCCGAGGCGGTTGGCTTACCCGCCTCAGTTAAGCAAAAATGCCCACCTCGATTAAAATTCCTATAGTAGTGGGTCGGACGCGGTGCCGCACCTTGTTTCTAGCTGGGACTTCAGGAGGCGGTCGTCTTCTTCCTTTGTCTTCCTCGGTTCTGGTGGTATGTATGGTGGTGCTATGTACTGGATCTGCTTCCTCTCCGTCGGGATCTGCTTCTTCTTCGTCATCTTGTCTTCTTCTTCTCCGTTGTTCGCTTCGCGTTTGCTTCGTCAACCACCCTGAGGTGAAATCCACCCCTAATGGACCTACTCTTTGATTTGGATGATGCTAGGGTTTCGTTGTACTTGTACAAGGTGCTGTCTTTGCGGCTTATCTGAGCTTTTGGTGCCTAACTCCTGGGATTAACTCAGAGAGTTGTAACTCCCGCCATCATGGACAGTTCACTCCTGGGATTAACTTAGAGAGTTGTAACTCCCGCCATCATGAAGAGTGAGTGGCAAAACCGGGCCACGCCTCGCCCGTCCGCTCGCTCGCCGCCTGCTTGCCTGCCTCGCCACGCCACGCCACGCCCGCCCACGCCCACGGCCCGGCCCAGCCCGGCCGCCGCTGGCGGCGCGCGCGTGGCACGCCTTTATCCTTTTCTCAACTTCTCAATATGGACGGATGAAGTCCAACCATATAAGTCGAATCAACGTTTGGTCAAGTTCCAATCCGGTACAAATATTAAATGCCCAACAGTTACACACCGTAGAGTTTTATTGATTTATTAAATTTAAAATGGGCCTGGCCCACAATAAATCCAACAATCCCCACCAAACTCTAGGGTTTGTAACAATGTTGTTTTAGATCCACATTTCTTTGATATACCAGTGTTTCGATGGAGACTGTTAAGTTGAACATCCATCTAGAACAAAAGTTTCACTCAGTCACAACTGAACAATGGACTATGCCTTAAATTGACAGTTTTGTGTGAAGTGAGATTCACTTAAGTCCTTTGCTGGTACTAGGCTGCAACAAGCATCCCCTCTGTTTGAAGCTTATAAGTCACACTTCAGTGCCTTTCATGAGTTTTAGAGATTACCCAATAGACCATGACCAGTAGTCTAACTCATTTAGGTGTGTTCCTCAAAATATGTTCTGTAGGACAACATCTCTTCTTGACCAAGACACTTGGAACACATTAATGTATAAACCAACCTGCCTTACAGAAGGAAAGATGTGCATCAAAGATGAGCTCAGAAAGGGATCTTTCCTCTCAATCTACTACTAGCTTGTTTCACCATCCTACTTCACGGGATCTCCGATCACATAGGAAAGGTTACCACTATAGTAGATTTCACGTGGGTCTCATACCCATCTCTCTCGATGTACTCTCTATCACATTTCGTGACAGACCCTTAGTGAACTGATCTGCCAGATTATTGGACGTGTGAACATAGTCCAACGCAATAACTCTGGAGTTTCTCAATTTTCTGACAGATTTTAATTGTCTCTTAACGTGCCTCGTGGACTTCATGTTATCCTTAGAACTGTTACTCTTGGTAATCACCGTCTGATTATCACAGTTCATAGAAATAGCCGGTATAGGTTTTTCAACCACCGGTAAATCCATAAGGAGATCACGGAGCCACTCGGCCTCAGACCCAGTAGTGTCTAATGTTGTGAGTTCTGCTTCCATTGTAGACTTCGTTATGACAGTCTGCCTGCAAGACTTCCAGGAAACAGCGCCACCTCCAAGCAAGAACACATATCCGCTTGTGGCATAAAGCTCATCAGCATCAGAAATCCAATTGGCATCACAATAGCCTTCCAGCACCTTTGGGTGTCCGGTATAACGAATACCATAGCTCATAGTGCCTTTTAGATAGCGCATCACTCTCTCAAGAGCACGCTAGTGATCATCTCCTGAGTTTGACACAAATCGGCTCAACTTGCACATAGCAAATGAGATGTCAGGCCTTGTTGTACTAGCAAGATACATGAGCGAACCAATGATATGGGAATATCTCAATTGATCCCTTGCTATTCTTCGATTCTTCCTCAATAGCACACTAGGGTCATATGGTGTGGGAGCAGGCTGACAGTCACTAAACCCAAAGCGACTCAGAACCTTTTTCACATAGTGAGATTGTAACAGAGTTACCCCACCATCACCTTCTCTTAGGAGCTTGATATTAAGAATAACATCAGCTTCTCCTAGATCTTTCATCTCAAAATTGTTTGATAGAAATTTCTTCACCTCCTCAATCACACTGAGGCTTGATCCAAAGTTCAAAATGTCATCAACATATAAGCACAAGATAACTCCTTGACCCCCCACCATACCGGTAATAGACATAAGAATCAACTTCATTCACAACAAATCTAGCTGATTCATATAGATCTCTTCCTCTAACTCTCCATTTAGGAAAGATGTCTTAACATCCATTTGATGAATGGTCAGACCATAGGAAGCTGCTAGTGAAATCAATACTCGAATTGTAGTCAATCGGGCAACTGGTGAGTAAGTATCAAAGAAGTTTTCACCCTCTTTTTAGGTATAACCCTTGGCCACAAGCCTTGCCTTGTACCTCTTAATAGTACCATCAGGCCTAAGCTTTTTCTTGAACACCCATTTGCACCCCATAGGTTTGCACCCATAAGGTCGATCAACAACTTCCCAAGTTCCATTAGACATGATAGAATCCATCTCACTCCTTACTGCTTCCTTCCACAAGTCAGCATCAGGAGAGGAATATGTTTGTTCAATGGTCGTTGGTGTGTCATCCACAAGGTACACAATATAGTCATTCCCAAAAGATTTAGCAACTCTCTGTCGCTTGCTCTTTCTAGTGACTACAATGTCATCCTCCTCAGGATTTTGCTCATGGGGTTCCTCAATTTGTTGTACCGGTGTGAACATCTCATGCTCATGCTCATGCTCATGCTCATGGGGAATTACAGATTCATGACCAATTGTGCTAGGTATAGTTTTCATGGGAAATTCATTCTCAAAAAATGTAGCGTCTCTGGATTCCATTATTGTGCCAACATGCATGTCAGGTACCTCAGAGTTTATAATTAAGAACCTATACCCAACGTTGTGAAAAGTATAACCAAGGAACACACAATCAACAGTTTTAGGTCCAAGTTTGCGCTTCTTGTTGATAGGCACATTCACTTTGGCCAAGCAACCCCAAGTGCGCATGTAGGAGAGATTTAGTCTCTTCTTCTCCCATTCCTCGAATGGTGTAATTTCTTTATTCTTTGTAGGAACTCTATTTAGGACATGACACGCTGTCAAAATCGCCTCACCCCACCATTCCTTGAATAATCCCACAGTACCCAACATGGCATTCACCAACTCAGTTAGGGTGCGGTTTTTCCTTTCAGCTATACCATTGGACTGTGGTGAGTATGGCGGTGTCCTCTCATGAATAATATCATGTTCCACGCAGAATTCAGTAAATTCACTAGAGAAATATTCTCCACCTCGATCGGACCTTAACCGTTTAATTTTCCTCTCAAGTTGATTTTTTACCTCAGCTTTATAGACCTTAAAATAATGCAACGCTTCATCTTTTATTTTAAGTAAATACACGTAGAAAAATCTAGTGCAATCATCTATAAATGTCATGAAGTATTGTTTATCGCCTTTAGTCAAATCGCCATTCATTTCACATAAATCCGAATAAACAAGTTCTAGAGGTGCCAAATTCCTCGCCTCAGCAGCCTTGTGAGGCTTGCGGGGTTGCTTCGATTGCACACACACGTGGCACTTAGAACTTTTGACCACATTAATTTTTGGGATTAAATTCAGATTTGCTAACCGCATAAGACAACCAAAATTAACATGACATAAGTGTGAGTGCCATAAATCCGTCTCATTAGAAATATTAGCGATGTTCACAACCTTATTACACGCATCAAGCAGAGACAAACGGAACATACCTTGGCAATCATATCCTTTACCAATAAAAGTACCATGTCTCGATACAACACACTTATGGGACTCAAGGACAATTTTGTAGCCATCTCGACACATCATCGAACCACTAACAAGATTTTTCTTGATGGAGGGCACATGCTGCACGTTCTTCAATAGCACCGTCTTCCCCGAAGTAAACTTTAGATTGACCGTACCAGCACCAAGAACATGCGCACGTGAGCCATTTCCCATCAGCAAGGCTCCAGTCCTCCCGACCTGATAGGAAGCAAACAGAGAAACATCAGCACATACATGAATATTAGCACCACTATCCATCCACCACTCAGGTGAATTACAAACTGAAAGAATAGTAGGTAAATGATTACCATACCCAGAAGTTCCTCCTTCAGTATCAGTAGTAACCATACTGGCTGACTTCTTAAGTTCTTGCTTAAATTTACGGTCTGGGCACTCACTTGCCCAGTGCTCTTCACTACCACAAACAAAGCAGTCTCCTTTCTTCTTGTTATTATTCTTTTTCTTGAACCGTGCTGTCTGAACTGGTTTAGAAGTGTTCTCTTGCTTGTTGTTTTGGTTCTTCTTGTTCTTACAGAATGCAAATAAGTTCTTTTTCTGCATCATGTTTACAGAAGAGGTTTTAATCCCTTTTCCCTTGTCATTTGCTCTCGCCCTCTCCTCAACATCAAGAGTACCAATGAGTTCAGCCACATTGAACTCTTGTCTCTTATGCTTTAGAGAGGTAGCAAAATCCTTCCAAGAAGATGGCAGCTTAGCGATGATACCGCTAGCCACAAAATTGTCAGGTAAAGGATAGGGAAAGAGCTCGAGTTCCTTAGCCAGTGCCTAAATCTCATGAGCCTGTTCAACCACAGAACAGTTCTCAACCATCTTGTAGTCAAACAGCTGCTCCATAAGATAAAGCTCACTCATAGCATCAGAGACACCGAACTTTGCCTCAAGAGCATCCCATAAATCCTTGCCAGATGGAAAAGAAATGTAGCTTTTCTCATACTTGGGATGAAGAGCACTGATCACGGCACCTCTGAACAGGTTATCAGCAGCCCGAAACTTAGGCTCATCCTCAGAAGACAAGTTCTCAGGCCGCCCCTGTGCGGCGTGATAGCAATTCATCGCAGTGAGCCACAATTCCATCCGTACACGCCAAATCATGAAATTCTTTCCATCAAATTGATTGGGTTTCAATGCAGCAGCAAAACCACTGAGAGAAAATTGCCTAATATTAGGATTTTGGAATGTTAGAAATTTAGACAATTTTCTACATAGTTTAATTCCGAATAATAATAACAACATGATGATGACATGTATGATAATAAACAATTGCAGCATAGTATCATATATATTCACATGAATACAAAAAGGATGATCAACATGTTCATATGCACCAAGATGAGATAAAACAAATATAACAACAAGGTTATATATCATATATGAGCCAAGATCATGTTCAAAAACATATAAGCATGATAGTCTAAACATACCAGCAAGCATGAGTATCACATAAACATAAACAAACATCCATGGCATATAGAATGTAACAGAGACAACATAGCACATGAACACCATGAATTGACAAAGAGATGAGTATAGGATGTACCCAGCGGAGGGTCCCATGCCGAGGGCATCGGAGGCTCCATTCACACTAGTCGCTATAGTGCGTTGTTCGAAGTTGTGGACCGCAGTCGATACAGGAAGGTGATCGTCGTGCAGTTCCCGTCCACGTCCAGAGGAAGAAGATGCCGCTGACCGTGAACGAGCAGATGCGTAGTCGCTCCCCAAAAACCTAATTGCCGCACTCCCCGAGCAGGGATCGCAGACGGCAAGGGCTTCCGAGGCACCTACCCTCTCGTCTCTCTATGCGCGCATAAGTACGAGACGGGAAAACTTTCCGCAGCAGAAGATGAGGTCTGATTGTACTGAAAGCCAGCCCTGGAGGAACTGGTGCCGTCTGTTTTATGCCAGCGCGCAGAGGGAGGGGAAGAGCTCACGCAGGCAGTCTAGGAGAGGGGTAAGTGAAGAGACGGGGATTAACTCAGAGAGTTGTAACTCCCGCCATCATGGAGAGTTAACTCCCGGGATTAACTCAGAGAGTTGTAACTCCCGCCATCATGGAGAGTTAACTCCCGGGATTAACTCAGAGAGTTGTAACTCCCGCCATCATGAAGAGTGAGTGGCAAAACCGGGCCACGCCTCGTCCGTCCGCTCGGTAACTCCCGGGATTAACTCATAGAGTTGTAACTCCCACCATCATGGATGGTTAACTTAGGGAGTTGTAACTCCCGCCATCATGGAGAGTTAACTCCCGGGATTAACTCAGAGAGTTGTAACTCCCGCCATCATGAAGAGTGAGTGGCAAAACCGAGCCACGCCTCGCCCGTCCGCTCGCGAGTTGTAACTCCCGCCATCATGAAGAGTGAGTGGCAAAACCGGGCCACGCCTCGCCCGTCCGCTCGCCGCCCGCCTCACCCATGCCCACGCCCACGGCCCAGCCCGGCCTCGTCGTGCAGTTCCCGTCCGCGTCCAGAGGAAGAAGATGCCGCTAACCGTGAACGAGCAGTCGCGTAGTCGCTCCCCAAAAACCTAATTGCCGCACTCCCCGAGCAGGGATCACAGACGGCAAGGGCTTCTGAGGCACCTGCCCTCTCGTCTCTCTGTGCGCGCAGAAGTACGAGACGGGAAAACTTTCCGTAGCAGAAGATGAGGTCTGATTGTACCGAAAGCCAGCCCTAGAGGAACTGGTGCCATCTGTTTTATGCCAGCGCGCAGAGGGAGGGGAAGAGCTCACGCAGGCAGTCTAGGAGAGGGGTAAGTGAAGAGACGGTAACTCTCGGGATTAACTCAGAGAGTTGTAACTCCCTCCATCATGGAGAGTTAACTCCCGGGATTAACTCAGAGAGTTGTAACTCCCGCCATCATGGAGAGTTAACTCTCGGGATTAACTCAGAGAGTTGTAACTCCCGCCATCATGAAGAGTGAGTGGCAAAACCGGGCCACACCTCGTCCGTCTGCTCGGTAACTCCCGGGATTAACTCAGAGAGTTGTAACTCCCGCCATCATGGATAGTTAACTCAGGGAGTTGTAACTCCCGCCATCATGGAGAGTTAACTCCCGGGATTAACTCAGAGAGTTGTAACTCCCACCATCATGGAGAGTGAACTCCCGGGATTAACTCAGAGAGTTGTAACTCCCGCCATCATGAAGAGTGAGTGGCAAAACCGGGCCACGCCTCGCCCGTCCGCTCGCGAGTTGTAACTCCCGCCATCATGAAGAGTGAGTGGCAAAACCGGGCCACGTCTCGCCCGTCCGCTCGCCGCCCGCCTCGCCCATGCCCACGGCCCAGCCCGGCCGCCACCGGCAGCGGCGCGCGCGCACGTGGCACGCCTTTATCCTTTTCTCAACTTCTCAATATGGACGGATGAAGTCCAACCATATAAGTCGAATCAACGTTTGGTCAAGTTCCAATCCGATACAAATATTAAATGCCCAATAATTACACACCGTAGAGTTTTATTGATTTATTAAATTTAAAATGGGTCTGGCCCACAATAAATCCAACAGTTTTCACCTTCTACTCTACAAAATGTCTAAGTTAGCCCTTCCTCTGTAACTCTTTCCCTTCTGTTTCTTGCGACCGGCCAACGAGATCTAAGGCCGCTGTGCACATATGGAGGAGAGGGAGACGACAAGCGCCCGTCAGGCTGCAGCCAGACGCCGGCGGCGCCTTCGGCGGCGTGGGAGCCGGTGGATCTAGGCCCCGGCATGGAGGAGCAGGATCCAGGCCCCCGCGGCGCGGGAGCCGACGTGTCTTTTGGCTGCTTGCGTATACAGGAGCTGGGAGCCGACGGCCGGTGCAGCCAGGCGGCGCTGGATTCAGCGGATCCAGGGCGCCGCAGCTGCCCGACTGGCCACGCCCGAAGGTGCAGGCCGACGGCCTCGACGAGAAGGAGGTCCAGCAGGTGTGCCATATCGCGCTGCTGGCCTGCTGTGCGTGCAGCCGTACCTGAATCTCCGGCCGCCCATGTCGGACGTCGTGCTGATGCTGACGATGAAGGGCGACCAGTCCGTCCCGGCGGCCATGAAGCCGGCGTTCCTCGACCGGAAGATCCTCAAGGACAAGAACGTCACGTCGGACATAGCGATGGAGATGAGATCGGCGTCCTACTGGATAAACACGCCGTCGCCCATGGTGGACAAGCCATTCGACACGAGGTGCGGCATCTAGCAGGTGTTCTCGTGGATGCCCTGCGAGCAGGACTGCTGGGCATTCAAAGTCGCGTTGTGAGTGTGTGATGCCGGTAAGAACTGTTTCCATGCGATCCAGGGCTCTGGGAGCTCATGTTTCAGCAACAGATTAAGTCATGTGAATCGGACACAGATTTGCAGTTTTCGTTAGTTGACACTCTTCATGGCTAGAGACTGACACTACGGGACACAAGAGCTTTGTCGAGGGCCTACCTCTTTACTGAGAGTCAAATATTAGGCGCTCGGCAAAGAATCCTTTGCCGAGAGCCTGCGCTCGGCAAATATTGGCTCTCGGTAAAGCCAAGCTTTGCCGAGAACTCGACTCTCGGCAAATACTGGCTCTCGGCAAAGGCAAGCTTTGCCGAGAGCTCGACTCTCGGTAAACAAAGAACCTCGGCAAAGCCTCAACCCCACAAACAGCCCCCTTACGCCGTCATCTTTGTCGAGAGCCTGCGATATCACATGTGGAGATCTCAGTGTTTCAACTATCTTGCGGCACAACTTGCTTCAAACATTTTCAAAATTTTTTTATAGCCTCTACATGCGATGTCAAGGCCTCCCATCCATTTTCATGATTTTCCGACTCCGTTCGTATTTTATATATTTTTAAATCGAATCTCACGCAACTTGGTCGCCATGTTGCGTGCACGAGATGGTCGAGTTTCCGCGTCTGTCCCTAGATACGGCGTCGAAATACCCTCGGAAGCATGAATATCATTTTTTGAATCGCTGAGATTCATTATTTCATGCACCTGCAGTTCAAATGTGAGTCTTGCGGAAAAAATCAAGAAAATAAAGAAAATACGCGAAATATAGCAAGATGAATAGAAAATACACCAAATTTCAAACATGCCCACCTAGTACTATATCAAGGCCGCAAGAAAAAATTAGGAGCAAAAATCCAAAAAAATATATATATTTTGCCAAGAGCCTCCTAAAGCTCTCGGCAAAGAGCCTCTTTGCCGAGAGCCTGGACTTGGGGCTCTCGGCAAAGAAAATAAAAAAACTCTTTGCCGAGAGCCACATGACCTAGCTCTCGGCAAAGAACGCCTGACCTAGTTAAGAAATTTTTAAAAATTATATATATTTTGCCGAGAGCTAGGTCAGGCGGCTCTCAGCAAAGAGACTCTTTGTCGAGAGCCTGGACTGGGGCTCTCGGCAAATAAAATCAAAAAAAAGAAAAACTCTTTGCCGAGAGCCGCCTGATCTAGCTCTCGGCGAAGGGGTTAACACATCAAAAGGGACACCCATTCCCCTCAGCCCTCAGACGCACCCACACGCTCACACCGGACGCCACCGCCGCCTGCGCCCGCGCACCGCCGCCACCGCCGCCGACCGCCGCCCTCGCACGGCCACCGCCGCCGACCGGACGCGCCACCGCCACCGCCGCCCCCCGCACGGCAGCGCCCCCGCCCCCACCCCCGCGCCGCCCCCGCACGGCCGCGCCCCCGCCCCCCACTACTACAAAAACGGTTTGTAAGAGCCACAACCATTTCACTGTAAGGGGGTTGACGATCGAACCCCCCTTACAGTGGGCTGGCTATACAAAGAGTTCTGAACCGCCCTTATAAATGCCACAGTAAGGGAGGTTGGTGATCCAACCGCCCTTACAAATGGCTGCTATTTGTAAGGGCGGTTGGATCACCAACCCCCTTACTGTGGGCATTTGTAGGGGGGTTCGTGATTGAACCGCCCCTACAGTGGTCTATAGGAATAAGTGGCTGCCCCCATCTTCTTCCTCCTCGAGCCATTCACTCTTTCACTCAAAAAAAGGTTGGGAGGCCTTGGGCTCCTCCCAAAAAATTGCTCTACTAAGGGGGGAGGTTTTGAGCTCAATTCCTTTGGTGGGGAGCTTGTAGAAGGTAAGAAAATACTATTCCAACCCTTTAATGCAAGTTTTAATGGTTGGTTAGTGAGGAAATTAGAGTTTTATTTTCTCTCTCTTCCATGGTGCTTGAGCTTTGTGTGGAGCAAATTAGAGCTTAGTATTGAAGGTATTAGTGTAGATTAGTTAGAGATTTGAGCTTGCACCCTCAATTAGTCGATCTTGCTTGATTTTAGTGGAGATTTGCACTCTAATTAGAGATTTGAGCTTGCACCCTTGTTCTAGATCTAGGGTTTCCTTTTTTATTTTGTAATTTATATTTCATGAAGTTAGAATAGGGTTGGCATGAAAGGATGTTGGTAAAATAATAATCGTTGGTAATTGTTGTTTATAAAATGTTATATTTTAACCATTTTGTATATATTGTTGCTAATAATTGTCAAAAAAAGTTGCTAATAATGGTTGCTAAAATTTATAAAAAATTGTTGCTAATAATTATCAAAAATAATTGTTGCTAATAATTATCAAAAATAATTGTTGCTAATAATTATCAAAAATAATTGTTACTAACAACTATTAGTTAGAAAAATGAGCTCACTCTTTATTAGTGGTTTGTTAGTGAGTAAATTAATGTTTTGCTTTCTCTCTTTCTTCCATGATGCTCGAGCTTTGTATATAGTAGAGCTAATTAGACCCTAGTTTTGATGCTATTAGTGTACATTAGTTAGAGAAATGAGCTGACACCCTCTATTTAGTCGCTCTTGCTTAATTTTAGGGGAGATTACACCCTAGTTTCGTGTATGTTTAATATGATTTGTTTCCTGTGTTTTTTTTTGTTTTGTTTTTAAAAGATGGAGTACAGGAACTCTTGGATGTATAGTTTGTCAAGGATCGATGAAGGTTTCCGTGAAGAGGTGGACAAATTTATTGAAGCCGCAAAGAAGCATGCATCAACGTTGAAATATAATAAGGATACAATTATTTGTCCCTGCAAAGATTGCAAGAACCTTATGGCATTTAGAGATGTGGATACCATCAAAGAACATCTGATTATGGGAGGGTTTATTCCGGGCTACACCGTGTGGATTCATCATGGTGAAACAACGGTTGTTGATGACGGCAACATTATTGATCGACAAGAAGATGCCACCACCCTAAGGTATCTGCACCAATACACACTCGAGGATGATGAAGAAATGTTTTATGACTGTGGCAATGAACAAGGTGGTCACTTTGGCAACGAACAAGGTGCTAATGATGCTGGTGGTGCCACCGCTGATGGCGGAGCACGTGAGGGGGATGAAGACAATGGTGACAATTTAGAGGACATGATTCAGGCACTTGGACCAGAAATATTGCTACAGAAGAAAGGTCTAGAAAATCTAGAGAGGGTAAAAACAGCGTCAAAGGAGACTGTGTATGGTGTTGAGAAGGGTTGTTCAACACAATGGACACTGCTCCGTTTTGTGCTTGAGCTATTCATCCTGAAGGCTAAGTACGGCTGGTCTGACTGTAGTTTCAATGATCTATTGCATCTCCTATCATTGGTGCTGCCACAGCCAAACTTAGTTCCCGCCAACACATACTATGCGAAGAAGGTTATAAGTCCATTGACAATGGGTGTTGAAAAAATAGATGCATGTCCCAACCACTGTATCCTTTTTTGTGGCAAAACGTTCAAAGATTTGAACAGATGTCCTCAGTGTGGGGCCAGCCGGTACAAGGACAACGACCTTTATAGTGGTGAAGAAGCCTCCACGGGGAGCAAGAGAAATAAGAAGGGTGCGAAAAAGGCGGTACAAGAATCTCAACCCCCAGATGATACTCCATTAGGCAATGATGCAAAGAAGAGAAAAGTTTCTGCCTTGGTCTTGTGGTACCTGCCAGTGACCGACCGCTTGAGGCGTATCTTCATGAATCCTAAGGAAGCCGCGCTCATGACATGGTGGGACGATGAGCGCAAGGTCGATGATGATGTGATCGCACACCTGGCCGATGGTAGTCAGTGGCAAGACTTTGATGATAACAATAAACTATTCAGCTCAGACCCAAGGAATGTACGGTTCGCCTTGAGCACCGATGGAATGAATCCCTTCAATGAGAGGATGACCGACCACAGCACTTGGCCAGTGATCCTGACCATGTACAACATCCCGACATGGTTGAGTCAGAAGAGAAAGTACCTTTTCCTCACCGTTCTTATTTCTGGCCCTAAACAACCAGGCATTGATATAGACGTGTTCCTCGAGCCTGTGATGGAAGAATTCGAGAGACTATGGAGGGTTGGGGAGCCAATGTACGATGCGTTCCGACAGGAGAACTTCACATTAAGGGCAATAATATTTGTGACTATCAACGATCACCCCGCGTTGTTTGCCATGTCTGGACAGATCAAAGGCAAGATGGGATGCTTAGTTTGTTTGGATGATACTAAATGGGTGTACCTAGATGGATCTAAGAAGGTTGTTTACCTAAGGAACCGTCGCTTCTTAAAGATGGATCACAAGTACCGCAGCAAATTGTACTTAAGATACTATGGCGACATCCCGGAGGATAAACCCCCTCCAGAGAGACGACATAATGGACAATATGTGTTCAAAATGGTGAAAACTATACAGATCGTCTATGGGAAGAAGAATCCAGATGGAACGATCAGAGATAGAAGCACACCTCCTATCGAAGGCGTACCTTTTAAGAAACAATCGATCTTCTTTCGATATCTGCCTTATTGGTCAGAATTGGTGGTCCCCCATGCCATTGATGCTATGCACGTGCAGAAGAATGTCTTCGAGAGTCTCATCGGTACCTTGATGGACACAGCCAAGTCAAAGGATGGTCTGAAAGCACGGAGGGACATGGAGCAGCTACACGTGATGCCAGAGCTTCACCCGATACTTCAAGAAAATGGAAAGTACACTCTGCCCCCAGCTAGCTACAACCTAGACATAGAAGAGAGGAGAGCTTTACTCACATCCGTGAGGGGGATCAAAGTCCCGACTGGGTTTTCGGTGAACCCAAAGAAGCTAGTGTCGATGAAGGACCTATCATTTCACTACTGCAAGGCTCACGATTGTCATATGATGCTGACAGTGTACCTACCAATTGTCATTAGGGTTATAAAGCCAGAGTTCCTGAAGATGGCTATCACCCGCATGTGCTACTTCTTTTCAAAGATCTCACAGAAGAAGTTTCTTAGGGAAGAGCTGAGAGACCTACATGATTTCGTAGTGGAGACCCAGAACCAACTTGAGATGTGTCTACCGCCTGCTTTTTTTGATATAATGGAACATCTCATGATTCACATAGTTCATCAGATAGAGGTGTTGGGCCCTTGCTACTTGCATGAAATGTGGTCCTATGAGCGGTTCATGTCGGTCCTAAGCCGATACGTGCATAATCGAGCATACCCAGAGGGATCCATGATTGAGGGTTATAGTACCGAAGAAGTCATCGAGTGTTGTCAAGAGTACCTGAAAGTACAGAGAGGGATTGGCAATCCAGATTCTCGTTACAAGGGTAGGCTGGCCGGGAAGGGCACAAGTGGTAGAAAAATGTTCATCGATAGGGAATACGAAGAAACTAGTCGGGCGCATTGCTGTGTCTTGTAGAGCACAAAACTAATGCAACCGTACGTTGACGAACACTTATCTATCATTATGGAGGAGAGGAACGGTTGTTCAAATGACTGGGTCATGAAACAGCATAGGCGACGCCTCACTGAATGGTTGAGGGATCAGAACATACCGCCTGGAGAAAGTGATGATTCTATTGCCGTTAGTCGTATGGCGGCGGGGCCATCAAGACAAGTGACGTCTTGGAATGCTTACGAAATCAATGGGTACACATCTATACCCACACAAAGGATTGTAAAAGTGTGAACCAAAATAGTGGCGTTCGATATGAGGCGGAAGACGAACATGGGCGAAAGGTCCCGTACTTTGGCATAATTGAAGATATATGGGAGCTTGACTATGGAACTGATCTAAAGGTGGCACTATTTCGATGTCGCTGGATCAAGCAATATCATGTCAATGAGATCGGGTTGACAGTCATGGACCTCCACAATGTAGGTTACCCAGATGACCCTTGGGTGCTCGCTTCTCGTGTCGCACAAGTTTTCTACATGGCTGACCCGCTAAGTAACCGCCCCCCGAAGAAGAAGACAATGCATGTGGCTATCTCCGGAAAACAACACATTATCGGAGTTGATGGCGTGGATGATGAGGAATCTTACAATGACTACAAAGAGATGCCACTATTCATAGACTTTAGTACGAAGATCAGTGCTGTGGAAAAGAACCTACCCAAAGACATATTGCCATGGGAACGAAAAGGTGGAAAGGGGAAAGTTGTTGCGGCGGGGCCTAGCTAGTTTGTATGTGTGAGACTATATTTGTGTAAGAGTGTGTTGAGACTACATTTGTGTATGTGTGTGAGACTACATTTATGTATGTGTGTGAGACTATATTTCGGTGCTGTGTGAGAGACTACATTTATTTTTGTAATCTATATGACATTTAGTAAACTCAAGTCACATGTTTTAAAATATTTTGCTACTAAATTGCTACTAAAATAAGTTTTGCTACTAAAATAAGTTTAGTAAATTCAAGAATTTTTTTATAGCAATTTATGTATTAATAAATCTATTTTTAAAACTTATATAAATCTATTTTTAGAAATATATTTTGATTACTTTTTATATATTTAAAACTAAATATATTTAAAACTAAATATAAGAATTTTTAGAAAACTTTTTATATTTTTTGTAGGATTTTAAACTTATATAAATCTATTTTTAGAAATAGATTTTGATTTACTATTTTTTTAAAAAACTATTTTTAGGGGCGGGTTAATTAGGAACCGCCCCTACAAATGAAACTACAGGGGCGGTTCCATCTGCACCCGCCCTTACAAATCGCCTATGGTATATAACCGGTCTCCCTCATCAGCGGCTAAGTCATGGGCGATAGTTCACTTCTTGGACGCCGGTAGGCTGCCCAAATTATCCACGGCGCCGTACGTCGCCGCCTCCCCTCCCTCAGACCTCCGCCGCCGCATCCTTCCCCCTCCCTCACCCTCCCCGACCCTGCCGCCCCATCTTTCTCTGACCTCCGTCTCCGGCACCGGGCAGCTAGGGTTTCCCCTTCCCATTCCTGGCCGTCCGCCTCGCCGCCGCATCCTTCCCCCTCCCTCACCCTCCCCGACCCTGCCAGTTCCTCCGCTCTCCTCCTCGGTTCCTCCGCTCTCCTCGGAGGACCAGAAGGGCCGCCTCGTCCGCCAGGCTTCCCGCTACCGCCCACCGTCGCCCGCAGCTCCTCGTGCCGCGGTCGGCGTCACCCTCGGACCCAGAGGCTGGGTTTGGGATTCGTTGCAGGTATGACGGGTTCTTGAGATCTGACCTTGAGGGCACTAATCTAAAGTAGTTGCAGTGCACACAAAACATTGGCTTTTTTTATTTTACTTTCAAAAACTGCTCTACTTTTGTGATCTAGTGGTTTATGGCGCTTTAACTGCTGTTCTAAACATTGTGATTTCAAGTGATCTGTAGGGGCTGATGGGTAGGGAATAAAGTAGTAGATGCTTGTGTTTGCAAGTGATCTGTAGGGGCTAAATCATGTGCCTAGGGTTGTTTCTATTGGATGCAGAGTGGATGGCTGAGGCATAATTTATGTTCTTCTTGCTTTTGCAGTTACATGCATATTAGTATATGGATTTGTGGGTAGTGAACCAACACATTATAACATTGTGATTTCATATATGTCAGCATCACCATGGTGATTGCAAACCAGAGGGCTCATTCATATTCATAGTGATTGCAAACCTAGCTACTGTCATGCAAACAAATTCCCCAAGGAAAAGATTGTTGTACAAACTACTCGCTTATCCACTCAAAATAAGAATCTAACACTGTCATGATATGTATTTCCTTCTCCCTGAGGAAAAGATAGGGACTGCACTACTCAAGCTGTCATCTTTGAGCATGGTTGACACTTGACACTACACCTGTGGTCCATATCGGCTATAGAACATATTCTGAATTTCTGAGCTGAACGATATCAGCTATAGAACACCTGCCATCCTTGATTAGTCTTGTATGATGATATTCCAAGTGAATACTTAGTCCTCTGGTACTATGTGTGTAGCATTTTTCTATTTTTTTTTCTTCTAACCTGACACTGGTAATAGGAACCAACCAAGCACGCGGTGATAACTTGATTAACAACAGTATGCAAGATGCTGCAAGTACAGAAGTAGTCACAGATACCAAATTATGTTCTTCTTGCTTTTGCAGTTACATGCATATTAGTATATGGATTTGTGGGTAGTGAACCAACACATTATAACATTGTGATTTCATATATGTCAGCATCACCATGGTGATTGCAAACCAGAGGGCTCATTCATATTCATAGTGATTGCAAACCTAGCTACTGTCATGCAAACAAATTCCCCAAGGATCTGTTGGAGCAAGAGGGAAAAACTCAACTCCCCCAATACATTTTTTTAAGGAAAGGGGATCTGCTGGAGATGCTTTTATATGAAAACGCTGAGATAGACAATGCTAGACATGAAAAGTAGGTTCTTGAAGAATAGATAAAAGCTCTAAAATTCCTAGTTCAGCACTCATAATAAGTGGACATAACAATAAACATGAGACAATGTGTTGATTGTGTGAATAATGCATTCCAGAAGCATCATGTTTTAGTAAGTAGGTATGTTGTATGCAGCAAGGTGCAACATTCATGCAGCCAAATCAGAAGCTATTAACATTGGGTATTAGTAAGACAGAGAAGCTGATAAACTACACATCTACTACAGCTTCAATTCATTTTATATCTAACAGTTGAACACCAGCATGACACTTGAAGACACAAGGGTGCATGTCGAAACCATACCCACAGGCCACAGAAACCTTTGTTTCTGGAGCAACATCCCGAATAGCCATGGCATATAACATTTTAGAAGGGTAGCTAGATATTTTTAGTGGACTCAAGTATATGAATTCAGGATTAGCCAGTTCGATAGTTACATGAAACAGCAGATATGGTAAAGTGGAGATATACACTAGGTTGAACTACCACTTGAACATAACTTTGAAAACACCTAGTTACTGGACTGAACCCATGTAAACTATTCAGTTTGGCTATGGTACAACACGAACATTGGAAGATCTTATGCCGCTAAGTACAGTCCCAGCATGACAGCAAACAACAAAAACTCACCATAGTAATCTACCTTCAATGTGACGCTTCTTTTCTTTGTCGTAGTACACAATAATCCCTCCTCCAGTCACGAGCAGTAGTAGAAAACTGAGCCAAGACACCGGCTGCAAGCAAGTAAAGTGCTTCTGAATTAGCACGCATAGATAAATGACCTAACAGTCTAGGAGCAAGGACTGTCCTGTTTCATTGGGCTCTAGATCACTACTGATTCGTGCCATATGAACCATTTCAAAGCAATCACTTCTATTTGTCCTGAATAAGGGGAATCCATTAGCCTTGGGTTAGTGCAATCGATTACTTCCAGATCCACTTTATTCCCAAATCGCTGTTGCATTCAGCAATTGTCAACTTGGAAATGTTCTTCTAATATACAACATTATTCTTAAAATATTGGGTTTGTAGTCTCGATTTTTCTTTGTCCAAAGTACTCTCAATTTTCCATCAGCTAATGAAGTAGTCTATTAGGGGATCTCATTTTTTATATACGATGTTGAAAACTGGAATGAAACTTGTTACTGGCAATATTTTATACAATGGCAGTGATTACTTCTTGAATGCATGATTCTAAGATTTGAATTTTAATGTGACTGACTGACTGTATGACTATGATAGCTAGGTGTTTTTAAACATGCATGACTGAACCACGTTTCATTAAATATATAAATGATTTGCTATCTTGCAGCTCTCTCATGCACCATTTTTTTGCTTGGCAGTCATTGACATTGCATATCAGCAGTTATGTGCTGAAACCTGAATGTAGTAAAGTACTGTACTACTACTACTCTCCTCTCCTCTTCTCTCCTACTACTATGTTTGCAGCAGTGGCTGCTTTTTATTGCCAACTCTCCCCTCTACTCTCTCCTTTGTTTTGCCGATGATGAAATTGTCCAATTCCATACATTATTTTAGAATAAGAGCTGATGATCCATAACTTGTGAGGAACTTGGCATCATTACCGGCCAATCCTACAGTCCCTTCTCTTCTGTTATCTGTTTTGATGCCTTGATGCTCCAAGTTCATGATCAAATGATGCTAGACATGTTTCTGAGGCCATTACTACTACTTGGGTTTTTTGGGATATATTGTTATGCTCCAAGTTCATGATCAAATGATGCCTAAACTGTTGCTGTTTTTGCCACCTTTCTATCCTCTATGTTTGGGAAGCAGCAGCCGCTTTTTTTGACACCTCTATGTATGATTGGTAAGCAGCTGTTGCTTTTTTTGTGCCAACTCTCCCCTCTCCTCTCCTGTCCGTTTTTTTGCCGATGATGAAATTGTCAAAGTCCATTCATTTTATGGAAATATGAGCTGATGATCCATAACTTGTGAGGAACTTGGCATCATTACCAGCTGCTCTTACATTATCTTCTCCTCTCTTCTCTGCTATGATGCCTTTATGCTCCAAGTTCATGATCAAATGATGATTGACATGTTTCTGAGGCCTCTACTACTTCTACTACCTATTTTTTCAGATATATTGGATATAGACTAGTTCTACTACTACTACTAGTACTACTTCTACCTACTACTACTACTACTACTACTACTACTACTACTACTACTACTACTAGTACTACTAGTACTACTACTACTACTACAACTACAATTGCAACTACAACCCTTTTGATTTCTTCCATCTGTTAGAACAAAGCACAAAATGTCGAGGAAAGCAGACAGTGCAGCCCGAGGCCCCAGAAATTCTGATCAGCCAACCCATGAAAGGCAAGAGCTAGAGGACCAGCTTACTCAGGAGCAGTTCGACGGCGAGTTAGAAAATGATGTAAATCTGATTCTTACTCAAGACCAGTGTGACGAGGAGCAAGAAAGAGCAGAGGGAAGAGGAGAGGCTGATGAAGGCGAAGAAGAAGATGATGATGACGAGGACTCATCCGGTGGATATGAAAGCCTCGAGGATCCTCACCCACAACCACCTAGACGGAAGCCAACGGAGGATACGTTGGACCTGGATTTCAACCCGGACGATGAGGTATGGATGGAGCCTTTGTAGCCTGTGAAATTGTCTAAGGCTTTGGCTCTATTACCTCTGCTAACGCTTTTGACCTGTCGTATATGTAGGTCCCTATTAGACCTTCGAAAAGACGACGTCGGCGTCCGGCACGTTATGCCGAACAAGCCGGACAGGAAAGGAGGGAAGAGGCAACAGCCACAGAGACTAACATTGTAGCCTCTGCTCCACAGCCTCAAGGCACAACCACGACCTCGACTACCCAACCAAAGAGGGGACGTGGGAAGAGAATGGCAAACCAATATCCAGATAAGGATACATGTTATGTGATAACGAGAGTCGGGGAAGAAGGGCAGATCCTAGAGCCACGAGAGTACATCAGTCGATGGCGTAATGCGATCGGGGCAAAAGTAAGAGATCAACTGAACCCAGCAATCCATTTCTGGACTGGCAAACAAGGCGTACCTTTGGAAGACAAGAACAAGATATGGGATAAATGGTTGATGGTCAATTTCAGGTTGCCAGAGGGAAAGCATGAACTCGTAAGAAAACATGCTTACAAGATAATGGGCCATGCCTTCCAACGTTGGAGGTCGGATCTAAACAGGAGGTTTATCCAGAGGGGGTTAACTCCATTCCACGAGTTTGGCAACATAACTCATAATCAATGGGCGCAACTCGTGGCTGAGAAGACTTCACCTGAAGCAGTGGCCATCAGTCAACGTAATAGAGAGCAGGTGAAGAAGAACAAACACCACCCTCGCCTAGGCCCCGGTGGCTACCAGGGCAAGCAAGACGTGTTTAGGAAGATGGATGAGTTGGCCGAAGCTTCTGATGATCCAAAGAAAAAGAAAGTGAAGAATTTGAGGCCACGTTTGAAGCAATGGATATATGCAAGGAGTGTGGATTCCTCCGACCTCAAGTTTGCTGAGCCAGAGACCGAACAGGCAGTATCACAGATACTAAAATATGTTGAAGACACGGAGAACGGCACATTCATTCCTTCTAGAGAGAGGGACGAGCTGAGCTTTGGCTTGGGCAACCCTGAGCACCCAGGCCGCACCAGGGGGCTAGGGAAGTTGACAACCTGGAAGAAAGGATTCAAAGAGGACAACATGTACAAGAAACATGACAGATGCCGAAAAGCCGACCTTGAGGTCCACGTGAAGGCTATAGTTGAGAAGGTGCTTTCAGAGCAAGGTCTGTCTTTGGAGCCGCGGACACAAATGGCACCACTGGGAGAGCTGGCTATAATTGGCAGCCCTCCGGATGTTCCTAGCAGCCAAGGTTCCAATGCAACCACAACCGCCATCGATCGCATACGGGAGCCAACTAGTTGCACCCTATTGGTTCCAATGGGCAGGGGGGACACGATGCTTGAGGTGGCAACGGGTGTGGCACATCCTCCATTCGGCCTTTGCCATCATCGTGAACTCTCGCAGGACTACACTAGGGTCGAGGTGCATACTGTGAAGCCCGAGTACATGAGGCATAAGATAGATCACCCAACTCAAGAGGGGCTTGTTCATCTTGGAGAAGTCATGAAACAGTTCATCCTCTGGCACAAAAAGGACATTATATTGAATGTTTCTTCGCCAACTCCGAGCGACGTGCATCTGGAGCGAGTTGTTGAGGACGGGGGGGTATATTCACCGGCTCTTGACGACCACATGCCTCATACGCCACATTCTTCCCTGACTCCTAGCATGCCACATACTTCTCTAGCTCGTCATACCGAGCAAGAGCATGATGAGGTGCCACATTCTTCCCCAACTCCTAGCAATCTCATGACTGACAAGCCACATGCTTCTCCAGCTCGTCATACCGAGCAAGGGCATGATGAGGTGCCACAACGTTCTCCAACTACTCATACCGAGCAAGTGGCTCGTGACATGCCAGAGCCTCCTCAACAGGCGCAGCCGATTCGTAAACGAGGACTGCCTTCCGAAAAAGAAGATGAGGGCGCGGCTGAATGGGAAGTCCGAGCGAAGCATCCCTACCATATAAGGCCAGCTTTTATTGGTATGCCAAACGTCCCGATGATTGACAAGTGGTATTCTCGTGACAAGTTCAAGCCTGAGAACCAAGTTAAAGATCTCTACGCACGTGCTAATGAGCCGCCTGACACTAGCAAACTCCACCAATCGTTTAAGAAGTATCCAAATGTCGAGGACATCAATTGGACAGAGGATTGCCCAAAGGAATATAAAAGAGGCAAGCCCTTCCTACCAAACCGAATGATGTCGCTCATGCCACTTGGAATGAGAAGGTTCCATGATTGGTACTTGCGTGCCCAGGCGACGAGACTAAACGAGATAAAAGCATGCTGGCCTAAAGGCACATTTGGAGGCCCACCTGGGGCACTATTATTTGACTTCGATGACATCCAGACATGCTTTCATCTCGGATCCATGGAACTTAATCTAGTTCGCGTGTGGTGCCTGTAAGTCCTTGCCCTCTCGATATGATATCAATGTAATGTTTGGATTTATTGATAACTAACCCACATCGTGATTTGTAGAATGCAAGCACATAATGTCAAGAAGACGCCAAGTCTAAGTGTCGGGTATATAGACCCTTATTATATATCATCAGCAAAATTTAATTACCCCGAGTACTGGCCTCGGAATCACGAGGAACTAAAAGATGGGAAGACCGTTAAGGAGAAAGAGGTCATTCGGAAGGATAAGATATATAGAGCGGCCATCAAGGTTGCGGCACGGATTGCCCGATTTTTTAAGAATCTCGAGCATAACAAAACCATATGGGCACCATACTACTTCCGGTAAGCTCGACTTTATACCTAAATACAGTTTTGTTTGATATATTTAGTTCGATGCAAGAGGGATTATCTGTTTCTTCTTTGATTAAATTCGTGCAGCAATCACTGGATTCTTTTTGGCGTCGATCTCGGGAACAACATGGCATATGTCTTTGATTCAGCAGATTTTGAGCCTCAGACATACATGGACTTCACAGCGATTCTCAAGACGTATAAATATGGACAATCCTCATTAACTTATATGTTTGCATATATACTTGTAAACTTCACCTTTTGGATACTAACAAGTTGCATTTGCTAAAATCCTTCGAACAGGGCATTCAGGCACTATGTCAACGAACATAAAGGAGTGCATGATCCACAATTTAAGGACGAATTGCGAATCAAAACTCTATTGGCGGTAAGTGTAACTTATATTGGTACACTCCATTACGTGGTTTGTCAATAACATTACTTAACATTTTAATATACGAAATATACAGGGTCCCAAGCAGAGGCCTAATAGTCTACATTGTGGATATTACGTGTGTTCTGTGATGAGTAACAGTCTTGCCTATAGGAGACACCCCGAGCTGGTAAATTTGAACCTCTTTGACCCTAGTATGGAATCTTAGCTTCTTGTTATGAAATACTAGACCTAAACTTGTTCTGTTGTAGTGGAAAGAAGAAAAAAATAAGATAAGGAGTCCATACAAGGATGACCAACTCTTAGAGCTCGTCGGCGACCTTTGCGGCTTCATCATTGACCAGATTGTCGATTACAGAGGCGACTACCATGACCCAGATTCTGACTTAGGTAGTAATATTGTCTTCCAACACCTTCGTGAGACTCACAGACTTCAACTAGGCCACTGAATGGTTTGGGCTTCTCGAACTCTTTGAACTTTTGAATTATGGTTTTATAATGGACTTGTGATGGTACTTGTGGTTTGTATGGACTAAAAGACTTTGAATTATGGCATGTAATTGTGGTTTGTATGGACTAAAGGACTTTGAATTATGGCATGTAATTGTGGTTCGTACGGATTATGGCTACTTGTGATGGTACTTGTGAATTATGACTATATAATGGCTCTTGTGGTTAGATTTGAAATTGAATTTGAATTATATATTATATCATGTGGTCAGATTTGAATTTAAATTATATTTTTTTCCTGAAAAATCCACTGTAGGGGCGGTTGAATCATCAACCCCCCTTACAAATGCCATTTGTAAGGGCGGTTGGATCACGAACCCCTCTTACAAATGCCATTTGTAAGAGGGGTTCGTGATCCAACCGCCCTTACAAATGTCATTTGTAAGGGCGGTTTGCCCAACCGCCCTTACAGTGGGCTGATTTTTAAAAGCCCCCTGGTAAGAGGGGTTGGGCTACCCGCCCTTAAAAACCCCTGAGACCCGCCCTTAAAAACCCTGGCTGTAGTAGTGCCCGCCCCCGTGCCGCCCCCGCACGGCCGCGCCCCCGCCCCCGCCCCCGCACCGCCGCCGGCCGCCGCCGCCGTCCACGGAGGGGAAGCCAGGGAGGGCCGACGGAAGGAGCGACCCGCCACCGAGCCCCCGTTCATCGTCCCCTGCGTCGGCCTCCTTCTGTGTCGTCCCCTGCGACGGTGAGTGCAGCAAGCTATTTCAGTGTTGGCTTCATCCCATTGTCCTTTAGTTGTTTTTTTTGGGCATGTTTATGTCATGCATCTTCTAGATTTCATCAGTCCTCATTGCATTGTCCCATGCTCTGTTTACGTTGTTCTTGGGAACTATTACAGTAGAAAGCCAAAAATATATATGATTTGCATATCACTCTATTTACGTTTTGGGAAACTACAGTAGAAAACCAAGAATATATTTGATGCAGTCCTATGTGTCTACAAATAAGTAGGGCACATAATGCATATTGTGAAGTAGAAAATATTGTGTGTTCTAATACAGTGATGATTTCGATTTCTAGCAGGCTTCCAGACATAAGTTAATACATACATAGGTTCCAGATCCGAATTAATATAGGAGTACACATAACATAATGTGGCATAATGTTAATACATACATAGGTTCCAGATCCGAATTAATATAGGAGCACATAACATAATGTGGCATAATACAATATATTGGTTCCAGAACCGAGCTTAAACATAGTAGTAAGATGCTAGCAACACACTGGCAGCTTAAGCATACATGATCTGCTGATTATCAGAAATGAGAAATCTATGTCTTGCTACTGTCGTTGGAAGGACTTCACTTTTCTTTAGTGACATCAGCACTATCCTCTCCCTTCCTCCCTTCAGCAGCCTCAACTACCTCGCCTCAACTACCTCCTGTTGAGACATCTCTGTGTGGCTCCTCTTTTGCCCTCTCTTGGCCTTTGCTTCATAAGACCTGCTTCATAAGGCCTTTATCATAGCAGCCAACTCATGATCATCCTCAACCTTTTATCTGAAGCAGCTAAGCACCGCAGTATATCCAACATGGGATTGGTTAGAGTAGGAAGAAAAAGAAGAGGTATAATCTGCTGAGATAGACTCTAATATTTCGCATCTGAAACTCTGAACCAATGTTCCTAGCTCCTACATAGCATTTTGTTTATTTGCAAGCGTTTGGACTTTCATGTATATTTTTTTTTCTTTTTGTACACTGGCCAATCTGTTATGTATGGATGCATTTCAATCTGTCAATTTGATATGTACGGGTGCAATTACACCTGTTAATTTGATAAGGTTTCTCGTCCATTGAGTTTGTAATCAATTAACATAACATTCTGCAGTTCAAATATCAACCGTTGCCTACCTGAAACCCATTCCCACTATTTATGCTTATGATGTGTCCATGGCACTTAGTAACATAGAAATGTGGTTGATAGGCTTTTCCAAGACAATTCATCGGTTGGCTGTTACATTCTTCTGTTCGCTGTTGTTGCAAGATCGCATTCAATGCAAAACCAACCTACATAAAAAGAATATCGTCTCCTCAGACCTCTGTGAAGTATGTAACTCTGCATCTGAAACCAGTACTCACCAACTATTCTCCTGCCCGTTTGCCAACACCTTCTGGAACCAAATTGGCTGGTCCGGGGTTTCCTTCCCACATGTATTACTACACGCATAGTGCTTGGTTTTCTTACCTTTTTCTTGTAGGTTTCAGTTTGTGTGGTGCTTCTGTTTCTCCCAGTAAAGTATTCTAGATCTTCTTTTTTTTTTAACTTCACAAGCACAAGATTTGAGTTTGATGCTTCTGTAACCTTCGAATCTCAGACCACAATGGATGTAATCAATAAACTTTATGTTTTATGTTTACATAATCCTTCCAGTCTCAGTACATATTGGATGATAGCTTCCATTCCAATCTCAATCCATACTTGGTAGCTGCCTAAAACCAGAAAAAAAACCTAATCCTTGATACATATACTGTCATAGAATATCATATAACTTTTTGGTGGAAGTGTGGATATCATATAACTTTTTGGTGAATATCATATAACTGTCATACAATACATATACTGTCATAGAATATCATATAACCAGCAGGCTAGGGAATGAAACATATGGTGGAAGTGTGGAACCAGCAGCTAGCAAATATAGGGATGGATCTAACAAATCAGTAGTTGCACCATACTTGTACCCATACTTACTTACATGCATATATAGGGATGGATCGTCATGTATATACGTACATGTCGCATTGGTAATATCTATCATTTCTCTATATATAATATGGGATTTATATGTATGCTGAAATAGTATGGTAGGAGGGTACGTGTGTGAAAATGAAGCAGCTAAACTAACTTTTTTGGACTGGAAGGTAGAGTGTACGCTGGCTCTATCGGATATATATTCCTTAGCTTGGAGTGCACTTCAGGCCTCTGCTGGCTGCTGCCTGCCTGCCTGCCGGCCCTCCTCATAGATCTCTCTCTCTCTCTCTCTCTTACACAATGCAACCCTCCACCAGCTTGTACATCATGCATACCGGTACTAGCTAGCTAGCACACTACACATACCCTCCTCTCGTTCAATTCTTCCTTTCATGCTAGCTAGCTTCTCTCACACGTGCTAATGAGCCGCCTGACACTAGCAAACTCCACCAATCGTTTAAGAAGTATCCAAATGTCGAGGACATCAATTGGACAGAGGATTGCCCAAAGGAATATAAAAGAGGCAAGCCCTTCCTACCAAACCGAATGATGTCGCTCATGCCACTTGGAATGAGAAGGTTCCATGATTGGTACTTGCGTGCCCAGGCGACGAGACTAAACGAGATAAAAGCATGCTGGCCTAAAGGCACATTTGGAGGCCCACCTGGGGCACTATTATTTGACTTCGATGACATCCAGACATGCTTTCATCTCGGATCCATGGAACTTAATCTAGTTCGCGTGTGGTGCCTGTAAGTCCTTGCCCTCTCGATATGATATCAATGTAATGTTTGGATTTATTGATAACTAACCCACATCGTGATTTGTAGAATGCAAGCACATAATGTCAAGAAGACGCCAAGTCTAAGTGTCGGGTATATAGACCCTTATTATATATCATCAGCAAAATTTAATTACCCCGAGTACTGGCCTCGGAATCACGAGGAACTAAAAGATGGGAAGACCGTTAAGGAGAAAGAGGTCATTCGGAAGGATAAGATATATAGAGCGGCCATCAAGGTTGCGGCACGGATTGCCCGATTTTTTAAGAATCTCGAGCATAACAAAACCATATGGGCACCATACTACTTCCGGTAAGCTCGACTTTATACCTAAATACAGTTTTGTTTGATATATTTAGTTCGATGCAAGAGGGATTATCTGTTTCTTCTTTGATTAAATTCGTGCAGCAATCACTGGATTCTTTTTGGCGTCGATCTCGGGAACAACATGGCATATGTCTTTGATTCAGCAGATTTTGAGCCTCAGACATACATGGACTTCACAGCGATTCTCAAGATGTATAAATATGGACAATCCTCATTAACTTATATGTTTGCATATATACTTGTAAACTTCACCTTTTGGATACTAACAAGTTGCATTTGCTAAAATCCTTCGAACAGGGCATTCAGGCACTATGTCAACGAACATAAAGGAGTGCATGATCCACAATTTAAGGATGAATTGCGAATCAAAACTCTATTGGCGGTAAGTGTAACTTATATTGGTACACTCCATTACGTGGTTTGTCAATAACATTACTTAACATTTTAATATACGAAATATACAGGGTCCCAAGCAGAGGCCTAATAGTCTACATTGTGGATATTACGTGTGTTCTGTGATGAGTAACAGTCTTGCCTATAGGAGACACCCCGAGCTGGTAAATTTGAACCTCTTTGACCCTAGTATGGAATCTTAGCTTCTTGTTATGAAATACTAGACCTAAACTTGTTCTGTTGTAGTGGAAAGAAGAAAAAAATAAGATAAGGAGTCCATACAAGGATGACCAACTCTTAGAGCTCGTCGGCGACCTTTGCGGCTTCATCATTGACCAGATTGTCGATTACAGAGGCGACTACCATGACCCAGATTCTGACTTAGGTAGTAATATTGTCTTCCAACACCTTCGTGAGACTCACAGACTTCAACTAGGCCACTGAATGGTTTGGGCTTCTCGAACTCTTTGAACTTTTGAATTATGGTTTTATAATGGACTTGTGATGGTACTTGTGGTTTGTATGGACTAAAAGACTTTGAATTATGGCATGTAATTGTAGTTTGTATGGACTAAAGGACTTTGAATTATGGCATGTAATTGTGGTTCGTACGGATTATGGCTACTTGTGATGGTACTTGTGAATTATGACTATATAATGGCTCTTGTGGTTAGATTTGAAATTGAATTTGAATTATATATTATATCATGTGGTCAGATTTGAATTTAAATTATATTTTTTTCCTGAAAAATCCACTGTAGGGGCGGTTGAATCATCAACCCCCCTTACAAATGCCATTTGTAAGGGCGGTTGGATCGCGAACCCCTCTTACAAATGCCATTTGTAAGAGGGGTTCGTGATCCAACCGCCCTTACAAATGTCATTTGTAAGGGCGGTTTGCCCAACCGCCCTTACAGTGGGCTGATTTTTAAAAGCCCCCTGGTAAGAGGGGTTGGGCTACCCGCCCTTAAAAACCCCTGAGACCCGCCCTTAAAAACCCTGGCTGTAGTAGTGCCCGCCCCCGTGCCGCCCCCGCACGGCCGCGCCCCCGCCCCCGCCCCCGCACCGCCGCCGGCCGCCGCCGCCGTCCACGGAGGGGAAGCCAGGGAGGGCCGACGGAAGGAGCGACCCGCCACCGAGCCCCCGTTCATCGTCCCCTGCGTCGGCCTCCTTCTGTGTCGTCCCCTGCGACGGTGAGTGCAGCAAGCTATTTCAGTGTTGGCTTCATCCCATTGTCCTTTAGTTGTTTTTTTTGGGCATGTTTATGTCATGCATCTTCTAGATTTCATCAGTCCTCATTGCATTGTCCCATGCTCTGTTTACGTTGTTCTTGGGAACTATTACAGTAGAAAGCCAAAAATATATATGATTTGCATATCACTCTATTTACGTTTTGGGAAACTACAGTAGAAAACCAAGAATATATTTGATGCAGTCCTATGTGTCTACAAATAAGTAGGGCACATAATGCATATTGTGAAGTAGAAAATATTGTGTGTTCTAATACAGTGATGATTTCGATTTCTAGCAGGCTTCCAGACATAAGTTAATACATACATAGGTTCCAGATCCGAATTAATATAGGAGTACACATAACATAATGTGGCATAATGTTAATACATACATAGGTTCCAGATCCGAATTAATATAGGAGCACATAACATAATGTGGCATAATACAATATATTGGTTCCAGAACCGAGCTTAAACATAGTAGTAAGATGCTAGCAACACACTGGCAGCTTAAGCATACATGATCTGCTGATTATCAGAAATGAGAAATCTATGTCTTGCTACTGTCGTTGGAAGGACTTCACTTTTCTTTAGTGACATCAGCACTATCCTCTCCCTTCCTCCCTTCAGCAGCCTCAACTACCTCGCCTCAACTACCTCCTGTTGAGACATCTCTGTGTGGCTCCTCTTTTGCCCTCTCTTGGCCTTTGCTTCATAAGACCTGCTTCATAAGGCCTTTATCATAGCAGCCAACTCATGATCATCCTCAACCTTTTATCTGAAGCAGCTAAGCACCGCAGTATATCCAACATGGGATTGGTTAGAGTAGGAAGAAAAAGAAGAGGTATAATCTGCTGAGATAGACTCTAATATTTCGCATCTGAAACTCTGAACCAATGTTCCTAGCTCCTACATAGCATTTTGTTTATTTGCAAGCGTTTGGACTTTCATGTATATTTTTTTTTCTTTTTGTACACTGGCCAATCTGTTATGTATGGATGCATTTCAATCTGTCAATTTGATATGTACGGGTGCAATTACACCTGTTAATTTGATAAGGTTTCTCGTCCATTGAGTTTGTAATCAATTAACATAACATTCTGCAGTTCAAATATCAACCGTTGCCTACCTGAAACCCATTCCCACTATTTATGCTTATGATGTGTCCATGGCACTTAGTAACATAGAAATGTGGTTGATAGGCTTTTCCAAGACAATTCATCGGTTGGCTGTTACATTCTTCTGTTCGCTGTTGTTGCAAGATCGCATTCAATGCAAAACCAACCTACATAAAAAGAATATCGTCTCCTCAGACCTCTGTGAAGTATGTAACTCTGCATCTGAAACCAGTACTCACCAACTATTCTCCTGCCCGTTTGCCAACACCTTCTGGAACCAAATTGGCTGGTCCGGGGTTTCCTTCCCACATGTATTACTACACGCATAGTGCTTGGTTTTCTTACCTTTTTCTTGTAGGTTTCAGTTTGTGTGGTGCTTCTGTTTCTCCCAGTAAAGTATTCTAGATCTTCTTTTTTTTTTAACTTCACAAGCACAAGATTTGAGTTTGATGCTTCTGTAACCTTCGAATCTCAGACCACAATGGATGTAATCAATAAACTTTATGTTTTATGTTTACATAATCCTTCCAGTCTCAGTACATATTGGATGATAGCTTCCATTCCAATCTCAATCCATACTTGGTAGCTGCCTAAAACCAGAAAAAAACCTAATCCTTGATACATATACTGTCATAGAATATCATATAACTTTTTGGTGGAAGTGTGGATATCATATAACTTTTTGGTGAATATCATATAACTGTCATACAATACATATACTGTCATAGAATATCATATAACCAGCAGGCTAGGGAATGAAACATATGGTGGAAGTGTGGAACCAGCAGCTAGCAAATATAGGGATGGATCTAACAAATCAGTAGTTGCACCATACTTGTACCCGTACTTACTTACATGCATATATAGGGATGGATCGTCATGTATATACGTACATGTCGCATTGGTAATATCTATCATTTCTCTATATATAATATGGGATTTATATGTATGCTGAAATAGTATGGTAGGAGGGTACGTGTGTGAAAATGAAGCAGCTAAACTAACTTTTTTGGACTGGAAGGTAGAGTGTACGCTGGCTCTATCGGATATATATTCCTTAGCTTGGAGTGCACTTCAGGCCTCTGCTGGCTGCTGCCTGCCTGCCTGCCGGCCCTCCTCATAGATCTCTCTCTCTCTCTCTCTCTTACACAATGCAACCCTCCACCAGCTTGTACATCATGCATACCGGTACTAGCTAGCTAGCACACTACACATACCCTCCTCTCGTTCAATTCTTCCTTTCATGCTAGCTAGCTTCTCTCACACCTACTTGCTGCACTGCATGCAGCAGCTACCAAGCGTTGCATTGGCCACATATATATTTCATTCATATAATCATCATATTATGTCGTTGGATACATAAAAATATACAACGACTATACAAGTATAGATAGCATCCTTGCATCGTGGACAATAACTTTTTGCTCTACTCAATTGTGATCTTTATGAGCACTGTAATATTAATGAAGCACATTTTCTTTCTTCTGTAGTCATGTGTTAAGAGTAGGATTAACCAGGTGCCACCTAGCATCCGTCATTTCTGCACACTGTCCTCGGACAAGCTTGTAGCCTGCAAAACCCTTCCCATCCAGCTGCCATTTTCTAATAGCCTTCTGTTGATAACTGTAGTTGTAGGATCGTCCACTGCGGGTCTGCCTGCACCGCTTCGCCTCGCCACTGCACCGACTCGTCACTGCGCCGCTAGCCTGACTCCGCCGCCACCCTAGGTATAAATAACCTCTCCTCCCAGATAAGGGTCGTAGGTCATGAACCCAGTTAGGCGTCTCCCGTCCGAAAGAGATACGGTTGGAGGTATGCAGATCTCTGCATGTCGATAACTGTATCTGTTTCGGATTGTCCACGTTACTTGGACAGCCTGCGGATGCGTTGATAAGGCTAGCTCCCATTGTCTGCCCTGATTCGAGACGGAGTTTCGGCATCACCTCCCTGTTGTTCTCTGGATACACACTCTCTCTATAGGGACGTGTATCGGGAGAACAGCGGGGAGGTGCTGCCGAAATTCTGTCTTAGGTTGGGGCAGACAATGGGAACTAGCCTCGTCTACGCATCCGCGGGTGGGATTAGGACCTATCCTCACCTATTAGATGACAATAGGATGTAAGTACTTGGATGTAGATGTAAGTACTCGGATGGATGACAGTAGGATGGATGACCGTCAGTGGATGTACTCGGGCCGCAAAAGCAAGAGTGATTTCAGTGATGAATGGTTGCACAAGACAGATGCTTTCTTGAACCATGCATTTGGCCCGGCTCAGCGAGGAGAGATGAAAGTATTGTGCCCGTGCAGCAGATGTGGGAACCGGCGAAGGCAAGACAAGGAGAACATGGGTAAACATCTTCTGAACTATGGATTCACGCCCGACTACACCCGGTGGATCTACCATGGTGAAGTACATCATTTGAGAGAGGAGGCAGTGCGACCACGTCTGCAGGACTTTGATGCTGATGCTGGGGTAGCAAACCTGTTAGATGACTTCCAACAAGCACAGTACGCTGCAGGACGTACGGAGGAGGAGATGGAGAAGACCGCAAAGGCGTTCTACGACATGATGTCTTCGGCACAGAAACCCCTTCATGATCGGACAACGGTTTCTCAACTAGATGCCATTGGCCGTGTGATGGGGTTCAAGTCTTAGTTCAACCTGAGTCGAGAAGCGTTCGATGGTATGTTGACCCTATTTGGTAGCATGCTTCCGGACGGCCACATATTGCCAAAGAGCCTGTACGAGTCACAGAAACTGCTTCGTGCACTGAAGATGCCGTATGAGCAGATACATGCATGTCCAAATGGGTGCGTCCTCTTCAGAAAAGATCTCAAGGATGCAGGTTACTGTCCGAAGTGTAAAGCGTCAAGATACATGGAGGTAGACGATGGTGAAGGCCTAAAGAGACAACTTTCTATCCCCATGAAAGTCCTGCGTTACCTGCCGTTCACACCGAGGATCCAACGTCTCTACATGACCGAGGAATCCGCGAAACAAATGAGATGACACAAACAGGGTACACGATACAGTCCTGAGAAGATGGTACATCCCGCCGATGGTGAAGCATGGGCCTGTTGACGGTTCTTAAGTATCAATTTTAATTATCCAATAAATAAGGAAAAGGACCTATATGCAAGCAACACCTAGAATTAGGGTTTGATCTGACAGAATTCCATGAGTTTTGATGTTTATCTGTTTCTACAGGGGGTTATCAGGAAATACAAAGGAAAGGCCCACACGTCGGAATTACATAGAGATATTAACGTGTTCACCGATTTTCTATCATCTAGAAGACTCCAGAAGCCATGGGATCGAACGGGAGGCCGAACGGGCCCGGGACCAGGGCGCCCGCCCTGGACCCTGGGGCGCCCGCCCTAGGTCTGCAACCAATCAGGATGAGTCTCGCGGATTATGCCCCAGCGACCTAAAGGATCAAGGAAAACCGTGCGATTAATGTCGGTTTGATCCGACGGCCCAGGTTTACTTGAAGGGACTATATAAGCAGGACCCCTGGCCCCTGGAGAGGAGAATCCAAGTCTATTATTTTCATATTTTCCAGAGAGGATTCAGAGAGAGAGGTTCCCTTAGGGTTCCCACCTCATTAGGGCTTAGCATCCAATGTGAGATTAGACTTAGTTCTTCTAGATTGAGAGAGATAGAGTGGAGGTATAGATCGAAGGAAGCCCGGCCTGTCGGTGACTACTTCGAGGTTGTACCTGCAGGATCAAGTTCTCCTAACCCGAGGCTTGCTCCTAGGATTCTTCAGTATTTCGACTTCTAAATTCTAGTAAGTTCTTTGTTTTATTGTTCTTTGGTTTATGAGTTTACTTTAATCTCTTCGTGTAGAGTTTAGAGTAATCATCTCTAGCGTAAACGAGGTGTTTGGGCTAGGATACTCATAGATATCCCCTGTCTAGCCGGACCGTGGTAGTAGCGAGGAACGTGACATTTCCGTAGCTACCTTTGTATTCCATATCCCGTTAGCAGGATCGATAGGGTTTATAGGTGCGGGTCGAACATCCTTTGAGGTGTCTAGATTCCGTGAGCCTCCCCGATAGAGCAGTAGATCATCCTTACCAAGGTTAGAACGAGAGTGCAGTTGCAGTCTTCTCTATACATCACTCACATCAAATCACAGTGGTTGTAGCCTAAAGGTTAGTAGTAATAGATTTGGTTAGTCAGATGCACGCTTTCTCCTAGTGGTAAAAAAATAAATACGATACTCTGGATAACATCCCGGGTGAAGTGCTCACCGATATCCGTGCGCTTGCGGATCATTTCCTAATTGCGTTACCAAATATCAACAAGCATTTCTGGCGCCGTTGCCGGGGAGAAAGACGGTTTGCTGAGATAACCTTGAATCTTACTACTAGCTTGTACCTATACTTTTATCTTTCTTTATCTTTTTATTCCTTATCTTTTCTTTATTCTTACCTTATGGAGAACCAAGATTCTAAATCAATCTATCAATTTGCAACACCTTCGGAAACTGACCTTTTACCATGGGAGTCATCACAGCCTATCCAAACATCCCAGTATAGGTTAAGTTCAAGGTTAATTGCCATGATTGAGAACCTATCCTTTTCGGGAAAGGAAGACGAAAATCCTTACCTTCATATTAGAGATTTTGAGCAAACATGCGATTGTCTTCGCATTGAAGGCATTTCTGATAAGACTTTACGTTGGAAGCTTTTTCCTTTTTCCTTAAGAGGAGAAGCTAGACGATGGTATAGTCAGAAGGTAAGTCAACAACGAGGTGAATGGGGAGTCTTACGAGCCAACTTCTGTTTAGATTTTTATTCCCTCGATCGTATCGCCAACCTTAGACTCGAAGTTCTATCTTTTAAACAAAAAGAAAATGAAACTTTGAGAAAATCCTGAAAACGTTTTTCTGATCTTTTAGAATCTGGTCCAAAACTCAATATTGAAGACCCTATTCTCCTTTTTCATTTCTTTCGAGGTCTTCAGAAAGATCATAAACAAATGCTACATACAATGTCTAGAGGTTCTTTCTTTCGTATCCCTACTGATGAAGCTAGAGCGATCCTAGATAGAATCCTAGAAGCTGAGATGGATAATACCCTCCATAATGAAACCTACGAAGCTGAAGTAGACACTCTACCGAATTCTTCACCTACTTCAGCTATCCCAAGTTTTGAGCCACAAAAGGAAGAAATTCCACCACATGATTTCATGCTGGATATAGAATCCGATCTTTTTGTCGATTTTGGAAACATTTCAAACTACCATTCTATAGACAAACCCCAAAGCGGCCATTATATCATTTGTTTACCAAGTGAATATCAATTGAGAGAGCTTATCTCAGTCATGAGTAGCGAATGGTTGGAGGAGTCAGAGCTTTCCTCTGAAGTGATCCGTTTGGATACACCTCCTATCACTATACGCTGTGCTTATGATTCTGATCAATTTGATGCTCTCTATAATCCTGTTGTGGGGATCAATATCATGTCTGAAGCTTTTGCACTTAAATTATTTGGAAAATTAATTTTAACCCCCACAACAAAGTTCATGAAGGAATCTTCGGGACGATTGGTCCCTAGTCTTGGAATTGTGAATGTCCTACCCTTTATGGTAGAAGGCTCCATGATTCATTTGAACTTTTATATCTTTGATACATGGGACTTCGACCTGTTGATAGGACAACCATTTAGAAGACTCCTTTATGAAGGTCAAACTGGAAAGCTACACATTTCTTTTGGAAAGGATTTTAAATTCCCTATGACAATTTCTCACTCCTTGAATAATAAGATCGAGTCATCTCTTTTGCCTGATCCTATGGAAGAGGTAAAAGCTGCGTCTCTAGAGCTTTTAAATGAATCAGACTTAGAAGAAGAAGCCCCTTTCTTCATAGAAGAGGAAGCTGAACCTTCTGAACCTGAACCTTTAGATGAGTTTGCAGAAACACCCAGACCTCCTATAGAGCTTAAAACTTTACCACCCGATCTTATCTATGCTTTCCTAAACAATAATCCAGAGTTTCCTGTGATCATTAGTAATAAACTCACTCAGGAACAAACTCTGCGATTGATGACCATTTTAGAAAAACATCACTCAGTCTTTGGCTACTCACTCCAAGATCTTACAGGAATCAGTCCTATGATTTGCACTCATCGCATTCCGACAGATCCTTCTGTTTCACCTTCTCAGGAACCCCAACGTAGACTCAACAACGCGATGAGAGAAGTAGTTAAAAAGGAAGTTATAAAGTTGCTGCATGCAGGGATTATATATCCTGTGCCGCATAGTGAGTGGGTAGAAGCACTACCTTGCAAGCGTGTCGACAATATTAATTCAAAGAGGATGTTTGAAGAGATTATATTTCCAAGATTTGGAGTCCCTAGGGTGGTGATAAGTGATGGGGGATCACACTTCATCGACAAACGCTTTGAGCATTATCTAGCAAAACATGGAATCCGTCACAACGTTGCTACCCCATATCATCCTCAGACAAGTGGCCAAGCAGAGACTTCCAACAAGCAAATCAAGAACATTCTTCAGAAAACAGTAAATGAGATGGGAACAGCATGGAAGGAAAAGTTACCCGATGCACTCTGGGCATACCGGACAGCATACAAGACCCCAATTGGAATGACCCCATACCAATTGGTGTACGGGAATACTTGCCACTTGCCTGTTGAACTAGAGTTCAAAGCACACTGGGCCATAAGAAGATGGAATATGGACCTAGATGTTGCTGGAGATCATAGAAGAATGCAACTATCAGAATTGGAAGAATGGCGAGAGAAAGCATATCACAATTCGAAGATCTACAAAGAAAGAGTCAAAAGATGGCATGACAAGAGGATCAAGAAGGAGTTCTCACCCGGAGATAAGGTATTACTTTTTAATTCCAGGGTGAAGCTTTTCGGGCATGGAAAACTCCGGAGTAAATGGGAAGGACCATACAAGGTAGTCAATTCATCATCCCACGGAGCTATTACACTTCTAAACGACGAAGGTATGTTATTCAAGGTAAATGGTCAACGTCTTAAATTATTTTTAGAACCCAATAAAGAATTAGAAGAAATAGACGTGATCCATTTTTACCTTCCGATGGAGAATTAAAGCCCGACCTTTTTAATCTGACGTTTTTGGGCCACGTATATATTTTTTGGGATAAAAATACTTCTAGAAACACGCTCGAGCAAGCAGGCCCGCAGAGGAGGCAGGCCCAGGGCGGGCGCCCTGAGGATGAGGGCGGGCACCCTGCCCTGGTGTCCCCTCGGCCCCGGCCTCTTCCGACGTGCTTTCCTCATCTATGGTTATCCAGAAAATTCCGCGAATAGGTTGTTACGCACGCCCGGCAGTGGGATGGATCTATGGAAACCCTAGAGGCACTTTTTGACCCCTATATAAACAGACCCCTGACGTCAGCTTTCAACACCAATCCATTCAATCCTTCTCTCCTCCTCAATTAGAGCTTGTCTAGTTCCTTGCTTCTCCAATGGCCGACAAGACCCACCGCAACTGGGAGATCGTCCCTTACGACCTCAACCGCAAGCCCAAGGATGACCCCGACGCCTACGTCCCGGCCAACACAGAGCGATAGCTAGCAGCCCCACCATCAAACCAGCGCAGCTCAATCTCATCCTACTACGCCCAACCAGTTCTTACTGCAAAACCGCAGCCCCTTCTTCTCAAGGGACCGTCGTCCAAGTAAGAAGCCATCGTCAAGGTACCAGCCGGCACGAAAATCCTGCCACCTAAACCCACTGAGCGGGTTGTAGGCGTCAAGACCAACCGGAGCGGCGAGATCAGCAGCGTCCACTACACTACGGAGAAGGAGAGGCCCCGCTTCGAAGGAGTTAGGACAGAAAAAGTTCGCTTCATCCCACCAAAGGAAGCTCCTAAGCACGCTCTCAATTCGTTTGAGACACCACCGAAGCGTCGCAGGACCATAGCAGATGTGGATGAGGACATCAGGACAGCAAATAGACATATTATGGAACTTCAGTCCACAGTTAGCTCCCTTAGTAGGCAGGTCTCCAACCTGAACACTACTGTGCTCGCGCTTAAACGTGACCTTTCTGATGCCCTTGCTAGGATCAGGGATTTAGAGCAACACTGAGCTATCTAGATTAGACCTTGAGGCAGTGTGTCTTAGTCTTCATAATTAGATTCAATTCAGTTTAGTTAGTTCGCTTCATTAGTCAGTGTAATAAATGCCTCAAGACAAATAAAGATTATTATTATTATGCCTCGTGTATCTCCACTTTATTTTTATGCAAGAAAGCAGGAAATAAGTATGGGGGAATCCCCCCGACATGGTAAATGCACTTCGATTGCACCACTCCACGATTCAGGTACATACTCTGCACGCTTTATTTACATATATACAAATACATATTGGGCTGTGTAGAATATTGTTCCTAACATGATAATTTAAAAAGACAAAAATATTTTTAATCATGATCAATCTCACTCTGTGATATTTCTGAAAACCTGCATTTATTGAAAATCATTTTAAAAACCATGTGTTACTCAAGTCATTGTGGAATGTGAGATGGTAGAATATGAGTATCTTATTCTTGAAATCTTTGTCGCTTGGAGATTTTCTTTTCAAAAACTTCAAAAATATAGCTACCATCCTCAATATTTTATATGCCTGATAAACCTAAAAATATTAATTTGCTTTGTATTGAGTTTGTACAAAACGAGTTAGACCCTTGTTGAGAGATTTATCATGCTCCCAAGATCAAGACATTTTTATTCAGAAAGATTCACTCTTCCGAAGTATTATTGCATTAGAGGCATGGGCTATGCAAAAATATATTTCGAGGAAATAAAAAGAGCAAGTGCTCGACAACCTCGCAGAAAAATGGACAAGTGTCCGGAAGTAGAATTAGGGGTACCTCAGTATCCACCTGAAAAAAATGAGATGATAAAAATATATATGGTAAAAAGAAAATGATAGCCCATGGTCCCTCTAATAAGCAATATGCCAGTAAGAGTTGACAAGTTTTAATTTTCAAAGTCTTTGATCTAAGAGTATGGCATTCCTCTCCTCGGATCCCGTTTTGACCCAGACAATATATGCAAAGTAAGTATGCTTGAGAATTTCTACAAATTAAAACAGCCTCAGTGAGATATACAAAAGATAAATGAGTGATCTGAGAGCCCCTATGAGGATAAAGGTATGCTAAGTTTTCTATTCAAAAATATATAAAAAAAACTCCAAGTGACAGGGTTGAGAAGAAGAAAGGATCTCTACTTCAACCATATATTTCCCTTACTACAGTGCACAGTGGACATTCACAACACCCTGTAGGTATAAAAAGAATGCTTTACAATGTTTCAAACCCAGTTATTTTTCTGAACCATCCTTTTCTCGAGGACGAGTAAAATCCTAAGTATGGGGGTGTTTGTTGACGGTTCTTAAGTATCAATTTTAATTATCCAATAAATAAGGAAAAGGACCTATATGCAAGCAACACCTAGAATTAGGGTTTGATCTGACAGAATTCCACGAGTTTTGTTGTTTATCTATTTCTACAGGGGGTTATCAGGAAATACAAAGGAAAGGCCCACACGTCGGAATTACATAGAGATATTAACGTGTTCACCGATTTTCTATCATCTAGAAGACTCCAGAAGCCACGAGATCGAACGGGAGGCCGAACGGGCCCGGGACCAGGGCGCCCGCCCTGGACCCTGGGGCGCCCGCCCTAGGTCTGCAACCAATCAGGATGAGTCTCGCGGATTATGCCCCAGCGACCTAAAGGATCAAGGAAAACCGTGCGATTAATGTCGGTTTGATCCGACGGCCCAGGTTTACTTGAAGGGACTATATAAGCAGGACCCCTGGCCCCTGGAGAGGAGAATCCAAGTCTATTATTTTCATATTTTCCAGAGAGGATTCAGAGAGAGAGGTTCCCTTAGGGTTCCCACCTCATTAGGGCTTAGCATCCAATGTGAGATTAGACTTAGTTCTTCTAGATTGAGAGAGATAGAGTGGAGGTATAGATCGAAGGAAGCCCGGCCTGTCGGTGACTACTTCGAGGTTGTACCTGCAGGATCAAGTTCTCCTAACCCGAGGCTTGCTCCTAGGATTCTTCAGTATTTCGACTTCTAAATTCTAGTAAGTTCTTTGTTTTATTGTTCTTTGGTTTATGAGTTTACTTTAATCTCTTCGCGTAGAGTTTAGAGTAATCATCTCTAGCGTAAACGAGGTGTTTGGGCTAGGATACTCATAGATATCCCCTGTCTAGCCGGACCGTGGTAGTAGCGAGGAACGTGACATTTCCGTAGCTACCTTTGTATTCCATATCCCGTTAGCAGGATCGATAGGGTTTATAGGTGCGGGTCGAACATCCTTTGAGGTGTCTAGATTCCGTGAGCCTCCCCGATAGAGCAGTAGATCATCCTTACCAAGGTTAGAACGAGAGTGCAGTTGCAGTCTTCTCTATACATCACTCACATCAAATCACAGTGGTTGTAGCCTAAAGGTTAGTAGTAATAGATTTGGTTAGTCAGATGCACGCTTTCTCCTAGTGGTAAAAAAATAAATACGATACTCTGGATAACATCCCGGGTGAAGTGCTCACCGATATCCGTGCGCTTACGGATCATTTCCTAATTGCGTTACCAAATATCAACAGGGCCCACTTTGATCGCATTCATCATGACAAAGCTAGAGAGGCTCGTAATGTTCGTGTTGCGTTTGCTACAGACGGTTTCAACCCCTATGGACTCATGGCTGCCCCCTACACCTGTTGGCCCATCTTCGTTATCCCCCTCAATCTTCCCCCCAGTGTCCTATTTCAACGTCATACTGTATTCTTGTCGTTGATAATTCCTGGACACCCGAGGAATAACATGGGTGTGTACATGGAGCCTCTGATTGATGAATTGGAAACTGCTTGGAACGAAGGGGTATTGACATACGACCGAGCTTCAAGGTCAAACTTCACAATGCATATCTCGTACCAGTATTCACTGCATGACTACCTAGCATATGGGATATTCTGTGCCTGGTGTGTCCACGGCAAGTTCTCATGCCCGGTTTGCAAGACAGCTATGAGATTTATCTGGTTGAAGAAGAGTGGCAAGTATTCGGCGTTCGACCAACATCGACAATTCCTGCCTCTTGACCATCCTTTCAGACAAGACACCAAGAACTTCACCAAAGGGGTCGTGGTGACAGATCCACCACCCCGGATGCTGACCGGTGCTGAGGTTCATGCTCAGATAGATGCTCTCAAGTTCAATGAAAGAGACGGTCATTTTGCGGGGTATGGTCAGGAACATATGTGGACGCATAAGTCAGGCTTGGAAAGGCTCCCCTATTACGATGACCTTCTTCTGCCACATAATATTGATGTAATGCACACTGAAAAGAACATCGCTGAGGCACTTTGGGGAACACTCATGGACACTGAAAAGTCCAAGGACAACCCTAAGGCTAGACTAGACCTGGCACTCTTGTGCAATAGACCAAAGCAAGAGATGTGGTCTCCTCAACCCAGCAGGAGATGGACACGGCCCAAGGCCGATTTTGTCTTGAGCAGGCCACAAAGGAAAGAAATACTTCAGTGGATCCAGACATTGATGTTCCCTGATGGATATGCAGCGAATCTGAGGAGAGGAGTCAACTTATCTAGTCTGCGAGTCCTAGGAATGAAGAGTCATGACTTCCACATATGGATCGAGCGCCTTCTTCCGGCGATGGTTCGAGGCTATGTTCCTGAGCCTATGTGGGTTGTCCTGGCAGAGTTGAGCTATTTGTTCCGCCAACTTTGTGCCAAGGAGATATCTCGGTCCGTCATTGATGACTTGGAGAAAGTTGCACCTGTGTTGATCTGTAAGCTGGAGAAGATCTTTCCACCAGGCTTCTTCACTCCGATGCTACATTTGATCATACACCTCCCTAATGAGGTTCGAATGGGAGGGCCTGTGCATTGCCGTTGGTGCTATCCAGTCGAGAGAAATCTAAAGACTCTTCGCAAGAAATGTAGAAACAAAGCCAAAATTGAGGCTTCCATTGCAGAGGCATTCATTCTAGAGGAGGTGTCAAACTTCACTGAACAATACTACTCCGAGAACCTTCCTAGCGTGCATAAGGCACCCCCTCGTTACAATGCTGGAGAAAATGAATCGAGTCTTAGCCTTTTCCGAGGCCAGCAAGGCGCGGCAAGTGGATCCACAGTTAAGTAGTTGAACTATGAAGAGTGGCGAAAGATCATGCTATACGTGCTTACCAACCTTGATGAGGTGCAGCCGTACATGGGGTAAGTTCTCAACTATGTTCATTCAATTCGCCGACACTATTCTGCATCAAACACCCTTGTTTTTCTTCCATACAGGGAATTTCTTCATCAGTTCTGGAATGGGCCAAGGCCTCCTTCTGGCCCGGTAGCCGAAACCCAAATTGCAAACGGGGCGGGGCAAGGGAGGCCCGATTTCATTTCTTGGTTCCGACAGAAGGTCCTGTCCAACCGAGGTCATACTTAGTCCGACGTTCCAACTTGCTCCTACGTTCGGACTTAATAACGTTATACCTTGCTTCACCTTGCAGGCTCAGACCGATGCGTCTATGAGTCAAGAGCTGAGACAGGTTGCAAACGGCTTTGACCGTAGGGTCAAGTCATTTAACGGTTACGACGTGAATGGATATCGCTTCCACACAGCGAGATACGAGCAGAGTCGGCCCAATCAGAAAACCACAAACAGCGGAGTTTGTACTCCAGGCAATGATGTAACACCCTAGTTTTAAACTTTTGCAAGTTTATCAAAATTTATTAGAATTTAAATTACATTATCGCCAAATAATAGTGGAGGAAAATAATAGTTTTTATAATAAAGATTTATTCATGTTGCATTCATGCCACTTGCATTTATTTTATTGAGTGGAAAAGAATTTATTAAATTCGGATTAGTAGCGAATTGATTTGGATCTATGTATAAAAATTCTTAAACAAGTCTAAGGTTTTGTTAAAAAAAACTCAGAAGTATTTTAAATAAAACTTTTTGAAAATGTTTTTTTTAAAAAAAGTGAAAGATAATAGGCTCTCATCTCTCTCCTTGCCGTGCCGAAGCCCCTTTCCCTCGCACCTCGCGGCGCTTGCCCATCCAAAGAAAGAGGAAAAGAAGTGCATACGAGGCCGCGTCTATAATTAGTACTAACCTCCTCTTGCTTGCGGAATGAGCCGGCGTGTAGGAGCTCTTGCCTTTGCATGCACGCATGCATAGCTGCTCCTGGCCGCTCGTTCATTCAAATGAGAAGAGAAGGAGGTGCTGTGGGGCGCCCCAGGATTGGGCAAGAGCACATGCAGCCTCGCGACCAAGCAAACGCGCGGACCAAGCCACATCCACACGCCCCGGTCTTGATCCGCCCCCCATGCGCACCGAGCATGCGCAGCAGCCACGGCCTCCTCGCCGCTCGTCCCTCTCCTTCTCCCTATGTATAGAGCGCCAGCGCCCTGTGCCCACGCACCGCCACCAAATCTTGCCACCGGCCAGCTCTAACTCGCTCCCACTCTAGTAGTGCCAAACAGCGCCACCGCGAGAGTTTGCCGTGCCGAAGCCGCCGCCGTCCGCCCTTCCTCGTCGCCATCTCCTCTGTGCCTAACTCGACAACGACAACCCTGCCATCGGTTTCACGGTGAGCTTCCAGCAAATCACCTAATTCCATTGTCTATTGTACACCGGAAAGCGAAATCAATTCGCGGCGGCAAGAGTTCGTCGCTGCACCCAGGGTGCCGCCGGCATCGTTCCTGTTTCCCGCGAGCCTCAGGACCCAAGCTTAGCACCGAGCAGGCTGCAGCGGCCGCCCCACCCCTCCCCATCTATAGTTAATAGCGCATACATCCCTGACAGCAATGAACCTCCCAAATAAATCAGTTTTTCCACCTCCTGCTTATACATATATGTTTATGGCCTTATGAATGTTTTCTTGAACAGCATAAATAACATTTTTTTTAGAAGTAAAATAATTCTGAGAAATATTTTTGTAGTTTTTTTAAATAAATATTTAATCTTTCAAACTTTAATAATCCATATCTTTTTATCTGTAACTCCGTTTTTAGTCGTTTTTGCGCTCACGCGATCGTAGACATAAGCCCTTCGCGTTAGTAAACTTTATTTTATGCTTTGCAGCTGTCTGGTGTATTGTTCTTATTATGTTTTGTTTGGGCCATGTTTGCTGTATTGATACAGACGGTGCGGATTTTGAGAACATCCAGGATCAGGTGTTTGACTTACCGGACCAAACCCAGTTCGAAGGCAAGTGTCCTTGACCATACTTGCACCTACATTTATTTATATTTTGAGTTAGTTTAGTTAGACCATTAGTTGCATGCAGAGTCTTAATTCTGAATCCTATGTTAGGGTTTACTAGAATTTCAATATCATCCTTGTAACCGGGCTTTGGATGGGTAGTTGTCATGCTTAGTATTGTCATGGTTGGGATGGGATGGCTATAATTTAATATTGATTAAGGATCTATGGAAACATATGGGTTGGTAACCTTCTTAGCAACATGGTGACTAGGAATCTGGCAGGATGGAAAGTTTGGTGGACGTTGGTTTTTGCCATGGAATGGCGGCTGATGTTGGTGGATTGGGTTTGTGCTCGTCCCTATTGGATTCTAAGGACCGGTTCTCGGAGCATGTAACCCGGCTTAACAGCGCATCCACGAGGTCTATATGGTACGACCTGGTTGAATAATTAGCTGCCCATTTCTGTGCATTGTGGAGAGTTAGGTGGCACAAGAGGGGGCCTAAATCGGTGAATCCTTAGTGAATGCACAGGGGTGGGAAACACAGCTTTGTAAAGACCTTGTAGTGTGACCCCGCTGAGCACCTAGGTAGTGTGAGGCGTGATGGGGAAAACATGACTCGTGGTGAAAGTGTGCAACCTCTGCAGAGTGTAAAACTGGTATACTAGCCGCGCTCGCGGTCATGAGCGGCTTGGACTTCTTCGGGATTAGATGGCTCTGGTTCGGTTGGGTTGGCCTGGATGGTATTCAGGTGTGGGTTTGCTTGGATGGAATCCAAGTGTTGGTGGGCTTGGATGGAATCCAAGTGTGGTTAGCTCGGATGGAATCCGAGTGTTGGTTCAGTTACTTGAGGAGATTGTGGTTTCACTTAGATAAATAGGTGCTTAAGGATTTAAGGTAATAGGTGTGTCGCTTTAGGTGCTGGTTTCAAACAAAGTTAGCCTATCCTTTGTTATAAGCCTCATGTCATATATTTTCCTACACTTGCGGAGTACATTTCGATGTACTCACCCTTCCTCTTTGTCCCCCTTGCTACCCCACCCAGACGCTGGAGACAACGCGCAGGAGTACGCTGACGACGACGATGCTTTCGATCCCGATGACATGTACTAGGCTGGTGCAACCCCCGGTCAACTTTCCTGTGAAGATGGCGTCCCTTTTCCGCTGAAGATTACTTAGATTTTTCTTTTAGACCCACGAGTTTTTTTTTGTAATAATATTTCGATTATGTAATAAACTTTGATTTTGATACTATGATGACGGAGATATATGTATGAGTTTTGATCCTGGCATACATATATCATGCATTCGATTTTGTCCTTAAAATCGGGTGTGACAGAGTGGTACCAAAGCCAAGTTGACCGTAGAACGCTAGCCTAGATAGTCATGGTGTTTTATAAAACTATTTTGGTAAAGATCTTTCCTTATTCTCCACTTCTCTAGTTTTTCCTTTGCTCAATTCAAACATTTTGGTCCAAAACTAGGTCCTCCAACCCTAAGGTGTCACCTTAATGCTTGATCTCGATAGATCGTTGTATGCTATGTACTTGTGCACATGTTTTGATTTGGATCTTTGTAATGATTGTTGATGTGTTGCGTCCATTAGGCTGCAATGGCATCATTTGTTACTAATCTTAAATCATAATTAGTTTGGGGGTCTTCTTTATATCCTGTCTCACTCTTATCCTGGAAAACTATAACAGATGCCGGTGACCACTAGAAATGGCAATGGAGCTGGAGGCAGTGATCAGAATGGCAACCTGGACCCTCCACCACCGCCAGTCTATGATCCCATGCAAATGGCCGCCATGCAGAACCAAATGATGCAGAATATGGCGCAGATGATGGCCACCATGCAGCAGATGGCCCAGAATAATCAAGCTGCGCCACCACCTCCCCCTCCTCCACCACGTCAGGAGGATCTCAGGAGGTTCATGACGACTCAGCCTCCTATATTCAAGCATGCTGTGGAGCCGATGGATGTTGATGATTGGCTCCAGACGATTGGGGACAAGCTGGAGATTGCTCATTGTGAAGGACGTGACAAAGTCCTTTATGCTGCTCATCAGTTACAAGGCCAGGCGAAGAACTGGTGGACTGCTTACACCGTCGCCCATGAGGACTCTCAGTCTATCACATGGCGGGAATTCTGCCGTAGTTTCCGCGCTTAGTATGTACCAGCTGGTGAGATCAAGGTGAAGCGTAAGGAGTTTCAGGAGCTTAAGCAGGGTCCCATGACAGTTCGTGAATATCTCACTAAGTTCACGCAGCTGTCCCGTTATGCCCCTGGTGATGTTGATAATGATGAGAAGAAACAAGACTGCTTTAGAGATGGCCTTCACCCTGGGATTCGCTATGCTCTGTCCTCCAATGATTACCCCACCTTCCAGAAGCTTGTTGACAAGGCTTTCTCAGTGGAGAAAGAAAGAAAGATTCTTGAGGCTGATCGCAAGAGGAAGATGTCTTTCCAGGGTCAATCATCAGGGGGTAATGTTCGCCCTCGCTTTAGCCAGCCTGGACCAGTCTCTAGGCAAGGAGTTCAGTACCAACAGCAGAGGAACTCCAACCCAGGATCTGGTCAGCATAGGCAGCAGGCTCAGCCCCAACAGCAGCAGCGACAGCAGCAGCAGACACGCCAGAACTATCAGGCGCCTCGCCAGGTAGTTCAAGCTCAGCCACAAGACCCTCCAACGCAGGGGTCCAGCAAGATAGGTCCTTGTTTCAAGTGCCATCAAATGGGGCATCTCGCCAATAGGTGCCCAATGAAGGACCAGCAGAACCAGCCGTAGCAGCAAGCTCGACATGGAAAGGTCAACCATGTTGTTACAGAGGAGGCTCAGAACACTTTCGGTGTGGTGCTTGGTATGTTACACGTCAATTCCAATCCTGCTACAGTTTTATTTGATTCAGGTGCATCAGATTCCTTTATATCCAGCAAGTTCGTAGCACAACATAACATACCAAAAATTCTTTTGAAGCGAAACATGATAGTTGAATCTCCTGGAGGAGAATTGATATGTAGGCATGTATGCCCAAACATAAGAATTTCCATAAGTGGGGTAGATTTCCTTGCTCACCTTATCATCTTGGAATCCAAGGGTATAGATATCATTCTAGGAATGGACTGGCTGACCAAACATGATGGAATAATTGGATGTGCTAGAAAGGTAGTTCAGTTGAAGCATCCAGATGGTACCAGGGTGGAGTATCAAGTTGAGCCAGCAGCAACCGAGAGAATCACACTCAACCAGGCCAATGTTGTAGAAGAGATTAGAGTTGTCAGTGACTTTCCAGATGTCTTTCCAGAGGAGTTGCCAGGTATGCCACCAGATCGAGAAATTGAGTTTTGCATTGAATTAGTACCTGGTATTGCACCTATTTACAAAAGGCCATATAGAATGGATGCAAATCAACTAGCAGAATTAAAAGATCAAATCCAAGACCTCTTAGATAAAGGGTATATACGTCCTAGTACCTCACCATGGGGAGCCCCAGTCATTTTCGTTCCAAAGAAAGATGGGACTCAAAGGATGTGCGTAGATTATCGCGCACTTAATGATGTTACCATCAAGAATAAATATCCTCTCCCTCGCATTGAAGATCTTTTTGATCAACTCAAGGGTGCATGTGTGTTCTCCAAGATTGACTTGAGGTCAGGGTACCATCAGCTGAAGATCCGAGCATCGGATATTCCTAAGACAGCTTTTGTCTCTCGCTATGGTCTGTATGAGTACACAGTGATGTCATTCGGACTGACCAATGCCCCTGCCTATTTTATGTACCTCATGAACAAGGTCTTCATGGAGTACCTAGATAAATTTGTCGTGGTCTTCATTGATGATATTTTGGTTTTCTCCAAGAATGAGGAAGAACATGAAGAACATCTGAGATTGGTGCTTCAAAAGCTCAGAGATCACCAACTGTATGCAAAGCACAACAAATGTGAGTTTTGGTTGGAGGAGGTTTTCTTTTTTGGGTCATGTTATCTCCAAAGGCGGAGTATCTATTGATCCAAGTAAGGTGAAAGATGTTTTGAATTGGAAGGCACCAGAAAATGTGAGTGAGATCCGAAGCTTCTTGGGAATGGTCGGGTATTACCGTCGCTTCATTGAAGGGTTCTCTAAGATAACAAAGCCAATGACTAGGTTGTTGGAGAAGGGATCCAAATTTGTGTGGACTCCAGAGTGCCAAGCTAGTTTTGAAGATCTCAAGAAAAGATTGACCACTGCTCCAATCCTAGTGATGCCCAATGTTCAGAAGAGTTTCTTAGTTTATTGTGATGCCTCTCATCAGGGTCTAGGGTGTGTCCTCCTGCAAGAAGGTCATGTGGTAGCTTACGCCTCACGACAGCTTAGAAAGCATGAAGTGAATTATCCTACTCATGATCTAGAATTGGCAGCTATAGTGCATGCTCTGAAGATTTGGAGACACTACTTGATTGGGAAAAAGACTGAGATTTATACAGATCATAAGAGTTTGAAGTACATTTTCACTCAGCAAGATTTGAACCTCCGACAGCGTAGATGGTTGGAATTAATCAAGGATTATGACTTGAACATTAATTACCATCCAGGAAAGGCTAATGTGGTTGCAGATGCACTAAGTCAGAAGGTCTACTGCAATGCGCTGGAATTACATGAGCAACAACCTGAGTTGTATGAGGAGTTTGCCAAACTCAACTTGGGATTTGTGGGCAACGTAGAAGCTATGGCTATGGAAGTAGAATCTACATTAGAAAAAGAGATTCGAGAAGGACAGCTCACTGATGAGAAAATCCTAGAGATCAAAGAATTAATCAAGAATGATAAAGCTCCGGGGTTCACAGAAGATGAGCAAGGAGTGGTATGGTTCAAGGGAAGGATTTGTGTCCCTGACCTAAAGTCCATCAAGGAAGTGATTTTGAGAGAGGCTCATGATTCAGCATACTCACTTCATCCTGGTAGTACAAAGATGTACAATGATCTGAAGCAGTACTATTGGTGGTATGGCATGAAACGAGAAGTAGCTGAGTATGTGGCCATTTGTGACACTTGTCAGAGGATCAAGGCTGAACATCAAAGACCAGCAGGGTTGCTACAACCATTGAAAATCCCAGAGTGGAAATGGGAAGAAATAAGTATGGATTTCATAGTGGGTTTACCTCGCACACAATCTGGTTATGATTCCATATGGGTCATAGTGGATCGTCTGACAAAGGTTGTCCATTTCATTCCTGTCAAATAAACATACCAAGGACCCAAGCTTGCAGAGCTGTACATCTCTCGGATTGTATGTTTACATGGAGTGCCCAAGATCATAGTGTCAGATAGAGGTACACAATTTACATCAAGATTTTGGAAACGATTGCATGAGTCCATGGACACCCAATTGAATTTCAGCTCGGCATATCACCCACAAACTGATGGTCAAACTGAAAGGGTCAATCAAATTTTGGAGGACATGTTGAGAGCTTGTGCCCTTCGAAATAACCAAAGTTGGGACAAGAATCTGCCATATGCGGAATTCTCATACAATAACAGTTATCAGGCGAGCCTCAAGATGGCACCATTTGAGGCCTTGCATGGGAAGAAGTGTAGAACTCCCCTATTTTAGAATCAAGTAGGAGAAAGGAGAGTATTTGGACCTGACTCAATAAACAAAGCTGAGGAACAAGTCAGAGAAGTCCGAAATAATCTAAAGACAGCTCAATCTAGGCAGAAAAGTTATGCTGATAAAAGAAGAAGGGAGTTAGTCTTTGAAGTTGGAGATTTTGTGTATCTCAAAGTGTCACCAATCCGGGGTCTTAAGAGATTCAATGTCAAAGGGAAGCTTGCACCAAGGTACATTGGACCTTTCAAAGTGATTGATAGAAAGGGAGTAGTGGCTTATCAGCTGGAGTTACCTCCACAGCTTTCAGCAATACATGATGTGTTCCATGTTTCCCAACTAAAGAAATGTTTGAGAGTCCCCGAAGAACAACTACCAATTGAGGATTTAGATTTGAGGGAAGATTTGTCCTTCTCAGAGCCGATCAAGATTTTGGACACATCAGAAAAAGGCACTCGAAACAAGAGAATTAAAATGTGCAAAGTGCAATGGAAGCATTATTCAGAGGAAGAAGCCACTTGGGAAAAAGAAGAAGACCTTAAGGCTGAGTTCCCTCATCTCTTCGACAACCTCTCCTAATCTCGAGGACGAGATTCTTCTTAAGTGGGGTAGGTTTGTAACACCCTAGTTTTAAACTTTTGCAAGTTTATCAAAATTTATTAGAATTTAAATTACATTATCGCCAAATAATAGTGGAGGAAAATAATAGTTTTTATAATAAAGATTTATTCATGTTGCATTCATGCCACTTGCATTTATTTTATTGAGTGGAAAAGAATTTATTAAATTCGGATTAGTAGCGAATTGATTTGGATCTATGTATAAAAATTCTTAAACAAGTCTAAGGTTTTGTTAAAAAAAACTCAGAAGTATTTTAAATAAAACTTTTTGAAAATGTTTTTTTTAAAAAAAGTGAAAGATAATAGGCTCTCATCTCTCTCCTTGCCGTGCCGAAGCCCCTTTCCCTCGCACCTCGCGGCGCTTGCCCATCCAAAGAAAGAGGAAAAGAAGTGCATACGAGGCCGCGTCTATAATTAGTACTAACCTCCTCTTGCTTGCGGAATGAGCCGGCGTGTAGGAGCTCTTGCCTTTGCATGCACGCATGCATAGCTGCTCCTGGCCGCTCGTTCATTCAAATGAGAAGAGAAGGAGGTGCTGTGGGGCGCCCCAGGATTGGGCAAGAGCACATGCAGCCTCGCGACCAAGCAAACGCGCGGACCAAGCCACATCCACACGCCCCGGTCTTGATCCGCCCCCCATGCGCACCGAGCATGCGCAGCAGCCACGGCCTCCTCGCCGCTCGTCCCTCTCCTTCTCCCTATGTATAGAGCGCCAGCGCCCTGTGCCCATGCACCGCCACCAAATCTTGCCACCGGCCAGCTCTAACTCGCTCCCACTCTAGTAGTGCCAAACAGCGCCACCGCGAGAGTTTGCCGTGCCGAAGCCGCCGCCGTCCGCCCTTCCTCGTCGCCATCTCCTCTGTGCCTAACTCGACAATGACAACCCCGCCATCGGTTTCACGGTGAGCTTCCAGCAAATCACCTAATTCCATTGTCTATTGTACACCGGAAAGCGAAATCAATTCGTGGCGGCAAGAGTTCGTCGCTGCACCCAGGGTGCCGCCGGCATCGTTCCTGTTTCCCGCGAGCCTCAGGACCCAAGCTTAGCACCGAGCAGGCTGCAGCGGCCGCCCCACCCCTCCCCATCTATAGTTAATAGCGCATACATCCCTGACAGCAATGAACCTCCCAAATAAATCAGTTTTTCCACCTCCTGCTTATACATATATGTTTATGGCCTTATGAATGTTTTCTTGAACAGCATAAATAACATTTTTTTAGAAGTAAAATAATTCTGAGAAATATTTTTGTAGTTTTTTTAAATAAATATTTAATCTTTCAAACTTTAATAATCCATATCTTTTTATCTGTAACTCCGTTTTTAGTCGTTTTTGCGCTCACGCGATCGTAGACATAAGCCCTTCGCGTTAGTAAACTTTATTTTATGCTTTGCAGCTGTCTGGTGTATTATTCTTATTATGTTTTGTTTGGGCCATGTTTGCTGTATTGATACAGACGGTGCGGATTTTGAGAACATCCAGGATCAGGTGTTTGACTTACCGGACCAAACCCAGTTCGAAGGCAAGTGTCCTTGACCATACTTGCACCTACATTTATTTATATTTTGAGTTAGTTTAGTTAGACCATTAGTTGCATGCAGAGTCTTAATTCTGAATCCTATGTTATGGTTTACTAGAATTTCAATATCATCCTTGTAACCGGGCTTTGGATGGGTAGTTGTCATGCTTAGTATTGTCATGGCTGGGATGGGATGGCTATAATTTAATATTGATTAATGATCTATGGAAAAATATGGGTTGGTAACCTTCTTAGCAACATGGTGACTAGGAATCTGGCAGGATGGAAAGTTTGGTGGAGGTTGGTTTTTGCCATGGAATGGCGGCTGATGTTGGTGGATTGGGTTTGTGCTCGTCCCTGTTGGATTCTAAGGACCGGTTCTCGGAGCATGTAACCCGGCTTAACAGCGCATCCACGAGGTCTATATGGTACGACCTGGTTGTATAATTAGCTGCCCATTTCTGTGCATTGTGGAGAGTTAGGTGGCACAAGAGGGGGCCTAAATCGGTGAATCCTTAGTGAATGCACAGGGGTGGGAAACACAGCTTTGTAAAGACCTTGTAGTGTGACCCCGCTGAGCACCTAGGTAGTGTGAGGCGTGATGGGGAAAACATGACTCGTGGTGAAAGTGTGCAACCTCTGCAGAGTGTAAAACTGGTATACTAGCCGCGCTCGCAGTCATGAGCGGCTTGGACTTCTTCGGGATTAGATGGCTCTGGTTCGGTTGGGTTGGCCTGGATGGTATTCAGGTGTGGGTTTGCTTGGATGGAATCCAAGTGTTGGTGGGCTTGGATGGAATCCAAGTGTGGTTAGCTCGGATGGAATCCGAGTGTTGGTTCAGTTACTTGAGGAGATTGTGGTTTCACTTAGATAAATAGGTGCTTAAGGATTTAAGGTAATAGGTGTGTCGCTTTAGGTGCTGGTTTCAAACAAAGTTAGCCTATCCTTTGTTATAAGCCTCATGTCATATATTTTCCTACACTTGCGGAGTACATTTCGATGTACTCACCCTTCCTCTTTGTCCCCCTTGCTACCCCACCCAGACCCTGGAGACAACGCGCAGGAGTACGCTGACGACGACGATGCTTTCGATCCCGATGACATGTACTAGGCTGGTGCAACCCCCGGTCAACTTTCCTGTGAAGATGGCGTCCCTTTTCCGCTGAAGATTACTTAGATTTTTCTTTTAGACCCACGAGTTTTTTTTTGTAATAATATTTCGATTATGTAATAAACTTTGATTTTGATACTATGATGACGGAGATATATGTATGAGTTTTGATCCTGGCATACATATATCATGCATTCGATTTTGTCCTTAAAATCGGGTGTGACAGAGTGGTACCAAAGCCAAGTTGACCGTAGAACGCTAGCCTAGATAGTCATGGTGTTTTATAAAACTATTTTGGTAAAGATCTTTCCTTATTCTCCGCTTCTCTAGTTTTTCCTTTGCTCAATTCAAACATTTTGGTCCAAAACTAGGTCCTCCAACCCTAAGGTGTCACCTTAATGCTTGATCTCGATAGATCGTTGTATGCTATGTACTTGTGCACATGTTTTGATTTGGATCTTTGTAATGATTGTTGATGTGTTGCGTCCATTAGGCTGCAATGGCATCATTTGTTACTAATCTTAAATCATAATTAGTTTGGGGGTCTTCTTTATATCCTGTCTCACTCTTATCCTGGAAAACTATAACAGATGCCGGTGACCACTAGAAATGGCAATGGAGCTGGAGGCAGTGATCAGAATGGCAACCTGGACCCTCCACCACCGCCAGTCTATGATCCCATGCAAATGGCCGCCATGCAGAACCAAATGATGCAGAATATGGCGCAGATGATGGCCACCATGCAGCAGATGGCCCAGAATAATCAAGCTGCGCCACCACCTCCCCCTCCTCCACCACGTCAGGAGGATACTCTCAGGAGGTTCATGACGACTCAGCCTCCTATATTCAAGCATGCTGTGGAGCCGATGGATGTAGATGATTGGCTCCAGACGATTGGGGACAAGCTGGAGATTGCTCATTGTGAAGGACGTGACAAAGTCCTTTATGCTGCTCATCAGTTACAAGGCCAGGCGAAGAACTGGTGGACTGCTTACACCGTCGCCCATGAGGACTCTCAGTCTATCACATGGCGGGAATTCTGCCGTAGTTTCCGCGCTTAGTATGTACCAGCTGGTGAGATCAAGGTGAAGCGTAAGGAGTTTCAGGAGCTTAAGCAGGGTCCCATGACAGTTCGTGAATATCTCACTAAGTTCACGCAGCTGTCCCGTTATGCCCCTGGTGATGTTGATAATGATGAGAAGAAACAAGACTGCTTTAGAGATGGCCTTCACCCTGGGATTCGCTATGCTCTATCCTCCAATGATTACCCCACCTTCCAGAAGCTTGTTGACAAGGCTTTCTCAGTGGAGAAAGAAAGAAAGATTCTTGAGGCTGATCGCAAGAGGAAGATGTCTTTCCAGGGTCAATCATCAGGGGGTAATGTTCGCCCTCGCTTTAGCCAGCCTGGACCAGTCTCTAGGCAAGGAGGTCAGTACCAACAGCAGAGGAACTCCAACCCAGGATCTGGTCAGCATAGGCAGCAGGCTCAGCCCCAACAGCAGCAGCGACAGCAGCAGCAGACACGCCAGAACTATCAGGCGCCTCGCCAGGTAGTTCAAGCTCAGCCACAAGACCCTCCAACGCAGGGGTCCAGCAAGATAGGTCCTTGTTTCAAGTGCCATCAAATGGGGCATCTCGCCAATAGGTGCCCAATGAAGGACCAGCAGAACCAGCCGTAGCAGCAAGCTCGACATGGAAAGGTCAACCATGTTGTTACAGAGGAGGCTCAGAACACTTTCGGTGTGGTGCTTGGTATGTTACCCGTCAATTCCAATCCTGCTACAGTTTTATTTGATTCAGGTGCATCAGATTCCTTTATATCCAGCAAGTTTGTAGCACAACAGAACATACCAAAAATTCTTTTGAAGCGAAACATGATAGTTGAATCTCCTGGAGGAGAATTGATATGTAGGCATGTATGCCCAAACATAAGAATTTCCATAAGTGGGGTAGATTTCCTTGCTCACCTTATCATCTTGGAATCCAAGGGTATAGATATCATTCTAGGAATGGACTGGCTGACCAAACATGATGGAATAATTGGATGTGCTAGAAAGGTAGTTCAGTTGAAGCATCCAGATGGTACCAGGGTGGAGTATCAAGTTGAGCCAGCAGCAACCGAGAGAATCACACTCAACCAGGCCAATGTTGTAGAAGAGATTAGAGTTGTCAGTGACTTTCCAGATGTCTTTCCAGAGGAGTTGCCAGGTATGCCACCAGATCGAGAAATTGAGTTTTGCATTGAATTAGTACCTGGTATTGCACCTATTTACAAAAGGCCATATAGAATGGATGCAAATCAACTAGCAGAATTAAAAGATCAAATCCAAGACCTCTTAGATAAAGGGTATATACGTCCTAGTACCTCACCATGGGGAGCCCCAGTCATTTTCGTTCCAAAGAAAGATGGGACTCAAAGGATGTGCGTAGATTATCGCGCACTTAATGATGTTACCATCAAGAATAAATATCCTCTCCCTCGCATTGAAGATCTTTTTGATCAACTCAAGGGTGCATGTGTGTTCTCCAAGATTGACTTGAGGTCAGGGTACCATCAGCTGAAGATCCGAGCATCGGATATTCCTAAGACAGCTTTTGTCTCTCGCTATGGTCTGTATGAGTACACAGTGATGTCATTCGGACTGACCAATGCCCCTGCCTATTTTATGTACCTCATGAACAAGGTCTTCATGGAGTACCTAGATAAATTTGTCGTGGTCTTCATTGATGATATTTTGGTTTTCTCCAAGAATGAGGAAGAACATGAAGAACATCTGAGATTGGTGCTTCAAAAGCTCAGAGATCACCAACTGTATGCAAAGCACAACAAATGTGAGTTTTGGTTGGAGGAGGTTTTCTTTTTTGGGTCATGTTATCTCCAAAGGCGGAGTATCTATTGATCCAAGTAAGGTGAAAGATGTTTTGAATTGGAAGGCACCAGAAAATGTGAGTGAGATCCGAAGCTTCTTGGGAATGGTCGGGTATTACCGTCGCTTCATTGAAGGGTTCTCTAAGATAGCAAAGCCAATGACTAGGTTGTTGGAGAAGGGATCCAAATTTGTGTGGACTCCAGAGTGCCAAGCTAGTTTTGAAGATCTCAAGAAAAGATTGACCACTGCTCCAATCCTAGTGATGCCCAATGTTCAGAAGAGTTTCTTAGTTTATTGTGATGCCTCTCATCAGGGTCTAGGGTGTGTCCTCCTGCAAGAAGGTCATGTGGTAGCTTACGCCTCACGACAGCTTAGAAAGCATGAAGTGAATTATCCTACTCATGATCTAGAATTGGCAGCTGTAGTGCATGCTCTGAAGATTTGGAGGCACTACTTGATTGGGAAAAAGACTGAGATTTATACAGATCATAAGAGTTTGAAGTACATTTTCACTCAGCAAGATTTGAACCTCCGACAGCGTAGATGGTTGGAATTAATCAAGGATTATGACTTGAACATTAATTACCATCCAGGAAAGGCTAATGTGGTTGCAGATGCACTAAGTCAGAAGGTCTACTGCAATGCGCTGGAATTACATGAGCAACAACCTGAGTTGTATGAGGAGTTTGCCAAACTCAACTTGGGATTTGTGGGCAACGTAGAAGCTATGGCTATGGAAGTAGAATCTACATTAGAAAAAGAGATTCGAGAAGGACAGCTCACTGATGAGAAAATCCTAGAGATCAAAGAATTAATCAAGAATGATAAAGCTCCGGGGTTCACAGAAGATGAGCAAGGAGTGGTATGGTTCAAGGGAAGGATTTGTGTCCCTGACCTAAAGTCCATCAAGGAAGTGATTTTGAGAGAGGCTCACGATTCAGCATACTCACTTCATCCTGGTAGTACAAAGATGTACAATGATCTGAAGCAGTACTATTGGTGGTATGGCATGAAACGAGAAGTAGCTGAGTATGTGGCCATTTGTGACACTTGTCAGAGGATCAAGGCTGAACATCAAAGACCAGCAGGGTTGCTACAACCATTGAAAATCCCAGAGTGGAAATGGGAAGAAATAAGTATGGATTTCATAGTGGGTTTACCTCGCACACAATCTGGTTATGATTCCATATGGGTCATAGTGGATCGTCTGACAAAGGTTGTCCATTTCATTCCTGTCAAATAAACATACCAAGGACCCAAGCTTGCAGAGCTGTACATGTCTCGGATTGTATGTTTACATGGAGTGCCCAAGATCATAGTGTCAGATAGAGGTACACAATTTACATCAAGATTTTGGAAACGATTGCATGAGTCCATGGACACCCAATTGAATTTCAGCTCGGCATATCACCCACAAACTGATGGTCAAACTGAAAGGGTCAATCAAATTTTGGAGGACATGTTGAGAGCTTGTGCCCTTCGAAATAACCAAAGTTGGGACAAGAATCTGCCATATGCGGAATTCTCATACAATAACAGTTATCAGGCGAGCCTCAAGATGACCCCATTTGAGGCCTTGCATGGGAAGAAGTGTAGAACTCCCCTATTTTGGAATCAAGTAGGAGAAAGGAGAGTATTTGGACCTGACTCAATAAACAAAGCTGAGGAACAAGTCAGAGAAGTCCGAAATAATCTAAAGACAGCTCAATCTAGGCAGAAAAGTTATGCTGATAAAAGAAGAAGGGAGTTAGTCTTTGAAGTTGGAGATTTTGTGTATCTCAAAGTGTCACCAATCCGGGGTCTTAAGAGATTCAATGTCAAAGGGAAGCTTGCACCAAGGTACATTGGACCTTTCGAAGTGATTGATAGAAAGGGAGTAGTGGCTTATCAGCTGGAGTTACCTCCACAGCTTTCAGCAATACATGATGTGTTCCATGTTTCCCAACTAAAGAAATGTTTGAGAGTCCCCGAAGAACAACTACCAATTGAGGATTTAGATTTGAGGGAAGATTTGTCCTTCTCAGAGCCGATCAAGATTTTGGACACATCAGAAAAAGGCACTCGAAACAAGAGAATTAAAATGTGCAAAGTGCAATGGAAGCATTATTCAGAGGAAGAAGCCACTTGGGAAAAAGAAGAAGACCTTAAGGCTGAGTTCCCTCATCTCTTCGACAACCTCTCCTAATCTCGAGGACGAGATTCTTCTTAAGTGGGGTAGGTTTGTAACACCCTAGTTTTAAACTTTTGCAAGTTTATCAAAATTTATTAGAATTTAAATTACATTATCGCCAAATAATAGTGGAGGAAAATAATAGTTTTTATAATAAAGATTTATTCATGTTGCATTCATGCCACTTGCATTTATTTTATTGAGTGGAAAAGAATTTATTAAATTCGGATTAGTAGCGAATTGATTTGGATCTATGTATAAAAATTCTTAAACAAGTCTAAGGTTTTGTTAAAAAAAACTCAGAAGTATTTTAAATAAAACTTTTTGAAAATGTTTTTTTAAAAAAAGTGAAAGATAATAGGCTCTCATCTCTCTCCTTGCCGTGCCGAAGCCCCTTTCCCTCGCACCTCGCGGCGCTTGCCCATCCAAAGAAAGAGGAAAAGAAGTGCATACGAGGCCGCGTCTATAATTAGTACTAACCTCCTCTTGCTTGCGGAATGAGCCGGCGTGTAGGAGCTCTTGCCTTTGCATGCACGCATGCATAGCTGCTCCTGGCCGCTCGTTCATTCAAATGAGAAGAGAAGGAGGTGCTGTGGGGCGCCCCAGGATTGGGCAAGAGCACATGCAGCCTCGCGACCAAGCAAACGCGCGGACCAAGCCACATCCACACGCCCCGGTCTTGATCCGCCCCCCATGCGCACCGAGCATGCGCAGCAGCCACGGCCTCCTCGCCGCTCGTCCCTCTCCTTCTCCCTATGTATAGAGCGCCAGCGCCCTGTGCCCACGCACCGCCACCAAATCTTGCCACCGGCCAGCTCTAACTCGCTCCCACTCTAGTAGTGCCAAACAGCGCCACCGCGAGAGTTTGCCGTGCCGAAGCCGCCGCCGTCCGCCCTTCCTCGTCGCCATCTCCTCTGTGCCTAACTCGACAACGACAACCCCGCCATCGGTTTCACGGTGAGCTTCCAGCAAATCACCTAATTCCATTGTCTATTGTACACCGGAAAGCGAAATCAATTCGCGGCGGCAAGAGTTCGTCGCTGCACCCAGGGTGCCGCCGGCATCGTTCCTGTTTCCCGCGAGCCTCAGGACCCAAGCTTAGCACCGAGCAGGCTGCAGCGGCCGCCCCACCCCTCCCCATCTATAGTTAATAGCGCATACATCCCTGACAGCAATGAACCTCCCAAATAAATCAGTTTTTCCACCTCCTGCTTATACATATATGTTTATGGCCTTATGAATGTTTTCTTGAACAGCATAAATAACATTTTTTTAGAAGTAAAATAATTCTGAGAAATATTTTTGTAGTTTTTTTAAATAAATATTTAATCTTTCAAACTTTAATAATCCATATCTTTTTATCTGTAACTCCGTTTTTAGTCGTTTTTGCGCTCACGCGATCGTAGACATAAGCCCTTCGTGTTAGTAAACTTTATTTTATGCTTTGCAGCTGTCTGGTGTATTGTTCTTATTATGTTTTGTTTGGGCCATGTTTGCTGTATTGATACAGACGGTGCGGATTTTGAGAACATCCAGGATCAGGTGTTTGACTTACCGGACCAAACCCAGTTCGAAGGCAAGTGTCCTTGACCATACTTGCACCTACATTTATTTATATTTTGAGTTAGTTTAGTTAGACCATTAGTTGCATGCAGAGTCTTAATTCTGAATCCTATGTTACGGTTTACTAGAATTTCAATATCATCCTTGTAACCGGGCTTTGGATGGGTAGTTGTCATGCTTAGTATTGTCATGGCTGGGATGGGATGGCTATAATTTAATATTGATTAATGATCTATGGAAAAATATGGGTTGGTAACCTTCTTAGCAACATGGTGACTAGGAATCTGGCAGGATGGAAAGTTTGGTGGAGGTTGGTTTTTGCCATGGAATGGCGGCTGATGTTGGTGGATTGGGTTTGTGCTCGTCCCTGTTGGATTCTAAGGACCGGTTCTCGGAGCATGTAACCCGGCTTAACAGCGCATCCACGAGGTCTATATGGTACGACCTGGTTGTATAATTAGCTGCCCATTTCTGTGCATTGTGGAGAGTTAGGTGGCACAAGAGGGGGCCTAAATCGGTGAATCCTTAGTGAATGCACAGGGGTGGGAAACACAGCTTTGTAATAATCCATATCTTTTTATCTGTAACTCCGTTTTTAGTCGTTTTTGCGCTCACGCGATCGTAGACATAAGCCCTTCGCGTTAGTAAACTTTATTTTATGCTTTGCAGCTGTCTGGTGTATTGTTCTTATTATGTTTTGTTTGGGCCATGTTTGCTGTATTGATACAGACGGTGCGGATTTTGAGAACATCCAGGATCAGGTGTTTGACTTACCGGACCAAACCCAGTTCGAAGGCAAGTGTCCTTGACCATACTTGCACCTACATTTATTTATATTTTGAGTTAGTTTAGTTAGACCATTAGTTGCATGCAGAGTCTTAATTCTGAATCCTATGTTAGGGTTTACTAGAATTTCAATATCATCCTTGTAACCGGGCTTTGGATGGGTAGTTGTCATGCTTAGTATTGTCATGGCTGGGATGGGATGGCTATAATTTAATATTGATTAATGATCTATGGAAACATATGGGTTGGTAACCTTCTTAGCAACATGGTGACTAGGAATCTGGTAGGATGGAAAGTTTGGTGGAGGTTGGTTTTTGCCATGGAATGGCGGCTGATGTTGGTGGATTGGGTTTGTGCTCGTCCCTGTTGGATTCTAAGGACCGGTTCTCGGAGCATGTAACCCGGCTTAACAGCGCATCCACGAGGTCTATATGGTACGACCTGGTTGAATAATTAGCTGCCCATTTCTGTGCATTGTGGAGAGTTAGGTGGCACAAGAGGGGGCCTAAATCGGTGAATCCTTAGTGAATGCACAGGGGTGGGAAACACAGCTTTGTAAAGACCTTGTAGTGTGACCCCGCTGAGCACCTAGGTAGTGTGAGGCGTGATGGGGAAAACATGACTCGTGGTGAAAGTGTGCAACCTCTGCAGAGTGTAAAACTGGTATACTAGCCGCGCTCGCAGTCATGAGCGGCTTGGACTTCTTCGGGATTAGATGGCTCTGGTTCGGTTGGGTTGGCCTGGATGGTATTCAGGTGTGGGTTTGCTTGGATGGAATCCAAGTGTTGGTGGGCTTGGATGGAATCCAAGTGTGGTTAGCTCGGATGGAATCCGAGTGTTGGTTCAGTTACTTGAGGAGATTGTGGTTTCACTTAGATAAATAGGTGCTTAAGGATTTAAGGTAATAGGTGTGTCGCTTTAGGTGCTGGTTTCAAACAAAGTTAGCCTATCCTTTGTTATAAGCCTCATGTCATATATTTTCCTACACTTGCGGAGTACATTTCGATGTACTCACCCTTCCTCTTTGTCCCCCTTGCTACCCCACCCAGACGCTGGAGACAACGCGCAGGAGTACGCTGACGACGACGATGCTTTCGATCCCGATGACATGTACTAGGCTGGTGCAACCCCCGGTCAACTTTCCTATGAAGATGGCGTCCCTTTTCCGCTGAAGATTACTTAGATTTTTCTTTTAGACCCACGAGTTTTTTTTGTAATAATATTTCAATTATGTAATAAACTTTGATTTTGATACTATGATGACGGAGATATATTTATGAGTTTTGATCCTGGCATACATATATCATGCATTCGATTTTGTCCTTAAAATCGGGTGTGACAAATGACAACCGTGACTACTATGGAAGAATTGAAGAAATATATGAACTTTCATTTCACGGTGACAAGCCTCTGAATCCTGTATTGTTCAAATGCCATTGGTTCGACCCTGGAGTAACGAGGCTCACACCGAATCTTGGGCTAGTTGAAATTCGACAAGATTCTGTCTATCTAGGAGCCGATGTGTATATTGTGGCTCAACAGGCCATGCAGGTTTATTACACGCCATATGCGTGCAAAAGCAAAGAGCATATCTTGGGTTGGTATATTGTGCACAAGATATCGCCACATGCTAAACTACCTCTCCCCAACGATGAGGATTATAACTTCAACACAAACACGTATGATGGGGAGTTCTTTCAAGAAGCTGGGCTACAAGGGACGTTCACGATAGACTTAACCGAAGCGATGGAAATGGAAGTAGAGAATGATGAAGAGGACGCTGGAGATGAGGTGGTAAATGAGAAGGACATACAAATGCTAGAACGATTCCTTTTAGGCGAAGCAAATGAAGACGACCTCCTGTCTTCGGATACTGAGGAGTACTTCGACATGGTCGACAGCGATGATGACACTTATGCTCCGGCTAATCCCGATGATGCAGATTATTTCTAATTCACGTAATATTATGTTATATTCTACTCCTGTTATGTTTTTTCTTAGGATCTAGGGTTTTATTTATTTTGCATATATTTCATTATGTTATTTCTAATACAATATTGTTTGTTCTGTTTAAATGCAGGAGGTCGAGCCAAGATGCCAGGCGGACATCAGAGGTCGATGAGCTCCCTGTACCGGGCCTCGCAGGATGACGGGCCATCTCGGCAAAGGAGGGGTCGCCGCCGGAGGGAGCCGACTCCACCGGAGGACGAGGTGCCGGCCACGCCCGAGGCCGAGGCTCAGGCGGACGAGGGGCAGGAGGACCCCGAGCAGGAGGATGAGCCGTCGACCGAGGCAGACGAGGGTTCGGCTACCTCAGGGGCGTCCACGCCCTACTTGCGAGGTCCCGCCAGCCTCCCGGCCTGACCGATACCACTTCACCAACGCCCAGTGATCCGCCCCGTTGGACAAAGGTACATGTTTTAACTACTCATTCATATGATATGTTCAAAATTGAAATAGAAACTAATAATCTTTCTGTATCACTTGTGCAGGCATTGGGAGTTTGTGTAGGGTCGCGGCCGCAAACCCAATGGCATCCTAGGTCTCCTATGCCGCGAGCACTATCCCGGCATAGTATAGTATGCCGGGAAGACAGAGCCGGCATACACCTTTGACCACTACACCGTCGCCCCATGTAACACCCCTGGTGTTACGATCCGCTTAACACCTCTCTTAAAAGCTAAAAGAAAATAAGTAAACGAGTTCTCGGGTTTTAAAAATCTTTTACCTCGCGTAATTGATAAAAGGATAATGTCGGTTAATTGGTTACTTGAAAAACATGCTAACGAGACTCTAATTAGAAAAATAGAACAATAAGTTGTTTTAATTATTGGCTTGAAAAAAACAATCTTTATAACAAAAAAAAACAAAATTGATAAACAAATATTATGCGACTCACGTCTATGGTTGAAAAATAAATAAATAAATAGCTTAGTCAATTTACTCAGTGCGTGGCAGCGCGAATGAAAAATTCCGACAAAAGGATAGACTCAGTTGCATTAATCGTTGGCACGGAAACAATTTAATAAACAAATAAAATTTCAAAGGCAAACACTCACGGCACTCACACGCTTGCATCGTACCCTTGTCCCTTGCCTGCCGTTCGCTGTTGCCGCAAGTACGCACCGCTTGCTTGCACGCGACTGCTGCTGCTCCGGACGCTGCTCGCTGCTCCCCCGTTGCCTGTCTCGCTGCCTGTTGCACATCGCTTTCCTTTCAATCATGTTCGTCCTCGTCTCGTGGTGTCGTTGCCGTGGCCGCGTGCTGCCCATGCCGCCCTGCCTGCTGCACCTTGTTTTAGGCGGAGACATGAATGCGCACGGTACTCGCCGCCCTTGCCCTCTCGCTGCCCTCAGCTCTCTCTCTCTCGCTCAGCTCTGCCGCGACGCGTTTCTCCGCCGCACCGGCCTCCATCCCTGTGGGAGCGCGCCTTGTTCCGCCTCGCGCTTCTTCGCATCGCGCACCGGCGCCGGCACCTCCGCCTCGTTTTCCGCTGTGGTCCCGTGTGCACTCGCCGCAGCGACATCGCCGGGAACCACCGTGGCCCCTGTTCGGACCGGAGCCGCCGCGCGCACACGTGGCCAGGCCACTGCGCCCTGCCTCGGCACGGGAGCGGCTCAGCCGTGCGCCGCTGTGGCCGTCCGGTGCCGCGCTGTCGCCCTCGTCGGTCACCCGCGCTCGGAGTCGCCTTGCCGCAACGCCGCTGCCTCTCTACCGTGCAACCACCGTCGTAGCCGCCGCGCGCGTGGTCGTGGTGCCACGGCACGCCACCGACCGAGCCACGGACCCCCCCCGGGTGCGCGCTCGCCTAGGCGTGCCCGAGCGCTGCCTCCCCGTTGTCGGCGCGCCCAGCCCGGCCTAATCGGCTCGGCCGCGGTCCATCCTCTGCTCTACCTCTGAGACCGAAGATGAAGAGGGGGTAGGTCCCCAATCGGTGGTGGAGGTTCGATTGGTGGCGGGTCTCGGTCCGCTCTTACCTCCGCTACCTGGGGCTCGCCTCGGATTGGCCTGAGCCTCCACCGGCGTGGTGCGGACGCGACCGTGCCGTCCCGGAGCGCCGCCGCCCCGACTGCACGCACGTGGCCGGCCCGCCTCGGCACCCTTCCGCCTCGGCACCCTTCCGCCTCAACCTTCGCCTCGACCGTGTTCTTCGTAAGCTGCTGAGGCTCTATCGCCGTTCTTTGAGTCCGTTAGCTCCGCTAGCTTGCCGGAACGGACGCGCCGTCCTGGCGGATTAGCCGCCAGCGAGAGCAGCACAGTAAGAGTCGCTGGGTAGCTTTCTTTCGTCGGCTAAGGTGGTGCTTGCGCTCCGCGGTGCTTGTTGGCTCGTCTGTTGGTCGGAGTCCCGCTCCGGCGGCCGGTGAGCGGGCGCTAGGCCGGCCGGAGCAGCGCCGTCGTGCGCAGGGCACGCTAGGGACCTCTCGATTGTGAAGAACGGTAACTACGGGGGGCCTTTCTGCATGAACGCTGACTATAGGAATAGTAGGTGTGGTGGTGGCGCGGTTTTGTAGAAGTGCAGGGTTTGTTCTGCAAAAATTGCGCAGCCACGCCCTGGCGGGCCAGTTGGGCCGGCCGGCCTTGCGCGCGTCCACCCCTTGCTGGGCTGGATAACCGCCGCAGTCGCGCCCCGTTGGGCTGCGCTGGGCTGGGGAGCCGATGGGCCGAAGGATTTCCATCGGCCGTATTCCACTCCAAAGAAATTTTCTAATTTAGTTTCTGAGTTAAGTTTGTAAATTCCATATCCAATTATGTAGAAATCCAAAAATTGTGAAACCAATTTTGTTAGGTTCCTAAAGTCATGCTCTAACTGTTAGTATGCTTCTGTCCACATAATTGTATAATATTTTTTAGGAGTTCGTTAATTGTTCTAAAATGCTTAATATTGCTAAGAATGAACTAGTAGGAATTTGTGAGATAAATTGGTGATAGTGTTAAATCGGAAAAATTTATAGTAAGCTAACCATATTATTGGGTGTTCGCTGTAAATTTTGTAGCTCCAGAATAATCAGTTTGCTAAGATCGCTAATGAGCCTAGTTTAAATATCTATTAAATCGATAAAATGGATAAAGCAACGTTTTGGGTCCGAGTAGCTAAAACGCGTGTCAGGAAATGACACCATACTCGTCGACGGGGTTACCAGGCTAGTGCGTTAGCCATTAGAGTTAGCCGTAGCTTAGAGAACGAAATCGTACTTTAAGCGTTGCGATTTCCTTTGTTTATTCACGTCTCTACGTTGCATCTGCATATATCTTTATCGGGACGATGCTGGATCGGGAAGCCACATGGAGTAGCGGAAAAGATGGCGCCCTGATAATCATGTCATGTTGAAGTGCTAACTTTTGATTATATTCTACCCAGGCAAGCCCCGGTGCATAACCCCTAGTATTCTGCATTTTATTTTATGCTTGTGCATTAAGTTAAAGGAGTTGAATGAAACCCACTTGCATATAAATATCCCGATCCCATGAGTCTTACTAGTATGTCAGGATCGTGTAGATTGCTATGCTACAGGACTCCGGTAGAAGTCGAGTGATTTCCTGTCACTCGCGAGAGATAGGAATTATAATATTGTTACTATTATCAGGTTGCTATCACATGAAATATAAAGGAATATGGATAATTGGAGACCGGGCGGAACGGGTTGGATGGACTTGGACCTGGTTGGGCAACGGAGCAGGGCTCTGGTTGCGTTTGTTCCGCCTGTGTCAATTAAGGACCGTTCGTTGCATGGACCCTGGTCAAGTCACAGATTTATTGTCCTGAGCATATACTAGCGGATGGGGGCTAGGAAGACTTGTTTCTCTCCTGTCGTGGGTTCCGGCTCTTTCCGGACCGGCTTTTTTTAGGGTGGTTATATATATATATTGGGTTGAGGAGGTCTAAGCACCATACTGAGGCCGGGCCTGCAGTGTTGGGGGCTTAGAGTCCGAGCTTGGACGGGGACCTGGACCCCTTGACAGGAGTGGAACGGGTTGGCCTTGCTTGTGCCCGGGGTACAAGCGAGGCGTGTGTTTTCGGGGCACCCAGCTGGGCACATTGATTCGCGAATCGCCGTTTCTGCGTGATGGTACGGCTTGACTACGCTCTGGCATCGTAGTAAGAACTGGCAGTTGAAAGAGAAAGAAATGGTTTATGTTTGCTCAACCCTACTTGATTATAGACTAGGTGCTTACATAGAAGATTGGATAAGAACAAAATACGGCTATTAAAAGTAACAAATTAAGGACACACTATTAGTGCTGCTTCTCGCAAACAGAAACCCACAAGCCAGAAAGCCTTGCATAACCCTTGGAGTCTTTTCTTTCCTCCTGACGGGTAAGTCTTGCGGAGTACAATTGAGTACTCAGGGTTTGTTCTACCCTGTTGCAGGTGGCAGGTGCTGATAAGCTGACACTTGTGTGTGGAAACCTCCTGGTGGGCTCAGCGAGGATTTCCTTTACGATGCGGAGTAGGGTTTATTTGTGAAACTCTCACCAAAAGTTTTACAAGGAAAATCACTTATAAACTGTTATCATTTCATGCATTTTACGCGTTCTTCATGTTAATGTTTAACTTGTCAGTAAATGATTTCATTTCCGCTGAACTATGATAACGTTTTATATTCCACTGTTATAACTACCTAATGAATTGCTCTGATGTTGTATTAAAAAGTGATGTAAGAAATGGTAAGGATGTTGTAAGCTTTACTCTCTCATTTGTGATCCTGAGGTAAAAATGTGGATCTTCGAGTTCTCCCTTGCGGTGTGCTCGACGGAATTACTTAGTTTAGTGTTCTCCCTTGGGTACTTAGTGTCTAGTGGAAGACAAGTACTCTTGGGAGGGCATTAGATTAGGCGATTCTGCCACAGGTGGTATCAGAGCATAAATGAGACAATAAAGCTTCAAGATCCTTCTTAAATTAAAAATTTGACAATCAAACCTTTTCAAAAAGTTAGGACGTTTGCATGCGAAGTTAAATAAGTATGCCCTAATACTATGGTTATGTACCTAGGATAGATGGCACTCTGCTGACTTAGTTAGGCCTAATCAAGTTTTCTGCAGGTACCCTAACCCCGTGCCTAGTTCGCTAGCACCGACTAGCTTCAGGGAGAGCACGATGTGCCAAAACTCTAAGAACGGTTGCCCTATATGTCGGTAACAGTGTGAGGGCGGATAGGACGTGCATTCATGCATACGCTGTTGTGCAATAGTTGTTGAGGTCGATCAGTCTTTATTCGTGTAGCCATGATGGTACTATAGTCTCGTGTGTCGCACATGCCTGTTGGTTCACGCCTGTCTAGCCCATACATTGTCGTACCCCTTCTGCGCTCTTGTCGAACCTCTGCCTTACAGTCGTACTAAACCTTTATGACCTCGATCACCGTTCGTCGCGTGTGGGTGAAGATCTCACTGTTCGCTTTTTCTAGCCCTGTGTATGGCTTGAGGGTGGACTGTGACAGGACCTCTGGCCGCTCTGCCTTTTAAAAGGGAGCCAAGCCCTGTCATTGGGTATCACCATTCAGTGCATCCTAGCTCACTTAGCCCTTTTTCCTTGAGCAAGTTCTCGCTCAAGCCTTCCTTGTGACCACCACTCACCACCCACCAAGGATGGCAGGAGTCTGGGTTAGCAGCTACTGCCTAAACACCGAGGGTTTTCCCAAAATCCTGTATGCCACCCTGCAAAGACTCGGTGTTCGGGAGCGTCCCGAGTATGAGGGCCGTGAGTACATGAAGCGTGGCACTGAGCGATGCAAGGTCACCGTCTACATTGGCAAGAGTGAGGAGTTTCCCGACGTCACTGAAGCCTGGAATGTGACCGCAACCGGGTTTCGCTTCGGCGACACCTACCAAATTGCGGCCCGCAAAGCCTTGCGGCATCTCTGCCAGATCTATGAAGGGCCCATTGCTCGTACCCCCATGCGATTCTTTCCCCCTTGGGATAAGAATCGGCGGGTATGGAAGGCCCGCATGGAGGCTTTGCAAGGTCCAGACGTGCAAGAGGACAACCCGACCTTGGTGCACCTGACCTCGTACTTGCTGGCCCTGGATGAGCAGTACGACCGGCAGGCCTCGGAGCTAAGGGAGTGCCTCCACCGGGCTGAGGAAGCCGAAATCGTCTCCAGGATGCTCGAAGTGCAGCTTGCTGAAGCCCATGCCAATCTAGCAGCCGCGGAGAGTCGAGAGGCTGCCATGGCAGAAGCCGTCAAGGTGGACCAAGACCGTCATGCCCAGGAGTTGGAGGACGCCTATCTTGCCACAAGGGCCAAGCGTAGGACGCTCGCCACGGAAAGGCAGGAACCCTTAATCTTGGAGGGAATCCCTGTCCATCCGCTGGTGAGGAGGACTGGTGTCGCTGTACCGCCAGCACCTCCACCCACAGAAGCCTCAGAGGTAGAGCCTTTCCTTCCCCTCACCCAGCCACTGCCAGGAGAAGAAGCGGATCCGCAGCCCAGTGTAGCAGAAGAGCCCCAAGAGCCCCGGAATGAAGTCGTTCGCCCCGACGAAGTGGATTAGTCGTCCTAGGGGAGATGTAACCGTAGTTGGTAGTGTTTTTCATCAGTGTCCTCCAGTGTTGTAACCTTTCCCTTGTCCTTCGTCCGTAGTCGTCGAGGTCACCTGGTCGTAGAATGCTAGTGATGTGTCGAGTAGGAGAGAGTGAGAGACCGTATGTTGCTCCATGTCTGACTGTTGGAATGAGTATTTGCTTATCCGTTGTGTTGTTTACGTCGAGTTGCCTTTCAGCCGTGATAGGCGTTATTAGTGTTCTTGAGGTGACCGCAAGCAGGCTGCAAGAGGAACAATTTTTAGATACAGCGGATCAGCCGCGATGGGATGACAGAGGACACTGTATCAACTAATTGTGGATGTCCCAGTAGAACACTTGAATCCCCTTGATTTAAATCCGCCTTGGGATTTAAGCTCCTTGTTCCTTGATTTGAAAAGGAACCCTTGTTGCTTTAATTTCTTTACAATTCTTTTCTACTTCGGTGGTTTACGACCCCACTGCTTTTACTACGAGTAAGTTGGTAATAGTTGCCTGGTTAATAACTTATGGTGCCGCGACGGAACCGAGGGCCACCTGTGGATCGCGACCGCATGGTTGTGCCGCTCGGCGCGCGCTGGTATCGAGGTTGTTGACCAAGCACTTTTACCGAGTTACACCGCAGAACCGCCCTTGCTAGAAACGTTATCCGTGATAAAAATATCCTGGTGTTCTAACGGGAAATCCACGACGGGTTGATGGAGTAGTGCTCTCATGTTTGCGGCTGAGATAGCGGGTTTTGGAAGAAGCATGTATGTTCTAATCTCAGTGTGTATGAAAGGCTTGTGCAAGTTGGATTCAACAGGAAAAGAGGGAAAAGAGCGACAAAGAAAGCATAGCCACCAGTGATCTGGAGTAATTGGAACACCGATGGGACGTTGCCCCTGTGTCCGGTGACCGCTCTACACCTGCCGGGTCGCTGTCACTGTGTGTCCTGTGGAAGCCGTCGGTGGCGGGACCCACGTGAGTCGTGCTCGAGTGGCCGTGGCATGGCGCCGCAATCGCCTCGCCCTTGCACTATACGCCCCTCTTTCCCTGGCACACTTGTCGGCTCTCGATTCTCGCCCTCGTCCCCGTACCAGACCCTCCCTCTCTCTCGTTTCCTTTCTCGCTGGTGTGTCGCTCGCATGCCTCCTTGCCGAGCGAACCCCATCCCGTCCCTTCTCCTTTTTCCCCACTCAAGCTCGCATAGGGAGCGCACCATGGCGCTGTTGTTCCCCACCTCGCGTCCCACTGGCGCCTCCCCTCCATGCCGCCTCCGTTTTCAGTGCGCTGCGCCACCACCTCCGTCCACCAGTCTATAAATGCCACCTTGTTTGTCTCTCCTCCATTCCACTCCCAGACCGGGAATAGAGCCCAAAAATCGATCTTCTCCGTCCGTGCTCAGGTGGAAGGAGCTCGGGAGCAGTTGGGAAGGAAGTGGTTGGAGGCAGGACTACGAGATCCAGCCGTTGTTCGTAGAGCGAGGGTCACCAGTCAAGAGTGATGGCGTAACTCAAGAAGAAGGGATCTGGTTTCCATCGAAGGAGTTCAAGTCAACTCGGGTTAGTTGGGTTTTAGGGATCGCGATGTTCGAATTCTCAGTCTCTTGTTTCTGGCTCTGCTGGGCATACGCCATGTTCTGGATAATCGTTTTCCTTCTGCTCTTTCACTGTCCCCGCCTTCGTCGTTTTCTAGAGAGGTTGTGAGTTGTATCAGATGTTCTTAGCCGCGATGCCTCTAGATCCCTGAGTGTTTTAGTTTTTGAAGTCGTGTAATCTCCTTTTGAAATCTCTGCTGCGAAGTGAAATCGTGTTTCCCCTTTTCGGATTCTTGCCCGAATCTCGGGACGAGATTCTTTTTAAGGGGGGTTGGTTGTAACACCCCTGGTGTTACGATCCGCTTAACACCTCTCTTAAAAGCTAAAAGAAAATAAGTAAACGAGTTCTCGGGTTTTAAAAATCTTTTACCTCGCGTAATTGATAAAAGGATAATGTCGGTTAATTGGTTACTTGAAAAACATGCTAACGAGACTCTAATTAGAAAAATAGAACAATAAGTTGTTTTAATTATTGGCTTGAAAAAAACAATCTTTATAACAAAAAAACAAAATTGATAAACAAATATTATGCGACTCACGTCTATGGTTGAAAAATAAATAAATAAATAGCTTAGTCAATTTACTCAGTGCGTGGCAGCGCGAATGAAAAATTCCGACAAAAGGATAGACTCAGTTGCATTAATCGTTGGCATGGAAACAATTTAATAAACAAATAAAATTTCAAAGGCAAACACTCACGGCACTCACACGCTTGCATCGTACCCTTGTCCCTTGCCTGCCGTTCGCTGTTGCCGCAAGTACGCACCGCTTGCTTGCACGCGACTGCTGCTGCTCCGGACGCTGCTCGCTGCTCCCCCGTTGCCTGTCTCGCTGCCTGTTGCACATCGCTTTCCTTTCAATCATGTTCGTCCTCGTCTCGTGGTGTCGTTGCCGTGGCCGCGTGCTGCCCATGCCGCCCTGCCTGCTGCACCTTGTTTTAGGCGGAGACATGAATGCGCACGGTACTCGCCGCCCTTGCCCTCTCGCTGCCCTCAGCTCTCTCTCTCGCTCAGCTCTGCCGCGACGCGTTTCTCCGCCGCACCGGCCTCCATCCCTGTGGGAGCGCGCCTTGTTCCGCCTCGCGCTTCTTCGCATCGCGCACCGGCGCCGGCACCTCCGCCTCGTTTTCCGCTGTGGTCCCGTGTGCACTCGCCGCAGCGACATCGCCGGGAACCACCGTGGCCCCTGTTCGGACCGGAGCCGCCGCGCGCACACGTGGCCAGGCCACTGCGCCCTGCCTCGGCACGGGAGCGGCTCAGCCGTGCGCCGCTGTGGCCATCCGGTGCCGTGCTGTCGCCCTCGTCGGTCACCCGCGCTCGGAGTCGCCTTGCCGCAACGCCGCTGCCTCTCTACCGTGCAACCACCGTCGTAGCCGCCGCGCGCGTGGTCGTGGTGCCACGGCACGCCACCGACCGAGCCACGGACCCCCCCCGGGTGCGCGCTCGCCTAGGCGTGCCCGAGCGCTGCCTCCCCGTTGTCGGCGCGCCCAGCCCGGCCTAATCGGCTCGGCCGCGGTCCATCCTCTGCTCTACCTCTGAGACCGAAGATGAAGAGGGGGTAGGTCCCCAATCGGTGGTGGAGGTTCGATTGGTGGCGGGTCTCGGTCCGCTCTTACCTCCGCTACCTGGGGCTCGCCTCGGATTGGCCTGAGCCTCCACCGGCGTGGTGCGGACGCGACCGTGCCGTCCCGGAGCGCCGCCGCCCCGACTGCACGCACGTGGCCGGCCCGCCTCGGCACCCTTCTGCCTCGGCACCCTTCCGCCTCGGCACCCTTCCGCCTCGACCTTCGCCTCGACCGTGTTCTTCGTAAGCTGCTGAGGCTCTATCGCCGTTCTTTGAGTCCGTTAGCTCCGCTAGCTTGCCGGAACGGACGCGCCGTCCTGGCGGATTAGCCGCCAGCGAGAGCAGCACAGTAAGAGTCGCTGGGTAGCTTTCTTTCGTCGGCTAAGGTGGTGCTTGCGCTCCGCGGTGCTTGTTGGCTCGTCTGTTGGTCGGAGTCCCGCTCCGGCGGCCGGTGAGCGGGCGCTAGGCCGGCCGGAGCAGCGCCGTCGTGCGCAGGGCACGCTAGGGACCTCTCGATTGTGAAGAACGGTAACTACGGGGGGCCTTTCTGCATGAACGCTGACTATAGGAATAGTAGGTGTGGTGGTGGCGCGGTTTTGTAGAAGTGCAGGGTTTGTTCTGCAAAAATTACGCAGCCACGCCCTGGCGGGCCAGTTGGGCCGGCCGGCCTTGCGCGCGTCCACCCCTTGCTGGGCTGGATAACCGCCGCAGTCGCGCCCCGTTGGGCTGCGCTGGGCTGGGGAGCCGATGGGCCGAAGGATTTCCATCGGCCGTATTCCACTCCAAAGAAATTTTCTAATTTAGTTTCTGAGTTAAGTTTGTAAATTCCATATCCAATTATGTAGAAATCCAAAAATTGTGAAACCAATTTTGGTAGGTTCCTAAAATCATGCTCTAACTGTTAGTATGCTTCTGTCCACATAATTGTATAATATTTTTTAGGAGCTCGTTAATTGTTCTAAAATGCTTAATATTGCTAAGAATGAACTAGTAGGAATTTGTGAGATAAATCGGTGATAGTGTTAACTCGGAAAAATTTATAGTAAGCTAACCATATTATTGGGTGTTCGCTGTAAATTTTGTAGCTCCAGAATAATTAGTTTGCTAAGATCGCTAATGAGCCTAGTTTAAATATCTATTAAATCGATAAAATGAATAAAGCAACGTTTTGGGTCCGAGTAGCTAAAACGCGTGTCAGGAAATGACACCATACTCGTCGACGGGGTTACCAGGCTAGTGCGTTAGCCATTAGAGTTAGCCGTAGCTTAGAGAACGAAATCATACTTTAAGCGTTGCGATTTCCTTTGTTTATTCACGTCTCTATGTTGCATCTGCATATATCTTTATAGGGACGATGCTGGATCGGGAAGCCACATGGAGTAGCGGAAAAGATGGCGCCCTGATAATCATGTCATGTTGAAGTGCTAACTTTTGATTATATTCTACCCAGGCAAGCCCCGGTGCATAACCCCTAGTATTCTGCATTTTATTTTATGCTTGTGCATTAAGTTAAAGGAGTTGAATGAAACCCACTTGCATATAAATATCCCGATCCCATGAGTCTTACTAGTATGTCAGGATCGTGTAGATTGCTATGCTACAGGACTCCGGTAGAAGTCGAGTGATTTCCTGTCACTCGCGAGAGATAGGAATTATAATATTGTTACTATTATCAGGTTGCTATCACATGAAATATAAAGGAATATGGATAATTGGAGACCGGGCGGAACGGGTTGGATGGACTTGGACCTGGTTGGGCAACGGAGCAGGGCTCTGGTTGCGTTTGTTCCGCCTGTGTCAATTAAGGACCGTTCGTTGCATGGACCCTGGTCAAGTCACAGATTTATTGTCCTAAGCATATACTAGCGGATGGGGGCTAGGAAGACTTGTTTCTCTCCTGTCGTGGGTTCCGGCTCTTTCCGGACCGGCTTTTTTTAGGGTGGTTATATATATATATTGGGTTGAGGAGGTCTAAGCACCATACTGAGGCCGGGCCTGCAGTGTTGGGGGCTTAGAGTCCGAGCTTGGACGGGGACCTGGACCCCTTGACAGGAGTGGAACGGGTTGGCCTTGCTTGTGCCCGGGGTACAAGCGAGGCGTGTGTTTTCGGGGCACCCAGCTGGGCACATTGATTCGCGAATCGCCGTTTCTGCGTGACGGTACGGCTTGACTACGCTCTGGCATCGTAGTAAGAACTGGCAGTTGAAAGAGAAAGAAATGGTTTATGTTTGCTCAACCCTACTTGATTATAGACTAGGTGCTTACATAGAAGATTGGATAAGAACAAAATACGGCTATTAAAAGTAACAAATTAAGGACACACTATTAGTGCTGCTTCTCGCAAACAGAAACCCACAAGCCAGAAAGCCTTGCATAACCCTTGGAGTCTTTTCTTTCCTCCTGACGGGTAAGTCTTGCGGAGTACAATTGAGTACTCAGGGTTTGTTCTACCCTGTTGCAGGTGGCAGGTGCTGATAAGCTGACACTTGTGTGTGGAAACCTCCTGGTGGGCTCAGCGAGGATTTCCTTTACGATGCGGAGTAGGGTTTATTTGTGAAACTCTCACCAAAAGTTTTACAAGGAAAATCACTTATAAACTGTTATCATTTCATGCATTTTACGCGTTCTTCATGTTAATGTTTAACTTGTCAGTAAATGATTTCATTTCCGCTGAACTATGATAACGTTTTATATTCCACTGTTATAACTACCTAATGAATTGCTCTGATGTTGTATTAAAAAGTGATGTAAGAAATGGTAAGGATGTTGTAAGCTTTACTCTCTTATTTGTGATCCTGAGGTAAAAATGTGGATCTTCGAGTTCTCCCTTGCGGTGTGCTCAACGGAATTACTTAGTTTAGTGTTCTCCCTTGGGTACTTAGTGTCTAGTGGAAGACAAGTACTCTTGGGAGGGCATTAGATTAGGCGATTCTGCCACACCCCAGACCTGGACTACCCAAACAAGGCGGCGAGGGTCAGAGCGGAGCTGTGGGTAAGTCTTCATCACACAACATCGCATTCATCGTACTTTTCTTGAATTACTTAGAGTTTGTATTGCATCTGTATACAGGACTTCTATAGGTGCGAGCAGGGGAAGGAGGCACAGGCGGAGGTGGTGAGTACAAGGTCCTGCAGGAAGCTCGTCACCGACATCATCTACGAGGCGAGACTTCAGGCCATCGTCAACTACAACGCCACGGTCGAAGGACGGAGGGTGTCGAAGGTCGAGGCGAGAGGCATGACGCTGAGCCGGGCGCAGTACATTCAGGTAAGTGATTCCTTTTGAGATTAAGCTATGCTCATTTCATCTGACGCTTATATGTGAAATACTTGATGATGTGCAGATGGTCCCCCAATGGTGCCAGTCGTTTCCCGAGTGCTGGGAGATGATCGTGGACCGGTGGCTCTCTGAAGAGTGGACCGCCCAGCACGCCGAGGTCCGGGAGGTGCGTCTGCAGATGCCAGGTGTACCGCACCACCAGGGCAACCGCAACCTCACCGAGTACGCACAAGCTTGGGTACGTGAAACACTTTATGTATTGAAACGCTCAAATGTTTCCTAATTACTAATCATCTTGTTGTCTTCCTTGTAGACGGCGTCACACGGTGGCCAGCCTTGCAGCACGTTCATGGCATACGCCATGTCCCACAAGGGCAAGGCCACCGCACCGGAGACCTCCTACAACCCCGACGACCCCCCCGAGGCATACTCCAACTCCAGCGTCCACACCCGCCTCACTGACTACACAGAGGCGGCAAGGGCGGTCCATGGGGCCGACTTTGATCCGGCCAGCGAGGACCTGGACGGAAGCCTCATGATGAGGGTCGGAGGAGGGAAGAAGCACAGGCGGTATTGGCTTGGCGACGGCGTCATCGACTCGTCCTCCACTCCCACTCTGTCCCAGCTCTGAGCACAGACCACGAGCGGGAGCGTCCCCATACGCCCACGCCCGTCGCCTTCGCAGTCGCGGGTCGCCGAGTTCGAGGTTATTTTTGTTTTACTCGTTGTACATTGATGTTTAACTGTTTGCATTGTTCTAACATTCCCTTTGTATTATCGCAGGCCCGCCTGGAAAGAGAAAGGGAGGAGCGCCAGCTTGCCGAGGCCCAGATGCGGTCCCAGATGGAGGCCCGGTTGGAGGCCCAAGCTAAGCAGATACAAGATCTCATCACGTTCATGGCCTCCCAGGGCATGCAGGTGCCCGCGGCGCTCATGGCTCCTCCACCGCCGTCTTAGAACGCGGATGCTACTCCTGTGAGTATCGATTCCTCAGTGTTTTGTTTCTGCATTTGCTTGTCTGACATAGACATCTAATTTTTGCAGCCTCCGTCGGCGGGTTCGAACAACCCGCAAGCGCCTGGATGGAACACGCCCGGGGGTCAAGGCGGGACTGCTTCTCCGGGGTGGCCAGGGCAAGGTTGCCCATGAGTGTGTTTAAAGAGTCGTCTCTAGTAGATTGTGAACTTTAGAATGAAAACTTATTATGTTTTGATGATAACTTGTGATGGTTAACTTTCGTTTGGTTCAAATATTGTGATGAATGTGCTATATGCGTGGTGTATGTGAACGTGACATATATGTGATGAATGTGATATGTACATGTGATATATGTGTTTATACATGATGAATGTGATTTATATGTGATGAACGTGATATGTATGTGTAATGAAATGGAAAATTAGAAGAAAAAACAAAATTTCCCACTTTGACGAGGGTTGCAAAGCTGGGCAACAAGACTGCAAAATATCAATTTCCCAGCTTTGCCGAGCGCAATGACCGTTGCACTCGGCAAAGGATAGGCTTTGCCGAGAGCCTGGCCGTACTTGCTCTTGGCAAAGAGTTTTTTTTTAAAAAAAAGAAAATATTTTGCCGAGAGCTAGGACAGCAAGACTCTCGACAGAGATTTTTTTTTTTTTTAAAAAAAGGAAAATGTTTGCCGAGAGCCTGGCCAGACTGGCTCTCGGCAAAGAGTTTTTCCAAAAAAAAGAAAACTCTTTGCCGAGAGCCAGCCAAATTGGCTCTCGGCAAAGAAGGCGGGCCCGTTAACGGCGCCTTTTCTTTGCCGAGAGCCGCGCTGGCTCTCGGCAAAGCCTTTGCCGAGAGCTCGATAAACGGCTCTCGGCAAAGGAGGCTTTGCCGATCAGGTTTTTGCCGAGGCAGCTTTGCCGAGAGCTGCTCTCGGCAAAGCCTTTGCCGAGGGTCTGAGAGGCTTTGCCGAGAGCCTGGAGCCCTCGGCAAAGCCCCCGGCTCCAGTAGTGTGAGTTTACAGTGATAATATCCACCGCTGTATTATGCAGGGGATCACATGTCACAAGATCATCAGACTAAAGTGCGTGGTGTGTATTTGTTTTCCACAGCCATCCAAAGTTTGATGGGGGTTTCATTTAATAATTTGATTGCACTAGAACTATTTTACTTCGTTTCCTGTAGATATGAGCAACTTTTAAACTACACAATTGACAATTATGATTTGTGAACTAGTTATGCATTAATTTTTAAATAAGTTGATGAGAGCTCCTTCAAATTTGTATAAATCTGGATTTCTCATAATGGTGCACTTTATTTTTTCGGCAGGGGTAAAATGCCTCAAATGGATGGAAGGCTATATGGGTAAAAGATTTTCGTTTTCGGGTCTTATAAATAAGTTCAAAAGAGACCATAAAAGTAAGACAGTTTTTCGGAGGCCATACAATTAATTCTCTCTTTATATACGTATTGGTGATCAAATCACATGCTCATACATACGTACCGGTGGATTGATAAGGCCGGCGCTGGGGAATGAGCTGAAGTCCGCTCAGGTGGAAAGTTGGCACTGGCCGGAAGAAAAAGAGGAGGGAAAAAGGAATAAGGGAAAGAGTGCGTTTTGGGCTGGGATTGAGAAGATTTAGCCCAACAATGTTTCGGAGGATTTCTGAGGTTTTGCAAAATGTTTGAACCAGCCTTCCGGATTCTTTTTTGAGAAATTTTACGATGGTTGAAAAAAAAACATAGGCCATTGATTGGGAGAGATCGGACGGTAAAAAAATAGGAGGTACCCAACTGAAAGTACCTGAAGGTACCAAATAGGTGAAGATAGTGCCAAATTAGGTGGGGCCAGTACCAAATATGTGGGGGCAAGATCTATTTTTTATTTTTTATTTTATTTTCGAATAAGGGCAAATCAGTCATTTTAGTACTCATTTAGGGCATAAGGCATATCAGAGTTCTGGAAACGATAGTAGCAGCAAAAAAAGAGCATTGAAATTGCCTGCAATATTGGTGTTTTGTTCTTTTCCAGTTTTCCAATCAGTGAAAAGAAAGCCGAGCATCTCCATTCACTAATTTCCTAAGTGATAAAGATCATAAATCACACATGAAAACATAGAAGTAATGTAGGAGCCCTGGGGTAAATAAAGTACTAGCACGGTGGCACTAGTACTACTTGACTTCGTTGGGTCATGCCCTCCACTCGCGTCTGGGAAAAGTGATGAGAACAGACAACACTAGGTCATGAGAGAGAAGAAGGAAAATCAACCAAAATCTCAAGAACTGAAGAACAAAACTAGATAGTGATTTGCAAAAGGTCACTAGAACCGGAAGTCGTTGACTCGCTACTGAATCGGTGCCTATGCATACTGCGACAGTGCAACACAGTCGTGGTGGAGGTGCATCGTTGGCATGGTGGAGGCTTGTCGCCGGCGGCCGGTGGCCGACAGGCAGGGCCCTCGTCGGTGCTGCGCTTGTGCATGCTTCGATGTGGCGGATCTTCTTCACGGGCGTGGAGAAGGAGGTGCGTTGCTTGCCAACATGGTGGAGCGCGTGGCCGGGCAGCCGGTGGGTACTCATCCGGGCTGCATCGGAGCTTGTGCAGGCGGGCGGCGGCTGGGTCGTATGGGCAGTCTGCCTTGATTCTGCTCACTTTATCGTGATTTATTGGATTTATTTTTTCCAATACGCTTCTCATATCGAAGGCGTATCATCATGCGCGTATGCGGGAAACGCTACCAACCACACGAATCCATGCATAATAGGTTTTAGGAAGTGCACAAGCTTATTTACTAAAATACCCTCTATAATTTATTTCTCAGTTAATTACTTAGAAAATAGAAAAAGACGAAAGAACCTAAAGGTACCCAGGTACTTTTTCAACCATAGTAAAAGATCTCTTCTTTTTTAGATAAAGGAATTTTATTCAGGCCTCGGTATGGTTTAAGCAAACCTTTAGACTTTGTTTGTATGTTGTTAAATTCACGTCAATCCACATGTACTAGGGTGGATTGAGATCGAATTTAGTCAAGTTCCACTCTAATCCACCTCAACAAATATGGATTGATGCGAATCCGACTACATCCAAATCAGGCCTAAAAATGTGCAATTTTATTGGTTTTTTCACTGAACGGTTCAATGGAACCACCAAAACATCTATATTCTTTAATTTAATGATTTATACCACCACCAAATATGGATTTTCTTGGTGGTCTACTAGCATTCATAAAGAAACAATATATTCCTTTGCATTTTCATTTCGCCACGAAAGAAATAATACGGACCAAGGATATATCCTAGTTTGTGGTTGTGAATGTCAATTAGATGGTACTAACTAAAATTATCCTAGTTTTTTTAGGTTATACCACCACTTCTATTCTCTTTTCTTAGGTATATGAAGAATTACTTTTTGGTCCATTTCATCCAGTGGTCAGGACATCGCCTTTTCATGTCCAAGACACGGGTTCGATTCCCGTAAGGGATAGGTACTTATTCCTGGCTGAATCCATACATTCGCTGAGTAGGCCGACAAGTGCACAAAGCAATATAGCAATAAGCTCCTATTTGAGTCGTTTAAAGAAAAATATATGAAAATACTATTTGCAAACTAAGATAAAAACTGAAGCACTCCACCCTTCCCTTCCAGTTGCACAGCACAATCCCATACAAAATGCAGCCTATTCAGGTTTTCCAAGTATCTGCTTCCTGTTGCCTCCAAAATAATATGAGCGTGTGGGATTTCACGATGGTTTTTGTTAAATCTTGGTTTACACGCTGGTGCATTGGTGTGGGTCCCCCTCGCGTGTATCGTACCAGTATGGGTATGGTCCCGGCAAAGGGTTGTCCAGTCTTTCTTCTTTTCCGGCCTGCTTTTTATCCTGCCCCGTAACCTTCGGCCGCCGGTTCAGCCACCTTCGACTTTAGGCCAACCGACTTTATATACCAGGGGTCAAGCATGTGCTTGCCCAGTATGCTGACCATGTCGCCGTGGTCGAATCTGCCGATCACCACCAGGTTGTCCCCGTCTCTAAACACGCTTGACACCCCTGCAGTCATCAGAGGGAAAATATACCTTAATACTCTCTCCACTCCAAATTATAACAAGTTTTTTGTTTTTCTAGATGCATTGCTTTTACTACGTATCTAAGTTTATAATAAAAATTATGTATCTAGAAAAGTCAAAACGTCTTATAATTTAGAACAGAGACGGTATTGATTAGGCACGCCAGCGTAGTAGGCTAGAATGTATTTACCTTTAAGGCTAGCTGTGGCCTTCATGATTTCGAACCAGGCTTGATCCTTTTGCAAGCCCATCTTTATAACTACTTCTACCTCTTCCTGCAACAAGTAAAACACCACAAAATTCCAAAGTCGGCACAAAAAAGCGGAGAACAGGAGAAGAAGCAATAGAATGGAGCAGCAACAGGAGTTTGGAATATAGTCGCTCCCCAGTTTACTAGGTTACCGTTAGAATTCATTACTAAGAGTATCTCCAATAGTTCAAAAAAAATCAGTTAGTAAATCAATGAGTTTTCTAAGTGGCTAAAAAAAAGTTGGGAGTGTATTTGTTGAGCTTCTCCAACAGTTTTCAAAATCCCGCTCCTAAAATATATAAGATAGTTTTGCATCAGGAATCCTGGAACATTTTCAAATCATCCTAAGGCCTTGTTTAGTTACCAAACTTTGGGACCAAAATCTGCATAGTAAATGTCCCGTCACACTGTAGCAATTTTGTTTTTATTTGTTAATAATTATCCAAATATTGATTAATTAGACTCAAAATGTTCGTCTCGCAAAGTACAACAAAATTGTGCAATTAGTTTTTTATTTCATCTACATTTAGTACTCCATATATGTGCCGACATTTTGATGTGACGGAGAATCTTCTTTTTGCATAGTGGAATTTGGGGGTGAATTTGGGTATCTAAACGAGGCGTAACCGTTTTTAGACTTTCTTACTCTCTTGTACCTTTGCATTGGGAACCTTGTCCTGCTATTTATTTTTCCCACATACTTCCACCTTCAAATTGGCTGATCGATATGCGTGCATACATTTTCCACGCATGGGGTCGATTTTCCCAAGTGCGGAAAGATTAGGAGTTAAGATAGGGAGTTGCCGGAGAGCTGTTTTTTTAATCCTGCTAAAAAATCAAGATTGGGAGTGGGTTTTGGAAACTTTTGGAGATACTCTAATATTGCTAAATTGACCTCCCTCAAGGATTTCTAAAAGCGGCATTACAATCTAGAATCTAGGGTGGATTTCATTATCCAAAAAAATTTTGAACATAATTGCAGAGCTCTGCATTTCAATTAAGAAGAGAGAAATTACGGTTTATGTACACAAGTGGCAATGGCCAACACATCCACAAGCAACACGCCGGATGGGATAAAAAACAAACAGCTCACAAAAATATAGTCCCTCTAGGTGACTAAGGAGGTGCAAACGGTGAGCTCCTTTATGTTGCTCTAAATTTTCTTTGACCCTTCCAGCGACCTGGGGACCGTGGCATGGTTCCCGTCGAAGATCCTGCGGTTGCGCTCCTTCCATAGATTCCACTGGTGTAGATAGCCAGACCATTGAACGTTCTCTTGCGTTCCTTTGGCAGCAGTTGTAATGTGGTCTCCCACCAATCTGCAGGTCAACCGCTTCAAAGTGCTCCCAAGAGAGAATTTGAATCTATACCACTTGCACAAAAAAGGCATGCCAAGCAAAGGTGGTAACTAGTCTTTAGCGGCCCGTTGCAGAGCACAGTTGTCTTAGTGAGGCCATCCCCGATGTGCCAAGCTTTCGGCCGCGAGGATTTTTAAGAATCCAGGTGAAGATTTTAAATTTGTTTTCCGTTTGTGCCCGCCAAATGATGTCTGTTTTGTATCGTCGGTGGGAGCCTTGGAATTGTGCTCTATATGCAGATTTGGTGTTGTATTGACCATTAGCAGTCCACTTCCAGATGATTTTGTCTTCTACTTCCGGCCATAGGTGGACCCCTTGTAAACGGATCCAAAGTGAGATGAAGTCTTCAGTTTGGGTTGATGTGGTAATCTTTCATTCTTTCCCCTCCAGGGATTAATCCAGGCGTCATTTGTAGTCTCCTGCTGTACTGTCCTGTTTTTCGTTCTCTCCCATTGTACTGACTCTTAGCACTACGCCACGTTTGATTTACCGCAGCGTGGGGGCGCCTCGGTTGCCAGCTGCGGTAATTCGGCGGCCGCCACGGCCGGCCGGTCACCGATGTGCCCGCTGCGGTTAATCTATTTACCGCAGCGGGCAACATAAAGCGCCCGCTGCAGTAAATAGATTAACCGCAACGGGCGCCTTATGTTGCCCGCTGTGGTTAATGTCCATTTACCGAAGCGGGCAGATTAAGTTGCCCGCTGCGGTAAATATGTGGCCCTATAAGTAGCAGCAGCCACCACTTCTTCCTCACGACTTCTCTTCCAAAACGTGGGGGGGGGGAGGTTTTACCCTAATTTTTCACCAAATCATCAAATTGAGTTTTAGAGCTTTGATTTGGGGGAGGACACAATAAGAGGTACATAAATGCTCTCCCACCCCCCTTTCTATCTCTTTCCTCACTTTTTAGTGCCTCTATGTCTAGGTCTAGATCTAGATCTAGATCCATGGACTAGAGAGATAAAGCTTGTGTTTTTTTAATCTAGATTCACCATGGATGCATAAAAGCTCTCTCATATCGTCACTGCTCTCTCTTTTTCTTGATTTTGCATCAATTTTTTCTAATTCTTCTCTATTTTTGCTGCTTGTTGTGTCGTGTAAAGCTACGATGGACAGGTTCGAATGGATTGTTGGAGTGTGAATGTATTAGGCCCATGAGGCTAGGCCCATGTGGCCCATGTATGGTACCTATATAGCTACCCTTCTAGGGTTAGCCCAAATCAATAGAGAATCATCTTCTATCATGGTATCAAGCTGAGTTTTTCCTCTCCTTCCCCAGCCGCCGCCCCTCTGGCTGGCGCCGCCGCCGCCACCTCCATGGCCGGCCGGCCCCTCCTCCCTCCTCCAGTTTCCTTTTTGTTCTTGTTCTCCTCCCTTGTTGATGCTCGTGGACTCCTCTGATCCACCCTCCGCCGCGGGTTTCTTGATCCGCCAGCTGCTCCTCCCGATGGCGCCGCACGCGCCGAGCCTCGCGCGGGCTCTCCTCTCCGTCCCCGCGCTCCAGCCGGCCTCCTCCCCTTCACCCTCGGCCCCCGCGCAGCGCCTCTTCGTGGCCTCCTCCCCCGCGCGGCTCCGCCGGTTGCTCCTCCCGACGCACGCGCCGAGCCTCGCGCGGGCTCAGCCGACCTCAGCGGACCCCGCCACCGCTCCTGACCGTTTCGCCCGGGCCGCCGCTCCCTCGTTCCCGTCCTCCCCACCCGCGGCAGCAGACCTCAGCGGACCCTCTGCAGCATAGCATCTGGTCCGTCCCTGCAGATGTCCGGCGTCTAGGAGCAGTTCGAGATCACGTTCCGGCTGCCGGACGACACCGACATCGGGCCCAGGCGCTTCCCGCAGGGCCACGCTGTCGCCCCATGCCGCTACAGCCGCGGCCTTCCTCCCAAGCAAATCGGCAGTCAGCCGCCGCTGCCAGCCCCCTCCCTCTCTGCTCCTTCTCGGCATGTCGGGCTGCACTGGTTCCCCTCTCTCTGTGCCAGCGGAAGATACTGCTCCCCCAGGTCCTGCATCCCTCCTTCCCCTTCGCGCCCTTCTCCCGCTGCTGCTGCTAGCACTGTGGGCGCAGCCCGCTGCCCATCCTAGCGCGGCCGCCGGTGCTCCTGGCGCCCCTGTGGGCGCCGCTGCCCCTGCTGGCCTGGGCGTTGGCTGGCACGCGGGCGTGCGCAGTACTAGCGCCGGCGCCACCGCCTCTGCCGTGCCGGCGCCGCATCGTGCGCCGGGCCTTGTTGGCTCCCTACCCTCTGCCATCAGCTCCATCTCCTCCGCCGCCGCAGCCGGGCCATCTTTCAGGCGCCGCCACCACCATGGCCGCCACCGCCGGGGCCGCTGGCGCGTGGGGCCCAGGCGTCGCAAATCCTGGGTTTCACCCCACATCCCTGTGGTCTACACCTCCCGGTGCCTCGTCCGGGCTTGTCGGTTGGGACCCAGCTGCCTTGGCCTACTCCTTCAGCACCACCGCCAGCCCTGATTGGATCGCCGACTCGGGCGCCACTTTCCACATCACGCCCGATGCGAGTCTACTTTCCTCTCTTCGTCCTCCCCACCCTTCCTGTCGCCAATGGCACTTGCATTCCTTTCTCCTCCGTGGGCACTGCCAGTTCCCATGGCTCCTTTCATATCTCTGATGTTCTTGTGGCTCCTGGTATGGTTCACAACCTTCTCTCTATTCGCCGTTTCACAACTGACAACTCTTGTTCGGTTGAGTTTGACCCCTATGGTCTCACCGTGCGGGACTTGGCCTCCCGGTGTCCTCTGCTCCGGTGTGACAGCACTGGACCCCTCTACACACTTCGGTTTCCGGCATCTGTTTCACCTTCTTCTTCGCCTCCCATCTCCTCAGCCGCTTTCGCCGCTACTACTTCCCCCACTACTTGGCACCGCCGCCTTGGCCATCCTGGCCGGGATGCCCTCATGCAGCTTAGTCGTAGTTCCGACATTCGGTGTCCTCGGGCTCACGATGAGCACTTGTGCCATGCGTGCCAGCTGGGCCGTCACGTTCGTCTTCCCTTTCAGTCTTCTTCCTTACATGCCACTTGTGTGTTTGATCTTATCCATTGCGACTTGTGGACTTCTCCTGTTCTCAGCATGTCTAGCCATAAGTACTACTTGGTAGTGGTCGATGATTTCTCCCATTACTCTTGGACTTTTCCCCTGCGTGCCAAGTCCGAGGCGTTCCCCCCTCTCAGCCACTACTTCGCTTGGGTATCCACTCAGTTCGGCCTCACCATCAAGGATGTCCAGTGCGACAATGGCCGTGAGTTCGATAACTCCACCTCACGTGCCTTCTTCCTTTTCATACGGTGTCCAGCTCCGCATGTCTTGTCCGTATACCTCATCTCAGAACGGCAAGGCAGAGCGCATGATTCGCACAACCAATGACATCATGCGCACCCTTCTGCTCCAGGCGTCTCTACCCGCTCGCTTCTGGGCTGAGTGTCTGCACACCTCCACCTATCTCCTTAACCGCCTTCCTTCTACTGCCTGCCCAGCTCCCACGCCTCACCACGCTCTATTCGGTACCCCTCCTCGGTACGACCACCTTCGAGTCTTCGGGTGTGCGTGTTACCCTAACACCGCCGCCACCGCTCCCCATAAGCTGGCTCCCCGGTCGACCCTCTGTGTCTTTCTCGGATACTCTCAGGATCACAAGGGTTACCGATGCTTTGACCTTACCTCTCGCCGTGTCCTCATCTCTCGCCATGTCGTGTTTGATGAGTCGGCATTCCCTTACTCCACCACCTCTCCACCCACACCTCCCGCTGACCCTGCGGAGGCTTCCTTCTTACCCACTGACCCGATGATTCTGCCACCCTTCTCCCTCTACCCTGCCGGTACTGCTCCGGCGCACTCTTCTGGTGGTCCCGCCTCGCCCCCGCCGGACTCGCATCAGGACCTTCCTCCGATACTTGACACGGCCGAGGCAGCCCCGGAGCTTCCACCCTCGCTCCCTGTGGCTTCGCTGCCTCCCGTTGTGCCAGATGCTGCCGTTCCGATCGCGGGACCGAGCGCACCGCCTCCACCTCCTCCCGGGCACTTCGGACTCGTCTACCAGCGCCGGCGGGAGCCGAGTCTGCCCTCACCTCCTCCCGGACGCTTCGGCATCGTTTACGAGCGCCGGCGTGAGCCGGCTCCGCCGCTTTCGTCACCAGCGCCGTCGTCGCCGGTGCATGCCTCGCCGCGCTCCCGCGCCGAGCCGCCGGTGTACCACCCGCCTCTTCTTCACCGGGACCCTCGTCACACTCACCCGATGGTGACGAGGCAGGCATCTCGCCCGCAGGCCCTCACCGCCGCCGCCTGCGAGCCGGGGATCTCTCCGGTACCCTCTTCCGTCCGCGCGGCCTTGGCGAATCCTCACTAGCGCCGCGCGATGGACGAGGAGTACGCGGCCCTCCTCGCCAACCAGACGTGGGACCTCGTGCCCCGTCCGCCGGGCTCCAACATTGTTACCAGCAAGTGGATCTGGACGCACAAGAGGCGTGCTGATGTTTCCTTGGAGCGCTACAAGGCTCGCTGGGTCCTCCGCGGCTTCACTCAGCGCCCCGGCATTGACTATGCTGAGACCTTCAGTCCCGTGGTGAAGCCAGCTACAGTCCGCACCATCCTCTCCCTGGCTCTTGAGCGCTCCTGGCCTGTGCATCAGCTGGATGTCAAGAATGCCTTCCTCCATGGCACTCTCACCGAGACGGTCTACTGCAGTCAGCCGGCCGGTTTCATGGATTCTTCTCGTCCTGACTTCGTCTGCTGGCTCAACAAGTCTCTCTACGGGCTCAAGCAGGCACCCCGGGCTTGGTACTCGATTCGCTACCTTCCTGCAGACTCTTGGGTTCACGGAGGCCAAGTCTGACACCTCCCTGTTCATATACCACTATGGGGGTGAGACTGCTTACCTGCTCCTCTATGTGGATGACATTGTTCTCACCGCCTCCAACGAGTCTCTGCTCCACCGCATCATTGCCTCTCTCCAGAAGGAATTTGCTATGAAGGATCTTGGGGTGCTCCACCACTTCCTCGGCGTCACTATTGAGCCCCGACCTTCAGGCCTGTTCCTCCACCAGCGGCAGTTCACTTGTGACATTCTGGAGCGAGCAGGGATGACCGCCTGCCAGTCCTGCTCCCGGTTGACACCCAGGGCAAGCTGTCCGAGGCTGGGGGTCCGATGCTTGGGCCAGCGGACTCCACCGCCTACCGGAGTCTTGCTGGCGCGCTCCAGTACCTCACCTTCACACGGCCGGACATCACTTATGCCGTCTAGCAGCTCTGCCTCTACATGCATGCTCCGCGGGAGCCCCACGTGGCTGCTATGAAGCGGCTTCTCCGGTACCTCCGTGGCACCCTTGGCTACGGGCTACTCCTCGGCCGGTCCTCCACTGCCGAGCTGGTTGTCTACACCGACGCTGACTGGGTGGGTTGCCCGGACACCCGCCGGTCCACCTCCGGCTACGCTGTCTTCCTCGGGGGCAACCTTGTCTCTTGGTCGTCCAAGCGCCAGCCGGTGGTCTCACGCTCCAGTGCCGAGGCGGAGTACCGTGCCGTTGCCAACGACGTGGCCGAAGCCGCTTGGCTCCGCCAGCTCCTGGCCGAGCTTCACCGCCCCCTCGCCAGGAGCACGCTCGTCTACTACGACAACGTCAGCGCGGTCTACCTCTCCACCAACCCCGTGCAGCACCAACGGACCAAGCATGTGGAGATCGATCTACACTTCGTCCGCGACCGTGTGGCCATCGGCGACGTCCGGGTACTTCACGTCCCGACCACCTCCCAGTTTGCGGACATCTTCACCAAAGGCCTCCCTTCCTCGACCTTCTTCGAGTTTCGCTCCAGCCTCAACGTCTCCAGTGGCTAGTTGTGGCTGCGGGGGTGTGTGTTGTGCGCTTACTTGTTTTCTTTCTTGATCAGCCTGGAACTCCACTGTGCCGGTAGTTCAGACTGCGGGGGGAGTTGGAGTGTGAATGTATTAGGCCCATGAGGCTAGGCCCATGTGGCCCATGTATGGTACCTATATAGCTACCCTTCTAGGGTTAGCCCAAATCAATAGAGAATCATCTTCTATCATGGATGTACCGCATCGATAGAGTCCTTGATCATCGGTACCTCATCGAATTGAGGAAGTTTATGGCCGCTGCGAAAGCTCATCGTGAGAGTCTGAAGCGGATGACAACCATATGTCCATGTTCTAGATGCCGGAACCTCAGAGGCTACCTAGATGGCACGGTGCAATCTCATTTGATTGTGAGCGGTTTTGTGGAGGGTTACATGGTCTGGACTTCTCATGGCGAAAGTCTCGATGCGAGGTGCGGTGCATCTGGAGTGAGCTTGTCGACGGTGACGGTGAACCAAAATCCTGTTGGACGGCCACCGCCCTCGGCGGCAGCTGTGCCAGCCGCCAGCGACGACGACAACAATGCTGGTGACTACATCACGGTGGAGGAACTACTCGAGAACATGGCAGATGGCGCCGATGGCGATGACGCTGGTCAGGAGGCTACTTTGAGGGAACCCGCGGATGTCCAGCTGTTTGAGGATCTAGTCAACCATATCGACGAGGACGACATCATGTTTGGCAGCCCGAAGTGATTGGAGAATTTTAGAGAGATGAAGCAGGCGGCAATTGATCCTCTGTATCAGGACGGCGACAAATGTCCGGAGGGGTGCACGGCGCTCCGTTTGAACCTCCAGCTGCTGATGATGAAGGCTCAGCATGGTTGGTCGAACAATAGCTTCAACGAGCTGTTAAGTTACCTTGCTACCACATACCCAACGGGCGGTAACAAGGTGCAAGCCAATACCTATCGGGCGAAGAAGCTGATCCAGCCAGTGGCGATGAAAGTTAAAAAGTTCGATGCCTGCCCTAACCACTGCATCTTGTACCGGGGCGAGAAGTATGAGAACTTGACCAGTTGTCCACACTGGCTTTAGTCGGTACAAGAGGAATGCCGGCTGTCGCGTAGATGCAGACGACAACGTAGCCTTGGGGGGTGGTCCGAAGAAGAAGAAGGGGGCTAAGAAGAGCAGTGCTGTGGCCAAGCAGATCTCGGCTCAGCAGGACGAGGAAGAAGAGGGTTACACGCGGAGGAAAAGCCCTGCGCTGTCGATGTGGTACCTGCCCGTGGTTGACCGCCTGCGTGCACTATTCGGGAACCCAGAGGATGCGAAGCTCATGTCTTGGCATGCATCACCTGACCGGGTCAAGGACGATGGCAAGCTGCGGCACCCCTCCGATGGACAGCAGTGGAAGGATTTCGACAAGGCGTACCCCGAGTTTCGCGACGAGCCCAGGCACGTCCGGTTCGCGTTGAGTACCGACGGGATGAACCCGTTCGGTGAGCTTAGCAGCTCGCACAGTACTTGGCCGGTCATCCTCAGCATCTACAACCTACCTCCATGGGTGTGTCTGAAGCGCAGGTACCTTATGCTGACCAAGCTTATCTCTGGTCCGAGGTAGCCCGACAACGATATAGATGTGCTCCTAGAGCCGGTCATGGAGGAAATGCAGATGCTATTCGATGTTGGGGTCCAGTTGGTGGATGCGTCCAAAAAGGAGAATTTCACCCTAAAAGCCATCATCTTTGTCACCATCACCGATTACCCCGGTCTCTTCTCACTATCGGGACAGATCAAAGGGAAGATCGGTTGCGTAATTTGCATCGACGGGACGTGCTACACTTACCTTCCAGGTTCCAACAAGATGGTATACACTAGGCACAGACGGTTCCTTCCGGCAAAGCACATGTATAGAAAAAGTAGTATGAATGAATACTTCGACAATCAGGATGAGCCGCAGCGTGAACCACCGGCGTAGACAATGTGGGGGCCAAAGGTGTATGAGATGGTGAAGGATATGGATCAGGTCGAGTTCGGCAAGAAGAAGCCACCAGAGGAGGGGACAAAACATACCAGGATGGCAGGGCCACTGGGTTGCATATGTCATCTATCCTCAGGATGGCAGGGCCGTCATATTTGACTCCTTGACGGTACAAAACAAACAAGGGTACATGGCCTTTGAAGATTGCTTGAAAGTGTAAGTCACCAAGCTTTTTCATCATTTACGGTTATCGTAAGTATTCAAATCGTTGCTAACACTAGTACAATTCGTGCAGGGCTTATAAGAAGTACCTGGCGGATCCCGATTCCTGGGATCGCAGGACCGATAAGTGCAAAGCGAAGAATGCTAACCACATCAAAATCCGACGCGACTCCCGGTACGTCTTTGCAAAGTTCAATCGTGCTTTCCGTACATATATATGTGTTCTAAAGCTTGTGTATCGATCGTGCAGTGCGCCAAACAACCTCTTGGATCCAAGGCATGTGGCTTGTACACCTACGAGTACCTGAGGGAGTGCAGGCAGTACACTCAAAGCTGGAAGAAGCTCAAGGAAGGAGTCAAATATTGGGGAGAGATACCGAGCAGCACCAAGAAATGCTTCAAGAAAGTCAAGGCGGCAATCTGCAAGTTCGTCATGGAGAAATGCGTGCTCGAGGGGGAAGAATTCTTCGACGAAGACGCTCCTTGGCATATGAACCAAAGCACGAGAGGCTAAGGAAATGGCCCACCTTGATGCACCCAACTGATTACAAGTGGCCCGTAGACTTTGATTAGATAAACTTTGAAATGTAACTCACAAGTACTCGTCGGTTTGATGTATGGATCATGAGAACAATGTATTATGTATGGATGCTTTTATATATAAATGTTTGTTTCATATATGAAATCTGGAAATGATTTGAATTCAAATTCTGGAAATGGTTTCAAACCTGAATTTTTTTAATTCAAAATTATTAACCGTAGCGGGCAACTTAATGTGCCCGCTGCGGTTAACGGACTTAACCGCAGGGGGCTACATAAACTGCCCGCTGCGGTAAATCTATTTACCGCAGCGGGCAACATAAGGCGCCCGCTGCTGTTAATACTCATTAACCGCAGCGGGCACTGGCGCCCGCTGCAGTGCCGCCCGGATTTACCATGGCATGGCACCGCAAGCGGGCGCCGTTGCCCGCCACGGCAAAGCAAAAGTGCCTGCTGCGGTTAAACTTTGTGGCGTAGTGTAGATGTCGTCATCTCATACATATTTCTCACATGTAGGGTGTTCTTTATTTATATATTTTCTATTGTCCTGTCAACAGAGGGACAGAGGAGTTATGTCTCTCATATATTGAGACATGTAAAGACCTTAGCCCCTTTCTCCGCTAGCTTAAAAGTTTTTGGCATCTCCTCCGTGTAGAATAGAGAACACCTCACACCCAATTAGGGGAGTGACTTTCATATATATAGTCAAGCACAACTTGAAGTACAGGTAACATGATATACATGTGTTAGACTATACATATCTCTAATACCCACCCACAGTCACACCCGCAGTCACAGCGGGAGAGAACTAGACACAGAGACTGGACCTAAAGTCATTGAACAATTGTACAAGCAGTGCCTTGGTCGTAATATCTGTGAACTGATGAGCTGAGGGGACATGGAGTACTCTGAACTGCCCCAAAGCCACCTTCTCACGAACAAAGTGGATGTCAATCTCAATGTGCTTTGTGTGACGATGATGACGGAGGTGGGAGCAGAGGCGCGCATGGGCTGGCGGCGCGAAAGAGATGCACTAGGTGAAGTCACATGCACGAGGGCGATGCGAGGTGGGGTGGATGCACGGTCTGGGATTCGGCGGCACGGGGAGGAGCTAGGGCAGGGGCCAGAAGGGGGCCTGAGCGTCTGATACCAAGTGGAATTAGGGAACACCTCACACCCAATTAGGGGGGTGAATTTCATATATATAGCCAAGTACAACTTTAAGTACAAGTAACATGATATACATGCCCGCAACCACAGTGGGAGGGAACTAGACGCAAAGAATGGACCTAAAGTCATTGAATAGCTCACACTCACAGCGGGAGGGAACTGGACGCAGAGACTGGACTAAAGTCATTGAACAGCTGTTACAGGCAGTCCCTTAGTCATAATATGCACAAACTGATGCACTGAGGGGACTGAACTGCCCCCCAAAGCCACCTTCTCACAAACAAAGTGGATGTCAATCTCAATGTGCTTTGTGCGACAATGATGACGGAGGTGTGCACGGGCCAGTGGCGTGGAAGAGATGCGCTGGGAGAAGTCGTGGGCACGGGGGCGACCCGAGGTGGGGTGGACGCGTGGACGGGATTCGGCGGCGCGGGGAGGAGCTAGGACAGGGGCTGGAAGGGGACTCGGGCGTCTGATACCATGTAGATTAGGGAACACCTCACACCCAACTAGGGGGTGACTTTCATATATATAGTCAAGTATAACTTAAAGTACAAGTAACATGATATACATGTGTTAAGAGTATAAATATCTCTAATACTCCATATGGCATGCAATACTAGTTTACAACTAGCCACTAGAGGTGCCTTAAGGCCCATACCATGAACATGGCAAATACAATAGATAGATGATAGAATGAACCCACCTCAGTATGCAATTAAAACCGTAAAATGTGGCTACAAGTAGCCGTCTCAGTTAACATGCCAAGCCCAACTCAATAAAGAAAGACTAGGGGCACTGCTCAATGGAGGATTCAACAGTCTCAGTTCACGGTTAGCAAGAAGGTTAGCAAGAAGGGGTCCTTGTAATCTCTTCACCGGGGGAGGGAGAGGAGGCGAGATCAACGGCGGTGGCGAGGTTGGGGGTGACGGGGAGAGGGGGTGGCACTCAAGAACAACACGGGATATATCCAAAAATATAATGAGTATACATCGACTTTTCTTGTCTAGTACAGTTTTTTTTTCTAGTACAGGTTGGATGCATGCATACACTGACACACCTGGCGCCACTGCACAGCCTTGTGCACGCCCTAACACACACTGAAGCTAGATTAGAGGCCCTCGCATAGTATAGGCATGTGTTTGATCACTGAATGCACTTATTGGTGCATATAGATAGTGCTCCTATCCATAATCCTTAATAAATGCGAGCATTATATTCATGTTGTAGTTGAGTTGTCTAGGAATCGACCTCGACAGAGTAGAGCAGATTCTGTTTCAAGGATCATGTGCACTTTTTAGCTAGATATAATGGAGGAAATCTCCGGTGTTTGTACCAACTAGGGCACCAAAACACAACTATTTTATTGTGTTTTGAATTGTGTTTGTGTGCACTAACGCTTGTGAGTGGAGACGTGGAGTGACATCCAACGTGATTTCGCATGAACATCATGTGCACACATTGAATGAACAAATCATTTGCATCGTCTCACTATGAGATCTTGCCTAGCATACTTTAGGATTTATGTTTTCTTTTGCAAATAACTTTCTTCCGTAGGACGAGCTAAGCTTTAAGAAGTACCATTATCACTTCAGATATCATAATAACACATTCGTGGTTGTACGTCTTTAGTTGAAGGAACTCACCTTAGTTGTTGAATTGTTTATTTGCTGATGATTATTTAAGCTGTCCTCCCCCGATCTAGGAGATGGTGTTATTTGTGATGGATCCGACTTCTTCTCACCTGACCGTCTGAATAGTTTTTTAGGAGAAAAAAATGGCAGTGAAAAATACTTGAACCTCGAAATAGAGCTTGTCTGCAGTCCAAAAGTAAATATGTCAGAATCGGAGAACCCTCCATCCAAAAAAATATAAGGAGTTCTAGCATTTAAATTTTTTTGCTCAAAAATATACATCTAAGTACTCACTAGGTTGAACCTTTTAATTTCATCAAATGAAGAGCTATTCACCATTTAATTGTCCCACTGAGGACCTAGACTGTCCTTTACTAGCATTAACCAGGAAATTTTAAGTGTTTTCGTGTCTGGCTTAACTTGTCTTATATTTCTAAATCCTAGAATCCTTATTACATTCATGGATGGTGGGAGATGTGAAAAAAACAAAGAAAAAACATGGGAGAGAAGAGTAATTACACCGCTTGTGACTGATGCTTCACTGGTTTCCATTTTAGCAAACCTATCAATGATGTCGCGTATACAAGGCCTCTTACTTGGGTCACGATGCATGCAGCTTTTCCCCATTTCAATGCATAGTGTTACTTGACAGTAAGCTGTTTCCAACGCTGTGTGTCCCCATGATGTATCTGATTCCATCCTACTCCTCCAGCCTCCAAGCACCTATCAATTTGCATAATAGAGATAGAGATGTGATTAATGATAGGGGCATCGTATATGCTGAATACTCAGCTGATACACAGAGAACAGATCAGCTCATAAAACTGATATACATGTAAAAGTAAGATGTCTGCAGTGTAGGAGACAAATAATTCAAAATCATACAGCAGCGTGATGGGGCGACATTAAAGTTGCATTATGCAGAGTTATCTAACTCACTATCCCGATGGTCATGTTGGTGACGCACGCTCAGCAGGCTACGGTGGCCAGTTCGTGGTAGCATGGCTCAGATCCACGCGGGGGTTTTACCCTAGCATGGGGGCTGCTGGATCTGTGTGTGTTGGGTCAGTAGTGGTCGCGTGCAGTTGATGTGAACTGCCCCATAGGCTAGCAGGGGCACATCGACCCGGTTTTGGTTCTTTCTGAGCAGATCTCAGGGACAGGGCCGTGTGCACACCCATGGTCCAACTCATGGAAGGTGGTCACGAAGCTGCTGATGGCGATGCCCGCAGGCGCTGTTGTTCTATTAGGAGGCACGAATTCATACTCCCCCACCTCCCGTGAAGTGAGAAACCTTGTCTCAGGTATTACTCAAGGATATACCAATCATCTAATCAATTGTTTTGGTAATTGTTTGTGTTTGCCGATCATGTGCTACCAGTTAATCCGTTAGCAGATGACAGATTGACTTCTGAGACATGTGCTACCAGTTGATCAGTTAGCAGACAATGGAGTTCTATATATGAACTTTGATTATCTCACTTCGTAGTACAAGAGAATAGGAGCAACTGCGCATAAAAGCTTTTTCTCTATAGTTGGAACATATGTTGATAGGTGGTTTTGATCTTTATGTTGAATCTGAGATACAAAATTGCTTAGAGCATACTAGATCTCATTTTTATTTCTTTGTAATGGTTATGCATTGCCTTTTTATTGAGGCCAAAACTTTATCTTAAATAAAGCTTCCATCAAAAGCAAAGTTCCCACTATGAAGACATTTCCATGACTACAAATTGAAGTCATGTGTTTTTAGATAAAGGAAACTTGATCAATCTCATATAATTACATCAAGTTGATAGAATCACTCCACGATCACTCCCAACATTTGCATAGCTAGGATATGCACAAACTATGATTATTAAACAAAAACAGCATGACACCAAAACAAGCTACAAACATACTCCCTTCATCCCCAAAATAGAAGACATTTTAGGTTTGGACACGGGAATTACGGAGATGTAAAAAGGTGTTGTGCACAGAAAACAAGATGGAGAGAGATAGAGGAAATAGAGATAGAGATGTATTGGGAAAAGGAAAAAGGTATTGGGAGAAGAGAAAGGTGCATTGGGAAGTGAGAGTGTCAAGTATTTTGGGACAAAATTTGAATCCTATAATGTCTTATATTTTGGGGCGGAGGGAGTACAGTACAACTTAGTTTTCTGTTTCATGCACCACCATTGCAACACTTTGACTACGAGTAAGGCTCTCTAAAAAGCAACACCTCCAAAAAAAACAAACAACACACATGCATGCCTTCGTTGCCATGATCCAATCAGTAAAGGCTACACCATATGTTACACCTAGACAGTGAATCCTTGAATTACAAACAATGCTTTCAACAAGTAACAACTATTTCCAGTACAACCAACTAAGGCTGACCAAGAGATTTCTACCCGGAGTCTAGGAACCAATATCCAACAAGCAAAACCAAATCAAAATCTCCCTAGTGCTATTGTACCCTCTTTTCCGAGCCAATGCTACCATACCACCCTTTCCCAACTGCGGTTGGCCACAAACTCCATGACATAAAAACCTTACAAGCCACCACACGGTGATAGTGTTGGGAGCTTTCCATTAGACACAAGCCCAAAGTCTATAGGATTCATCATAAGACGGCATGCATTGCCCGACTAAGCGATTATGTGAGTCGATGCCAAGGTGACTTCAGCCTCTAAGATAGTATGGAAGAGATGGGATAGAGATGAAGGGGATGTTTGGATCCCATGTTGGCCCTTGTCTTGCCTAGCTAGGCAAATATAGAGGTGTTTGGTTTGTTTGATCATTGCATTGGTTATTGTGCTTTCAATCTCTCATGCGCATATTGGCTGGATTCCACGCATCTAACCTCATGATCCAATAGCCCGTGTCAAGCTACCTCCTGTGTGCATATATGAGCCAAGCCAATCGAATCAGCGCAGGATAGCAGATGAGAGGCGGTATGCGCCTTACTCCCATGCATACTCTATCCATCTAACTTTTTTCCTCTTCTTCACCAAGTCAAGCAAGCCAAATCCATTTTCTGGCCCTAACAAGGCGAGGCAAGCAAACCAAATGTGCCCAAAGATGTCATCCGAGGTATAGTAGTCTCACCTGATGCACCATCTGCCACCTCTCTTAACCAGCACAAGGCTACCACCACCACCAAGAGTGAGTACAACCAGATAGCCAAATAACATGGACACGGACCACTAAGACCTACCTAAGAGAAGATACACTATAGGAGCACCAAACCAGCCCTTGCAAGCGAAGACATGGCTCGTCGAGCACCAGGAACCTGACCATGTCATGTCTGTGGAATCAAAGGAATATGAGGAGGGATAGCCATCCACCGCTGCCACACACCTCGCACTGTGATGTGAAGGCTGGGAAGAGGAGGCCATACCCAAGAGCCATGCCCCGTCCATCGTCGCACCCCCAACCATGCCTACTGCAATTCATAGGTCACCACCATGAGCGTTAGCCCGGTAACTACTACCATACCTAATGCCACGGGACACCACCCACTTTGCACTAAAGAAACACTATTTGCCACCAGATCCACATGGATCCAACCAATGGCAATAGGCATGTAGATGTGGCTACCTAGGGCGGGAGCAGAGGAATCACGGATGACACTACTACCACCACCTTTGACATCATTTGGCTTAGTGTTGCGGCAGCCTTCGTATTGCATGCGTTGTGGAGCGGGGCTAAGTGGTGCCAGCGACGGTGCCTCTCTTGTCGCCTCTAAAGACGATACCAAGGGGAGAGGGTGTAGGGGTACAAATGGTAACTTCAAACCACATATGTGTTTCAATCATTCTTTTGTTGCCAAATTAGATTACAGGTTGGTTAAATGTTGTTAGAAATAATATGCTACTAAGCAAAGGTCCCCACAATGATGGCTGAGACTCGATAGAGATGACTAAGAAAGTAAAACTACAAAGTATTAAACTCCGATATATAGTGTTTTTGAATTTTGAGTAATCAAGTTTTTCCTAAATTTGTAATGTGCCAAATATGCCCTCAAGAAGGATAACATCTGACATGAAAGTGACATTTCAAACATGGATCATTTATCTTAAGTGATTTGATAAAATTGTTCTTACACTTTTTATGTTAGGGTGGTCCTTGTGGCCAGCCACCATCTGCATGATTATAACACCCAAACTGTATATGTCAGATTTTAAGCTGATTGCTCTGTCTTCATGATATTCTGGTGCCATATAGTCCCTACACGAAAATTAACAATTAATATATAGGGATCTAGAGAACAAAATCAGATGTTTATGAAAACAATGGAGTGTTGCTTTTATTCAACATATAATTAGCTTACAGTAATGTAACAATTTCTTGAGTTGCAGTTGGCCTATCTTCACCCAACAATCTTCCATAAGCATAGTTCGCTATTTTCGGCACCATGTTAGCATCAAGTAGTATATTCTCTGGTTTGAGGTGCAAATGGATAATACTATTTTTATGAAGATAATCCAAGCCCTGACATATTCCTTTGATTATTTGGTAACATGTGTGCCATTCGAACCCACAAGATTCTTCTGCATAAGTAAATATAATCCTTAGAACTTCAAGTCTTCTTTGCCATCAAAAGCAAAAAGTCCTAAAACCCATGAACATTATCTAACAACAGTTAATCTTTAAATTTTAGTTTTTGATCACATTATGCTTATTTCACAGACGGAATGAGTTATGTTATGCTGCTGTACTAGACCTTTTATTTAATAGGTAAGACAGAAATTAACTACATCTCATTATTATCTATTCTATACCAATAATAAGAGCATTTTCAACAGATTACATATCTCATCCCCAAACCAAAAATATAGAGTATAAGAGATTGTGATTCCTCCAACAGATTACTCCTATCCCTAATACCTAAAAGTTTTAGTAATTACTCAAAATATACCCCCTTCATCAAATGTAGAAGATCCATCCTCTCTCCCCTATCCACCTTAAAGGTATTGGTAATCTGTTGAGGAGAAGAAGAAAAGGTAATATTCATACCAGTAATATGCCTCCTGAGGCTTCCATTGTGCAGATACTCAAAGCACAGCAACATATCTTGCTGTTCTATACCCACGACGCTTCCCCATTTTTTTATAGCGTTAGGTTGCGGTTCCCAGTAACCCAAAAACCGTACTATATTGCTGTGCTTAACTGTCATTAAACAATGAAATATATAAGCCAAATCTACAGTTCCACGTGGCCCACAGAGCCTTTTCACGGCAATAATTCCATCTCCAAGAATTCCCTGTTCATCAACAATTGTTAGTATAAAGACAAGTATTTGGGCGAAGCCTTGATACTTAATTTAATCAACATGTAATTGAGAACAGAAGCACCTTGTAAACCATCCCAAATCCACCTTGATCAACCTCTTGCTCAGTAGAGAAATTATTTGTGATGTCTTCCAAAAGTGATAAGTCAACAGTTGTCGGCTCTGCACTTTCATCCCGTAATATGCTTACCAACATATGATGTTTACTATATTCATCTGTATAGGAAACAATAGTTATTCTCTAAAATAAGACAGCTATATACCCTTATATTTGGAATACCATCAAATGAAACTTGAAACACAAAAGTCGCCCACATGGACATTTTGCAGAACGGTTAGGTATGCTAATTAACACGGCCATAGGGTCAACTTCGATATAGAACCACACAATGGAACAGGACTGCCAGATTGAACAGTGACTTTTGAAAACCTTATCTGACATTCCCTAAATTACACCTTCACTAACCACAGCACAAGTAAATGTTATTCAGCCTAAGATGTGACTGTTCTGTCAAATTTATAGCAGAGTTTAAATAATAATCAGATTCGAGTAAATACAAAATGGATATACTGAAACTGACATTTATGTGCTCCGTAGTATGTACTCCTCTGACAAAGCTACCTGATTTATGGTGATATGAAGTCCCGGAAGCTGGTGGAAGATCGAATTCTCTAGATAACCTGGAAAAAATAATGGTCTTAGTTTTTTAAGACATTTTGACACATGACAACCATGTTTGCATGGATCACGCCTATGTTTTCAAAAAAGCTGTGCAGTCAAATTTTGTGACCCTTAGTTTGAAGATTGATCCACACCAATTAGTAATTATGCGGCCACCTCTTGTTCCTGGTATTTCATTGACTCACTGCACTATCAGGTCTGCAAACCCCTAAAAACAGATAAAAAACTAACACGACCCCCTACCAACTACCATCCACCTGTTCTGATCCAGTAACCTACAAATCTACAATGGAAACATCATGAACCCTAAAACCTAAACTTGGTAGATGGAGTTTGGCTGGAAAGTTACTGCCATTACTGGAGCATAGTTAGAAATCTGATTGGTCGTAAATGAGCTAGTTTACATTTTTTGAATCCATGAAATAATAGATAGACAGTTAATGTGGGATGTCATGTATAGACCATTAAGGCCTATGTGATGGACGAAGATCGTCATCACACTATTTGCGCGAATAGTACCTCTGGTTCAGTTCAAGACAGGCCCAAGGTAGGTTGTTATGTTAGAGATTAGATTAGATAAGGATGCGACTAGACATAGGGCACTCTCTGTTTAGAGTTAAATTAAGACCCGTCCAGATACATCCAGCCTCCATCTAAACGTGGGCCCCACAATGATCAAAAGATGATGGTCTTATCCTCTTTTGTGTTGAAAAATTGAGGGTGTAGTTTATACTAGAATTAGAAACTTATTGTTAGGGGAGGTGGCCAGAAAAGGAGACGCTTGTCGGTAGAGAAGGAGGTCATAAGCCTTTGAAATTTGTGTTTATTACCTACAACTAATAACCACCGCTTATATTTGCTCTCTCTCTTTCAGGTTTCAACACATTACACTTATAGATACTCTGTAATCTATTAGGTTATGCTAAGCTTATCAATTAATTATTAATCTATGTTTTTATCCTTCCACTATCCATGTCCATAGTTTTTTTCTTCATCCACAAGGCACCTCAACGTGTCTTCAATGTGCATTTAGTTGAAACCTTAGCTTATGTTATGATGGCTCTTGTAGTAGCGCATTCCCATGACATCATTAATCTTGATATTGACTTTCAAATTTTAATCATACGAGTTGCTATAAATTTTTTATCCTCAAGTTAAGTTGAAGCTCTCATGCCTATTGTACGTTTTATTCACTCTTCTTTTGTATTTAGTTAAAAATAAGTATTCTAGTATAAACTACACTCTCAATTATTACAATGGCATAAACAGGTGTTTAAGTCTGCACATATGTACTATAATCAACCGATAGAGCTTGAAGTGAAATCTAGAAAGGCCTAACAGTGCGAACCTTAAGAAACTATTAATATTTAAGCCTGATAATCACAATTTACTCCAAGGAAATATGCCATTTTCCTTGATTGTTATTGTGAACCACCAAGGAAACAGCAATTTCTTTGAGTTCTATTGCAAACCACCAAGGAAAATCATTGTTTTAAAATTAATAATTTTTTTATGAATTTTTCAAATGATCTTGGATGGAGAAATGGCGTAAGATGAAGTTGTAGTACTCGAAGAGATCTAAACCTTTTTAGTTCAAAATTTTTTTCATTTGAATTTGTTTAGGATCTCAAATATGCATTACAAAATTCACTAGAGTGAATACAAAAGCATTGCATCAGCCACTTAGTCACAAGTGACTTTGAGGTGCAGTGGTAAGGAAACAACATGCAAAGGTTGAGGTTGTGAGTTTGAACCCTGGTGGCCTCATTGTTTCTGAGATTTTGAAATTTTTCCTTTTTTGACATTTCCTTGGCGGTTGTAATACATTTCCTTGGAGGTTCGAGGCTCTCTAGAAACTGTATATACTTGTGGGTTTACTAATTTTCTAGACACATTGTAACTTTTGCTATAGCCGATTTACCTTGTCAGCCAAAGTGCCAAACTGCCAAGAAATTTATCCTTGGGGTGGACCGCCAAGGAAATTGAATTAGCCTTGCTCTCTACTTGGTGGCCATTGCTTGACGGTTTCTCCTCAAGAAACATTTCCTTAGCGGTTTTCATATTTACGTTGGTGGTTTTTGACCCTCAAGGAATTTCTGTTTTGATGTAGTATTAGGGGTTACTTGTTTTATAACAACAGAGGTGAATATTTTTAGAAAACAGAATAAATCTATGCCTATTATTATTAATTGTGATTAGAGTCTATTGGATTGATAACAATATTTTATGATTTTTTTAGAATTTATCATCTTTTCTAGCATGTCTTATGAGACGTGGAGGCTGAACCTCCACTTGGTAATAGTAAAGACGGCCCATGGGTGAAGAATTACCAAATAAGAACCCATACCTGCTATCAATGTGGTTGTCCATATCTTCTGCACAAGCTTTCTCAATATTCTCATGTTCACTTGATGATCCTTCATGTTGCGTCAAACGAAACTTATCTAAAGGAGGATATTCTTCCTCTATGAAATCTACCAACTGCGAGTTAAATCTAGGACTCCTTGGATGCTTTCTAATGGTATCCTCAAACAATAACTTGACAACCCTCCAGTCGGATTCATCAGCACCTGGGAGGACCCCAATTCGTCCAGCGACCTCCTGAAGGTTTAACAGGTGCTCACTGCCATCGAGCATTCGGCTGTGGTTCTTTCCTCTACGGGCATTGAAACAAAGCTTGAGCCTTTGAAGATTGGGCATGGCTCCTGCCTGAAAAGCCAAACACATCACACCACATGTGAATTTGAAATACTTGAGAGCAGGGAACGCCATGGTGCTGAAGACGATGGTTCCAGTCAGAGCGGTCCGCACATACAGTGAGAAAACTACGAGGGAAGGTAATCCAGAGATGTTACTAATATCATTTCCATGCAGTTCTTTAACCACAATTTTCAAAATGCAGAGTTTGTGCAGTTCACCAATCCGACTGGGTAGTCTGTGAAAGAAGCAAATTGGTGGCAACAACTCAAGTTTCTGAAGAAACATGGGAGGAGAGGAGATACCGCTCCAGATATCAAAGAAAATAGCTGTTCTTAACGCACCAGGAGTCAGGGTGAGAGATTTGAGATTGCCAAATTTCCCAAGAGAAAAAACTAACGGTACCAGCTTTCTCTTCAGATGGTCACTGGATAAAGCTGCAGAACAGGTTAGATGAAGATGCTGAAGGTTTGTCAGCTTGCTTAGGCTCCATATATTGTCTTCAGAGTTACATCTGAGGTCAAAGTACAATAGTGTACTTAGAGTTTTGATGTGGCCAATCCCATCTGGTAACTTTGTAGCAGCTCGGAGACCAAGATGCAACAAACTTGGAAGATGGACAATATCCAATGGAACTGCAGATAGTCTTGCATCAATTTCTAGTGTTTCCAAATAATGTAGCCCTTGCATCTGGGCTGGTAGTTCAACCATGATATCACCTGAAATCTTCAAATATCTGAGCTGAAATAATATGAAAATCCTTGAGAAGTCCAAACTCATGTGTCCATCATGACTGCCCCAAAAATCGAGGACTAGAACTCGGAGATGCTTAAATTCCACAATTGGAGGCATACACTTAAGGAATCCAAAGAAGCCAAGCGATCGCAATTGTGACATTGTTATTCTTGCTGGATGCTTTGCATACTTGGCACTACTGAATCGGAAGGACAGTCGATGGGCCTTGGTAGAATGTCCTGTTATGGGTTGAGAGTAATCTATTGCAGCAACAAATTCCTCTTCCTTGGAATTCTGATTAATGAGATCAAATATAATATGGTGCACTGTACATGACAACACCTTGTCATTGTAGTCAATTTTCATAGGTTGGACCATTCCCCTATTGGCAAGCTCCTCAAAATAGCCCTCTGCAATTTCCTCTCTGTCTTTTCCTTCTGCTGCATTAATAAAACCTTCAGCTATCCATTGCTTCACCAGATGAACCTTCCACATTATATAACCCTCTGGGTACATATTGAAATACAACAGGCATGTCTTCAAACAAGGAGGAAGACTATTGTAACTAAGGTTTAGTATTTTTTTCTGGATCTCTTCAACTGTATGACTTCTATTAAGAATGGAGCATAAATGATCATGTACATAGTACCATAGCTCTGAGTAGTCTATGCTTGCTAAAAGACCAGCCACATGGATGAGGGACAGTGGAAGACCGCAACATTTTCTTATAATACCATATGAAACTTCTTTCAGTTCATCAGGGCATTCTTGTTCAGAGCCAAAAACTCGATTGAAGAATAAGAATCCAGAGTCTTGAATGCCAAGAGATTTCATCTTCAAAATATTATCTGCCATATAACTGCAACACTTAAGAGCTACATTCATGTTTTCGGTAGTTGTTACAATTCTACTGCAATTATTGCCCTCCGGAAAAGCACTTCTTACAATGTCCCATGCTGTTTCTTCCCATAAATCATCAATTACAATGAAGTACCTGTGAAAAAAAATATAACAAGTATGCTTTATCAGGTAAAAGTCTATAAGTATGGTGTTAGAAGTTGAATAAATGCGAGAGAGCAAAACAAGTTTGCCATGTCACTCACATTCATCCATGAATTTATAACACTTATATATTAGAACTAATAACCCGTGCAGAGGCACAAGTTGGACTAGTAGGAGTAAAAAAATTAAGCTCAAGGCGGGACCTTTCCTTCCAGGGGGCAGCAAGGCGGGACGGCCCAAGGCCCGTCGTTGGGCGGATGAGGACCTCATCGACGTCTCTGATGCGGAAACGACACCAACCTCCTCCACGCCCTACCAGGACGCGGTTCTCCGGGAGACGCGGGTGCTGCAGCCGACGAGATCGTGGCCAGCGCCAACTTTGCCGCACACCCGGCCTTCGACTTCGGGCCATGGCAGTGCGGTGCCGGGTCGCCAGGGTGCGGGTCGTAGGCCGGGGAAGCGCCATCGGCCACGCCCACAACTGGTGCATGGCATACCAGCTCGGCTGGTGGAGGGCTGCATCCCGGCACGCCAGCGCCTCGGACGCCGCGGACGGGTATCCGCCCCGACAACGATGGGTGGCGGGAGATCCTCCACCGGCAGGCGATGCAACCGGCGTCCAACTTGTCTGTGCCACCTGAGCTAGCTCACGGAGGCCGGTCGGCGAGTCATCGACCTCTGAGGCACATCCTGGCCGATCTCCACGGCAAGTGCCTCAATTGCCTCTCCTCCGCGCACTGGGTGGCTACCTGCAAGCTGCCCCAACGGTGTCTGCGGTGCAAGGGTCTTCGGCACATTGCACGCGACTGCAAGCAGCCACGGCGCGTGGACTCTCGGAGCCCGGGTGATCGTGCCTCGGGTCGCCCCGATGGGCCGGTGGATCTCGGTGGTCCGCAAGGCCTTGGAGGGGCCATGACGGGCACCACCGTCCCTGGCGGTCAACGGCGGCGGAGACGGAGACGGCGACAACGTTCGAGGCGTCGCGGGCGTCCGACTGGGAGCGCACAGGCTGGGCTCGACGACCTGTCCAGCGGGACGGGCATCGCCCAGCCTGACCCACTGACACTGACGCTGTACCCAGGCGCCGCGCATGTTCGCAACATTACGGAGGATCCGATGTTGGAGGAGTTTGCAGCCTCGATCGCCAGCACTCGGCTCATCACGGGGCCGTCTTTTGAGCGTGCAATGTCACCTCCCGTGCCCCCCCCCCTCCAGGATGAGGCCCCGACAATGGCGGCCGCCCTATTGGTGGTCGCGGATCCAACGGCAACGGACCCCTACGTGTTGAGGACTCCCCCTCCGCGCCCCATCCAATGGGCGGGGGGCTCACCGACGGCAGCTGACCCACCCAGCCCGGAGCCGCTGGAGACCCCCTCCAGTGAGGTCAGTGACGACACCTTCCAGCGCCGCCTCGACTGCTTCGTCAGTGATGTGACGATTAAGAGGGACTCTCCTCTTATTCGTGAGCCTCCAAAGCAGCCCCCCATTAAGCCTAGACTGCCAAAGCGGAGCAGACGGTTGGCGGCTCAGCCCCTTTCTCGAGTTCCTGCCTCCAAGCGAGGGGAGGTCTTGATCATGCAACGTATGGGCTACATCAAGCCGGGCGAAGCTCCTTCCGCGTCAGGGATCGAGAAGTATGAAAAGCTCCTCAGTGGTGACATGACTACGGAAGAGGCCGAGGCGCTGGACACGCTCCTCCCGGCCGCTCAGCCGTGAAGGCGCAAGGCCACCTCCTAGGTCGTGCCTTGGTGTCAACTTCGGTTGTTTCTTTATGTAATATCGACCTAGAGATTCCCCGTTTGGATGGTCCAGCTACGGCTGTATTAACCTCCGGCGCTCTTGCAAGCGTGTTGTATGTTTGTCAAACTCTTCTTCTTAATACAATGATACGCAAATCTTTTGCGTATTCGAGAGAGAAAAAAAATTAAGCTCTACACTTCAGATTACACAGTGTAGGGTGTGGGTATGTGTTCCCAAAAAGGATGTTCTGCATCTTAGACAGTATGTAGTAGAAACCACAAGTATCATAGACAGTAATCACTGTAAATTTTTACATAATAGTTGTACATAAGGTAGTTAGTGACACCATTCTAAATTGGATTAACATGCTTCTGGTAGAGTCAAACCACAAGTATTTTGGATTCTAAGATCTGAGATACAAGAGGCATAATAAGTACACTAAGCCATTGTAATAACTTTGAGGCCTAGGAAAGCTCAAAAAAAGTGGCAGACAAAATACCTCTTATCTCGGAGTTGTTCCTGAATAGTGTCAATGAGGCTCTGCATTGTACCAGCAACAGAGGGTGGTTGGTGGTGCGGCTGAACTTGGGAGAGAATGCTCCCAATAAGCCTTCTCATGTCAATCTTTCGCGAAGCATGTACAAATGCCCGCAACTCAAATTGGCCTCTAAGTTCACGGAAAATTTCTTTCGCTAGAGTGGTCTTGCCAACACCTGCAGGTCCGACAATGGATACCACTTTCAGCTGCTGCTCTGCTTCCCTAGTAAGCATTTCAATCAGTTTGATCCTGGAGGCCTCGATTCCGACAAGATTGACCGCATCTCCATACAAGGCCGGAGGCCGGCGGTGCTGAGTGATCATATTCGTATGGTTCGGGCCGGAGCAACAAGCATCAAGCTGGTACCTTTCGAACCGCTCGGTCGCCTGCCACACTAGAGCCCTCAATTGGGCGATCTTAGCGACCCTTGTGCTGCGCCTCGGCGGCGCCGGAAGCAGAGCAATCTTCACGCGACCAACCCTATGCCTGCTGACGGCTCTTATCTTGGCACCGGCGTCTGTGCGTATCAGCATCAATTCGTCTACGAAGTCTTCTACATGGTAAGACAGTTCCCGCGCCTCCTCCATCCAGCACTTAGCCCTGGGGTTGGGAGTTTCCAGCATCGATAGATCCACGAGCTCAGAGCTTACTTCCTCTAGATCTTGCTTGAGGAGTCCGATTCCGTCCTTCACCTTCTTCCGCAGCCGGGATTCGGGAGCTAGCAGCAGATCGAGCTTCCTGAGAACAGGGCCCATGGCGCCCATGGAGCAACTTACTGCAGCCTCCATTTCTTTCCGAGGTAAGAAAGTTAGGCGAGATGCAGGTGCTTACTCCGTCATCTCTACCCCTGCAGATCCAAAAATATGCAGAAGAAAAAATGAAAAAGAAGCACGAAAACTCGGTGACGAGCAATTAGGAAGGTGATGACGACCTACCCTGAGTGCGGCAATAATGGAACAATACCAGCGCTGCAAGATTTGCCCTTGCTGTGGCTGCTGCTGCAAGCTGTGGTTGTATTTTGCTTTCTGCTGTTACTATAGCAGCAGCCGCAGCGAACTGCGGAGTATGTAAGAACATGGTGGGCGACCTTTGTCAAAAAAAAAAAAACTTGACACTTGACGTTACCCAACTGGCCGTCATCGATCATTTTGTTTATAAAAAAATAAATAGCCAGAGATTCCCGACAGACCACAGCGTCCCCAACGCACTTGAAGTGCTTGCGTGGTTCTTTGCCAGGAAACGTGAGTAGCTGTGGCATTTAAAATTGAGTAAGTTTACACCCGTGGTGCTCAAACTTGTAAGACCGCAGTGGGTACTTAAAATGATACTCTAAAGTTTTAAAGTACGAATATAGAGTAAAAACTGCTGTACTGGATACTTTAAAACGATACTCTATCCTTTCTCTCACTCTATATTTAGAGTGGTATAGTGCTTCATGTGCTTCATGTTTAAATTTATGCACTCTAAATATAGAGTGAGAGAAAGGATAGAGTATCGTTTTAGAGTACCCAGTGCAGCAGTTTTTACTCTATATTCATACTCTAAAGCTTTAGAGTATCGTTTTAGAGTACGGTACTCTAAAACGATACTCTAAAGCTTTAGAGTATGAATATAGAGTAAAAACTGCTGCACTGGGTACTCTAAAACGATACTCTATCCTTTCTCTCACTCTATATTTAGCGTGGTACTGTGCTTACTCTATACTCAATAGTAACGGACACCACTAGCTAAACAAAGAAAAAAATGCTATAACTCACAAACTAAAAATCCAAATTAAAGTTCGATTGCACCATTAAATTCGTCTCAATAAATCCTTCAAAACCAGATCACACATGGATATATTTAGATAAAGTGACAAGTAGATCCCATAGTGGATAGAGTGGATACAGGATGATATAGAGGATGGATGGGTGTGAGAAAATTAAGTATAGAGGAGAGAATCTCGCTGACTAGGACGTATAGAGGATGAATATAGAGGTCCATAAGTGCGGTTAGTCTAAGGACGTGATTGGTTGCCATTGGAGGAGGCATCCAGGATGGTGACGTGGTTCAGGCCCATGGCGCCCAGTACACAAGCATACATGTACATGCAGGTTTGTTTGGTTTGTAAATTGTAAATTGTAAATGAACTGGACCGGGATGAAAAGAGTTGTTGATTGGTTGGATGTATGCAGAACTTTTTTTTTTTGTGTGGCTGCAAGTAGACCCCAACATCTTGCTTGTATCATCTCAGGCTGTAGCGCGAGGGAAGCTCGATTTCTGCGTACGTATTGCCTATATCAGGGCGGCCTCAAATGCACGGTCCCGTGCATCGTTTTCATTCGGCAGAGGAAACCAAACACAAAGGCTAGAACGAGGCCACCCAAGTAAAGCATGCGAGGACGGACTGCTCCAGTCTACCAATCAGCCCCGCAATGCATTCGTGGTGGATCTAGGATTGTATCTTAAGGTACATCGTTAAAAAAATTTCATATATAATTCGGTAAAACCATTGGACAATTCGTTAACAGTTGTAAAATATGAATGTAATTCGGTATATATACATTAAATAACGCAATAAGTCTTAAATTTAAACATGAAGTTGAAAACATGCATAAATTACAATATAAATAGATCAAACGCTATACTAATAGTTTAGAATATAAACATAAAAGACTGTAAGGGACTTATAACACTACTTGTCTGACTATTTTAGCCGACGCTTTCTAAGAGACATGAATGTCTTGATTATATCATCTTCATCCACTTCAAAAAAAAAATATCTCGCTCTATAAATGTGGAAAGAGATACAATGTCTTCGCTTCTCTTCATGACTACACAATTATAAAAAAAACAAACAGTACCAAACAATTAAATAAATTACACTTTCATGGATTGAATCATGTGATTACACAAACACTGACGTGATATATACTGAGTTGTTGATCAATCTCAATCGATTCTGATATTTAGCAAATTCCTGATCTCGCTGCACTAGAGAATATGATGACGCGTTAATGTTAACAATTAAAGTAGATATAAGATCTTTTATACAAATACAAAGAAAAAAAAGAGACGAACTGAGTCTCATGGTGATCCGAGATTGATCGACTCTGAGTCCCGTCGTTTGGCCGGCAAGGCGGCACCGCGTGCGCCTAGGATCCTCCCTGGCCTCTCGTTGTGAGTCGTGACGTCATCTCGGCGTTTCGCCGTTTCGGCAAACCTACAGTCTGGCGGCCTCTCGTGAGTTGCGCCCGTCGAAGATTCCGAGCGACCGCTTCGTTGGACAATTTCTAGATATTTTTTTATTTCTTTTACAAATATCTTTGTATATGCATGTGTATTAGCGGGGTACGCAGGGTATGCCGGTGCATACCCTGTAGCTCCGTCACCGCCTCTCATCTATATTTTGATCTATCTACCCTACTAATTTACTAACTTTTTCTTTGCTAGATTCACACAAAAAAATATCCTCCGCTGAGAAGCTCAACCTCCATCCACCCAGAAAAGTATACCTAGAAAAACAATACCTTCAAAATGAAACATCCAGATTTAGGGGGCGATTGGTTTAGGGAGCTAAAGTTTAGTCCATGTCACATCGGAGTTTGATTGAGGTTGACCATAGGGTGTTTGAATACTAATAAAAAATAAATAATTTATTCCGTGAGTAATCCGTGAGACGAATTTATTAAGCCTAATTAATCCATCATTAGCACAATTTTATTGTAGCAATTAGTGCTAATCATGGACTAATTAGGCTTAAAAAGTCGTCTCACAAATTATCCTCACCCTATATTTTTAGTTTCGTAAATAGTGAAAGCCCAAGTTTGGTTTTGGTAATTAATGACACCAAGTTGCTAATGCCATGTGTTAAGTGTTTTGAGTTAGGCATAAGCAACACATGTGATGAAGGTGTACGTGGCAAGGAGTGGTGGCCACAAGATCACAAAGAGATGGTGCATGGACATGAAATGTTGATCATGATGGAAGGCACATAAAATGATGGACATGATGATCAAGTGGAAGAGAAGGATCTAAGAGCGCAAGGCAAAGGTATAACCATAGGGTTTTTCTTTTGCCGGTCTAAGATGAGTAGAGAAGTGATTGACCGGGTTTAGGATACATAGCCGACTATCAAGAGGGGCAATTACGGTTAGCTCGGGAATCAAGTGCCACTAGATCAATGTCTTGAGCATATGCATTAGGATCTAGTTGAGAGCTAACATAACGCCTTGAAAAATGTTTGTGAAATGCTAACACACATGCACTTGGTGGTGTACACTTGGTGGTGTTAGCACTTTTGCGAAGGCGGTGGTGTTTGAGCGGTAATAAGGGGTTTGCGGGATTCAGGCGTTTTCGAGGAAATGAAAAGCCTATTTTCTATTGCGCCGGAGGCGAGAAAAGGTGGCGAAAGTCCAAATTGTTTTTCACTGAAAAACGGCGATCGGACGCTGCATCGGACGCGGTCACGGTTTGACCGGACGCGTCCGGTCAGTTCATCGCGGCGCGGGTGCTAGGGTTTGTGACCGGACGCGGGTCTGGCCTGACCAGCGCGTCCGGTCAGTTCACCTGAGCGCAGAAGGAGAGCGCGCGACCGGCGCGTCCGGTCCCTCACGGAACCGGAGCGTCCGGTCAGACGTCCAGAGGGGCAGTGAGCAGTGGAGTGCCGATCGGACGCTCGGCGCGTCCGGTCACATGCGATCGGACGCGTCCGATCGTAGCAGGAGCTTACTGGAACACGACCGGACGCTGGCACTGTCGCGTCCGGTCAAACGGTTGAGCGCGTCCAGTCACGGCAACGGCTAGTTCTGACGCGCACTGTTCACGTTTGTCTTGTAGTGACCGGACGCGTCCGGTCACCCTGACCGGAGCGTCCGGTCAGCGCGATTTTCGCTGCGTCGTCCGTAACGGCTAGCTGCGTAACCCTTCGCTATAAATAGAGGATGTCCGGGGTTTGAGGGCAACTCTTGCATATTTTGAGACCTAGAGACATCCTTTGAGCTAGAGAACAACCCCTCCACTCATCTCTTTGCATAGTTGCACATCTTGAGTGAGATTGAGTGAGATTCAAGTGCATTGCTTGAGAGTTGCATTCTAGAGACACTTGATCTTCGAGTTGCTGCGGATTTCTTGTTACTCTTCCGTGTTTCCCGACACGGTAGACGGCTTGGAGCAGCGGAGGTGATTGAGCTCGTAATTGGAGATTGTTGGAGCCCTCACCAAGTGTTGTAAGGGGTTCTTGATCCTTCCCCGCGGGAGTTCGCAAATTGGATACTCTAGTGAAGCTCGTGGCTTGGAGGATCCCCATCTTGTGTGCGGTTGTGCGGCGCCCGCCGAGGGCTCGACTCTTGATAGTCGATTAGCTCGCGAACCGATAAGTGGGTGCATCGCCACAACGAGGAGTAGCTTGCCGGGAAGCAAGTGAACCTCGGTAAAAATCTTGTGTCATCTCTTTGCCGAGGATTTCTCTTGTGATTGATTCTTCGAGTGCATTACTTCTCTACATCGTTGGTATAAGAATCAAGTCACTTGCTCTTTACTTTCTTGTACTATTCCTAGTGTAGTTTGCTTAGTGTAGCTTTTATCACATAGGAGTAAGTAGCTTAGTGACTTAGTCTTGTTGGTGTGTTTTAGAGATCATAGCCTTGCTTCACTAGATTTGTATAGGTGGCTTGCATATTATAGTTGAGCTAGTGCTAGAATTAGCTTAGCCATCTTTTATACTAACGTGGTTGTTTAGTGAAGCTTGTAGAATTTTAAATAGGCTATTCACCCCCCTCTAGCCTTTTGGACCTTACAAATAGTCTATATTTAGTACTCTATGAATGTGTCCAAACATTGGATGTGATGGAACTAAAATTTAGTTGGGAACGGTCCATGTTACATGTGTCAACTAAAGATAGCAATAGGTAATTACCCACTGGGTATGTGCTGCCCATACCCTTACCCATAAAAAAATATTTTACCCATTAATTTACTCATACCCATGCACGGGTAAGAGTTATTTCCCATACCTTTACCCATGCGGGTAACGGGTACCCATGGGTTATCCTTACCCATGATTTTAAGGATGTTTGCAAATCAAAATTACATGTATCAATATAGCAGTCTCCTAGTTTCAGCCAAAGCATCACAAGTCAATAATAAATACATCAAACAAACGAGCTATATGAACACCTAATCAAATAGTCTAATAAATAAATACATCATTACTAATACCAAGTAACCAATTTCACGAGTTCACATACAGTACATGATCACGAGTGCACAGACTTGCCAGGTTGTAGCAGGCATATCTCTCAAACCAAAATTGATAATGAGGTGATTCCAGTGGGAAATGAGAGGTACGCAAGTCTAGTTCTTTCCACAAAAATTTCATAATTTAAGGACTTAGAGATTTAGAGATACGAGACAAACATTGCAGACTGCTCTGAAAAACAGCACAGCAGTGATGCAGAAATTTAAACCCCAACTAAGTTAAACAAATACTAACTTAAGGCTTTGATAAAAAGGAACATGTGGACAAGCCCACACTGTTCCAACAATCACACAAACTCCAAATCATCCAAGTTCATCAACACAACCAACAAGACAATTAAAGGTTCACAAAACACACATAAACTTGACACGACTCTCGATCTAGAACGCATCCATTATGGCGGGGCTGCAAGCATCCAAGGAGCGCGATCCACCATGGTGAACACCCTGGTCTTCTTCTTGTAAATGGTAGGCTGTCCTAGTTGAACGGCCATCTCATCTATCTAGTTCTGAAGGCGTTTTTCAGATTTTTGCGCCGCACGAAGCTCTTCCCTAAGTGCTTCGTTGGCCTCCTGCATGGCGCTGAGGTGCCTCACTGTGGTGTCCAAGGTGGGATCAGAAGCTGGAGGAGCCAACACCGTCCATGTCTTCTCCTTCGGGTCATAGCGTGGAAGATACCGGTAGCGATTATTCTGCATGTCTTCAGAACACCGACCATGGTAATGTAGGTACGCCGCCTGTGCAGCATCCTCCATACTGTCGTAGGCGCTGGCACGCCTGGCTCGGTGGCTATGGGTAATCACAACATCTTGGGATTGGTCGGTGTTGTTCCAGGCGGTGATGATCACATTGGTCTTCCAGTATGTCGCCTCCACTGGATGCGTGTGCTCTGCACAGTAGTACTTCACCGAGGCAGCAAACTCTGGATAGTACTCGGCTAGCATGGTGGTGAGGAGGTTGTGGTAATGGGCATCTTCGGGAGCTTCCTTAAACTTGTTTCTGGTGGTCCAACCTATCTCTTCTGGCTCCTCTGATGCAGCTGGGGAGGGCACTGGTGTTGGTGCAGAAGCGGCCTGGGAAGCTGGTGGAGGTGTAGCAGCGGGGACTGGCGCATCCACATGTGGGATGGGTGCAGCCACGGGGTCGAAGCAGGTCCATCAGATGCAGCAGCTGAAAATGCCTCCTCTTCCATGGGTTCCTCCTCTTCCTCATCTGGGATGTGGACGACATCTGGCTCCACTAGTGGCACTGCTGGTGGTGCTGGTGGAGCAGGTGCTGCTGGAGTGAACTGGGCGACGTAGGCAGCGGCACTGAGGCGAGGCATCTATAGTTTTGATATAAAATATTATCAGAGTCGATATTTTATGCAATAGAGTAAAGAATAGAGCATAAAATTTTAATAAAATACCAAGATTGAGATAGTAGCAAGTAAATAAATAAAACCAAACTCCTAGAAACGACCATTTCTATCTAGATTTGCGTCCTACAATCGACACAGCTCCGATACCAATTTAGCGTCGGTTAGACCAACTCTGGTGAGGTCCCGTCGCCGGCCATGGCGGCGCCGCCGTCTCCTCCCCTAAATCCGGCGACCGGCCTCTCTCTCCTCTCCCCCATCTTTTCTCGACCGTCCATCACTTGATCAACGGCCAGAAATGGCCAATACCCCTTCGGGGTTCATTTTTGTTAAAGAGACCCTCTGCTTTCATCTATTTGAACCCGCCGTCCTTGGCGTATTCCCAAAATACGCGTTCTAATTTTGAAAGCGTAGTTTTCTTCGGTATATATGAAAAATACGCTTTCAGATTAATTACAGAATTGCCACTGTAGTAAAACATTTATAAAATCGTCATTTTAGCTCCAATTTGACCCGTTCAACTTGCGTTAGTTTCATAATTTCATAATCTACGCAATAGTGCTACTGTTAGACCTATTAAGAGCTTTTGAATTTATCAAATAAATCTAGTTAATAGCTAGCTTTTGGAATAGTAAATGTCTCGTAACTTGTGCGTCGTAACTCCGTTTTTCGTGCTTTTCACGTCGTTGTGATCGTAGCGAGACGTAGATGATTTTGGTAAACATTTTATTCAGATTTATTTATTGTTGGTGTACTGTTCTAACTGTAGTTATGTTTTGCTTGTATGTCTGCTCCGAATTGCGTGTTGTACTTCGTGTCGTTCGAGTTCGGACGGTGAGGAGTACGTCGGGAATCCGGACGCGTACGAGGAGCAGCAGGACCAGCAGCAGTTCGTGAACCAAGGCAAGTATAGTATGGGCCTACCTTGTTATCCTATTCATTATATAACATACTCATTATGCATGTATCTAATATTGCTCGACTATAAGGACTTCCTAGCAAATTGATGACCTGTACCTTGATTCCTATGGGGATTAATTTTGCATATGGGTAGATTGCTAGTGCTCTAACTAAACATGATCTACACTATGACTAATGGAACCAACGGATAAACATGAAGATAATGGTGGAACTAAAGGGTGATGGAGCAAATGATGTTGATCATGTTGCCCTAAACCCTCCGTAAGGACTTATCTGTAGGGCAAAAGCTGGGACATACAGTGCAATCGTGAGAGTTAAATGGCTCTGACTTTAGCTCAGTAATAGGATCTTTTCTAACTTGTTAGAGGTTACCCGAAAGGGCGCAAGAGGGGCTTGCCACGTTGGGTATAGAACTGCCTCTGTTCTGATGTGTATAGCCTGCGGGAATTGTGCCATCGAAAGGGGGGTTCTCTATATCTGCCTGCCAAGGAAACCTAGCGGCCCTAACTTGTTAGACGAGGCCTATGGAAGGCTTCATAGTGTACCCTGCCTGCTCACCTTGGAAGTGTTAGGGGGTCGACGGGCCCCGGGCATATGGGCAACATGACTCACGGGTAAAGATGCACAACCTCTGCAGAGTGTTAAAACTGTTATAACAGCCGTGCTCACGGTCACGAGCGGCCCGGAAAACTCACAGAATAAATGTTTACTGGACACGTGGATGAACTATGATGATGATGATGAGATCATACTGATGCTTTCTCTTCTTAATTCTAGTAGTTGATCATGTGGGTTAAATGGGAGCTTAAGCATAACTTAATAATAATTAATAATGAAATGTTGATCTATTAAAAGTGCTAACTGCAGTCAACCGTGTCTATCCTTTTTGAGCCTCATGAATCCTCATACTATACTTGCGGAGTACAAGTGTACTCACACTTGTTGTTATTTTATTTTTGGATAAAAATCCCGGATGGGTAACAGATGACAGTTTCTACGAGGATTTCCCGGAAGATTTCTAGGTTTGGGTCAACCAGTCATCCTTCCCTGTGGAGCAGACACTTCGTTCGAGAGTGTTATTTACCTTTCCGTTTGTTATGTTAAGAACTATGTGTTGTAATATCGTGATGTATGAACACCGTGATGATACTCTTGTTAATTTGTCGGCTTATGTGTGCGACTATTCCTGGGGCGCACATAAGAAATATGCACTCTATATTGTCTTTTAATTGGAGTGTGACAAACATACCAGCTAGGAATTACTATAAAGTCTCCACCACATGACAAACACATGGCCACACCCACATATAGTACTAAATTAGTGAGTTCATCACATATTACATGTTGGCCCATGATTTCAGACATATTAAATCGGGTTTAATTTACCCATGGGTTAATGGGTATGGGCAATGCAGTCTCATACCCTTACCCGTTTTACCCGCTAGGTAAGGTTTTTTCCCATTAATTTACCCATGGGTAAAAAAAATTAGCCATACCCTTGCCCTAATAAGGTAATTACCCATCGGGTTTCGGGTTTCAGATAGAAATTGCCATATTTAGTGTCAACCTCCTCATCACTCCCATCTACCTTGCCCGCGCCCAGCCTCCCCACGCCCACGCCTCACAGCCACGGTTCGATTCCCCATGCGCCGACTCCTCTTCCAGATCAGTATTGGGACACCGCAAGTGCGGAGGCCGCCGCGAGCGGCGCGGTGGTGATTGCTACTACTGCGGCGCTCTAGCCGAGGACTAGGCAGGGCGATGCCTTCGCAGCCCTGGAGGACGCGAGCTCGGCCACTCGCGGGCGCCAGGCCGCGGGAGCCACCGGCGGCGGTGGCTGCAACGTCCGCCGGTCTTCTGCCGCCGTGGCCATCACTCTCTCCGTCTCGAGGGCATCCGTCCCTCTCCCACTCGTGCGCAGGCCCCTCTCAAAATCATAGATGCTGCTCTTGGGATCCCATCAATCGCACCCTCCGCCGTTGTAATACATGTTTGCAACTAGATTCCTGGAAGTCATTTCTACACAGCTAATTGCCTACGACGGGGCTTGTACTATGTACTATAATTCTCATTATTTTGATTGTTAGCTATTCAGTGTCTTGACTAATTTTAAAAGGAGTCATTAGAATATAGATGATTGTTCTAGCTTAGTAAAAATTTCAATTTTTAATATATCTCTATCTATGTACTGGAATGCCATGCTCCATTTAATAAACTGATTTAGTTGGGGTCTCCATCTTTTGTTAGATTTTCAAACTCATTATTTCTTTGTAGATCACTTCACCATTTGGACTGAGGCATTATAAATGTTTTCAGATTATATGATTTATATATAAGATAGACTATTAGGTTGTTGCTTTCAACAACAACAACAACAACAACAACAACAACATAGCCTTTTGTCCCAAGCAAGTTGGGGTAGGAAAGAGATGAAACCCAAAAGAGACGAGAAACAGAGAGACACATAAAGGGACATAAAGAGCACAAGACAAAAAGAGGTCACGGTTCATGCACGTCGATTACCAATCTCCAAGCGCTCCTATCCATAGCTAAATCCTTGGAGATATTCCACTCCTTAAGATCTCTCTTAACAGACTCGTCCCAAGTTAATTTAGGTCGACCTCTACCGCTCTTTACATTATCGGCCCGCTTTAGAACTCCACTACGCACCGGTGCCTCAGGAGGCCTCCGTTGGACATGTCCAAACCATCTCAACCGATGTTGAATCAATTTCTCCTCAATTGGTACCACCCCAACCCTATCCCGAATATCGTCGTTCCGGACTCTATCCCTCCTTGTGTGCCCACAACACCAACGCAACATACGCATCTCTGCTACACTCAATTGCTGGACATGTCGCCTTTTTATAGGCCAACACTCAGCACCGTATAACATCACCGGACGAATCGCCGTCCTATAGAACTTACCTTTCAGCTTCTGAGGCACCCTTTTGTCATAGAGGACGTCAGAAGCTTGACGCCATTTCAACCAGCCGGCTGAAATTCTATGCCTAACATCTTCATCAATGCCTCCGTCCTTTTGTAGCATCGACCCTAAATACCGAAAAGTATCCTTCTTGGCCACCACTTGCCCATCGAGGCTAACGTCTCCCTCCTCATGCCTAGTCGCGCTGAAATCGCACCTCATGTACTCGGTCTTGGTCCTACTAAGTCTGAACCCTTTCGACTCTAACGTGTGCCTCCATAGTTCTAACTTCCTACTAACCCCTGCCCTACTGTCGTCAACTAGCACCACATCATCAGCAAAGAGCATACACCAAGGGATACCACCTTGTATATCCCTTGTGACCTCAACCATCACCAAAGCAAATAAATAAGGGCTCAAAGCTGACCCCTGATGCAGTCCTATTTTAATTGAAAAGTCACTGGTGTCGCCATCACATGTTCGGACAAACGTCACCACATCCCTGTACATTTCCTTGATGAGGGTAACGTACTTAGTTGGGACTTTGTGCTTTTTCAAGGCCCACCACATGATATTTCTCGGTACTTTGTCATATGCCTTCTCGAGGTCAATAAAGACCATGTGCAAGTCCTTCTTCTGCTCCCTATATCTCTCCATCAATTGTCGTAATAAGAAAATCGCCTCCATGGTCGACCTACCAGGCATAAACCCAAACTGATTTTGGGTCACATGTGTCACTCTCCTTAGGCGATGCTCGATAACCCTCTCCCAGAGCTTCATCGTATGGCTCATCAACTTAATCCCACGGTAGTTAGTACAACTTTGAACATCTCCCTTGTTCTTGAAGATAGGTACTAATATACTTCTTCATTCTTTAGGCATCTTGTTAGACCAAAAAATAAGGTTAAAAAGCTTAGTTAACCATACTATCGCTCTGGCGCCTAGGTATCTCCACACCTCAATGGGGATACCATCAGGGCCCATCGCTTTACCTCCCTTCATCCTCTTCAAAGCCTCTCTGATCTCTGCCTCCTGAATTCTCCTCACAAAGCGTCTGTTGGTATCGTCAAATGAGTCGTCCAACTCAAGGGTAGGACCCTCATTCTCCCCATTAAACAGCTTGTCGAAGTACTCTGAGTTGTTGCTTTCAGAACGACAAAATATTCAGAATGATGCAAGTTTGCCAATTTCTTTCAGGCATGTCCTTTGAGGCGTTAGTTGCCATTATAACTTTCTTAACTTTTTTCTTTGCCGTGTGCAAGACAAAAGTTGCCTAGAAATTCTATCCAAACTACTACTTCCAAGGTGCTAATTGCCATCATAAAAATTGTGGTTTTGTCAAACCTCCCTGTAGGTTTCAAGGGCTAATTCTCTGCAGCACATGAACATTGGTGGAACATTTATCACAGATGAATCCCTGTATGCAGTTTGCACAAATCTGAAGGTGTGCCTCTTTTTTCTCCCTGAATCTCAAGTACTTCAGTTGCAAATAGTTGCACAAATCTAGATGTGTGCCTCTTTATATTTTTCTTCATATGGTGTTTGGCACTTTGGCATAGCTTAAAATTATGACCTCTGGTATTCTCAGTAAGGATCACCCTTGCATTCTAAAAGCTTCTACTGTTCACATTAAAATGTTTCCTTTTCAATATTTCCTTTCCAGGACTTCCAAGAACTTAGGATCAGCTTTAAGGAGCAATATTAAAATGTGTCACTTAGCTTAAAGAATTTTGAGGTAATTGCCTTGAAGCATTCATGATTTGTAATTTGTATTCTATGGTAAATTTCTCTTTCAAATATCTTTGAATATGTTCACATTAACTCCAAGATGCTACTGAACATGGTGGGAAAAAGGTAAGTGGAGGAGGAGAATACAAATAATGGCTTGTTAGCAAATTGGGGAACTTGAACGTAAGAAGCTACTTAAATATTTCCCTGCAGGTTTCTGTTGACACCGTTTTTAGCACGTGTCAAAATGATCAGAAAAGGCTAATCGGCAAGGGAAAGATTGCCGTGTGAATTGATAGCCAAGGGGAATAAGTTTGTTTTTAAGCGGTGACAGTGTATGAATTTAATTTGGAATGTTGCCGATGAGGTCAAGGGTGTTATTGCCGATGCCGATGGAAGAAGGTTTGGAGACTGTTGCCGATAAGATGAGGGAATGTACCGATGAAGGAAGGTGTGAAGACTGCAGCCGATGAAACAGGGAATGTACCGATGGAAGGAGATCGAAGGTTGCTGCCGATGGAAAAGGGGCTGTGCTGGTGAAAAGGAGGCCGATGAGAATACCATCGTGATTAAGGCGGACTATGGAATAAAATAGGAGTTGATTTCCTTGTTTACGATTAGTAGAGTTTGAGTTGTGTCAAAGTCATGTTCTTTTTTCTTAGACTTGGGTTTAGTGTCCTAGTCGTATTCGATTATGTTTCTATAGATCAGGGTATAAATATAGAGTGAAGGGCAATGTAATAGCAACCAATCAATACATCAAAAACCAGCTTTTACTCTTATTTACATCTACTTTTTGGCGACTTCGTCAATTTGCATATTTTTCCTTTTTACGAGTTCTCATCGATTCGGCGAGTTGCATTGCTCTAAGTGCAATCTTTGTCGATCCTCGAGTTCCGCGTGAGTACCTCTTGGCCGTGACTTCCGGGCGTATCGCTGTTGTCAGGACTAAAGTGCTCGTATCTTCATCCTTGTCGATTAACAGGTCAAATCGACTGTCACGCTTTGGATATCGATTTCGGGTATTAGCCCTTTGTGTTTGCAGATTCACTTTTGCATCAACACATCTTTTGGCACGCCTGGTGGAACAAATCTAGTCAAGATGCCTAATCATGAGATCGATGCTGGGAATATCATCGCAGTAACAGAAGAAGATCTTAAGGACGATCAGAAGCAGGCTATGGAAAGGGCTATTGAAGAATATAGACAACTTTGCTTGAAGTCATTCAGCGTGAACAAAAGTGGACAAGTCATCCAGAAGCAGGACTTGCCGTTGCCTCGGCAGGTTACCTTTGATCCTAATCCTGGTAAACTTCAAGAGATGGTTAATTCTGCGGTGAATCATGCTTTAATTAATCACTCCAATGTGCTGTCCAATACTGTTCATAATGCTGTGATTCGAACTTTCAAAGAAGGGCAAGCGGCACATCATTATGTCGGGCCTGCTTATCATCAACCAGAAGCAGCATCTGCTGTTGCTCCATCGGCTCCTCCAGCCGTTGCGGGTATAGAGATTTCTTCTCCTCCAGTATCAGCAGGATTATCTAATGCACAATCCACTCCGGTGCGTCCAGATTCAGCATTATCAGGACGAGTTCAACTTGGTACAGATCTATCAGCATCAGCTTTATCGGGTCCGACACCATAGAGTAATCAAACTCCTGCTAATTGGTGGGGATATGGTATGCCTCCGGAGCCATCTACTTTTAATCATGGATTACCTCAAGTGTTTGACGCAGCGGGAAAAAATCCTATGCCATCGGCTGGTTTGCCGATAGTCCAAGCACCTCAATATATTACAACTACTGTACAACCAAGTCTAGGAAGTTATCAGGCACCTCTGGGTCAAACATCTAGCTCAAACCCATCGGCAAATTTGTTACCGATGCAGCAGAAGGCTCCTATCATCAGTCAACCTGGAGTCCAGGTTATGCCTCAAGTTGGATGTAATTATCCAGCAATGCCAACAAGCTACCAGCCATCGGCAAACTTTGTGCCGATGAATACTAATAATTGGTCAGGGCAGTTTCCTACTCAACATACAGTTCAGCCAAACCAGCAAGCTACAGGAGTTCATCAAGGACACATGCATGCTGGTTTTCAGAATCAAACATCGGTAGCTCAGCCGATGAATCCTTTTCAGCAGGTTAATGGACCACAGTTAGTAGCAAATATGCCAACTGCTGGAGATCGTGGGCAACAAAGGTGTGCAGAAGGGTATCAACAGATACCTCCAGCAGAGATTCAACCATATCGTCAGCAAGATGTCGATGTTTTTTGGGCCGATAAGATAGCAGAAATTATGAGAGATCAATTTGGAATCAAGCCCAAGGTTAATACCTATTCTTATCGGACTCCGTATCCTCCAGCATATGATTTAATTCCTCTCCCAAATCGTTACAAAGTGCCAGATTTCACTAAATTTTCTAGGCAAGACGATACATCAACCATGGAGCATGTTAATCGTTTTATTATTCAATGTGGAGAGGCAACTTGTAGAGATGAATTGAGAGTTCATCTGTTCTCGTCATCTCTATCCGGATCAGCATTTACGTGGTTTATTTCACTACTGCCAAATTCTATTATCACCTGGGCTGATCTGGAAAAGCAATTTCATAAGTATTTCTTTGCTGGAATTCATGAAAAGAAGCTTACCGATTTGGTAAAGATGAAACAGCGCAATGATGAATCGGTAGAAGGCTTCGTGCAAAGGCTACGAGATGTAAAGAACAAATGTTATAGTCTGGTATTGGATGATCGGCAGCTCGCCGATTTAGCTTTTCAGGGATTATTACCACACCTGAAGGACAGATATGCTTCTCAGGAGTTCGAAAGCCTAAGTCATTTAGTACAAAGGATTTCTGATCAAGACACTAGGGTTTTTGAACCTAAGAGAAATTGGAACAAGAAAGTTTCATTTGTTGAAGAAGCGGAAGATTCTGATTCAGATAATGAACCAGTTATCGGTTTGGCAGAGTGGGTTAAGAATAAGAAACCGATATCTTGTCCCTTTGGTCACAAAGAGCCAGAAAAGTTTACTTTTGATGTCACCAAAGCTGATAAAATATTCGATCTTTTGCTTCAGGAGGGCCAGATTAAATTATCACCCAATCATGTGATCCCATCGGCAGAAGAATTGAAGCATATGCTGTATTGCAAGTGGCACAATGCAACTTCACACAGTACCAATGAGTGCAAGGTGTTTAGACAGCAATTACAGTTAGCTATTGAGTCTGGCAGGATAAAATTTGGCAATTCCAAGATTCAAAAGCCAATGAAAATTGATCAACATCCTTTTTCAGCAAATATGTTGGATGCCGAAGGAAAAATTAAGGTGTTGACGTCGGAAGCTGCTGAAAAGAATGTATCAGTAGATCCCCAACATCGGATAACTACCGATGATGCAAAAGGCAAGGGGCTATTGACAGAGAGTGGCGGTTCTGGGAGGCCTCCTCGATCTGGCATCGTGATTACCCATCAAAGACAACAAGAAGGATGGCATCAGCGAAGGGACCGGTATCGACGACAAGAGGAAAGGCGTCAAGAAGAGTGGAATCGGCATAAGGATCATTGGAATTGTCCGTTTTTTATTCATTGTTGGGAAGAAGGTATTAAGTTACCTACTGTTGAAAATTGTCCAGAGTGCAATGGCTATTATGGAGCTAATTATCCTGCAAGAAGGTTTCAATCTGGTAATCAAGGTTTGCTCATTAATGAGCCGATCAGAAGGAGAGCATCAGTACATGATCGGCTAGGGGGCAGGCTCAGTGTGCACGAAAGGCTTGGTAAACGCGTTGCATATTTTCCAAGGAACCAAGAGGAACTCGAAGAGATGGCAAATGCAAGAGTTCCTGATGAAGAAATATTTTACAGGGATCCTAATATACGTCGTGTGGAGACAACTAGGACTTATCAGCCAGGTTGGAAAACTAAGCTTCCTCAATGGTGTCCAGAAGGTTTGACAAAGACACAGAAGAGAAAAATGCAGCGGGATCGTCAAAAAGATTTATATCAAGAAGAAAGTCCCTCCAATGAGAAATCTGGTAACCAGCAGTGGCAGATAAGGCACAAAGATAAAGGTCCATCGGCAGATGTCAATATGGTGTTTATGTTGCCGATGGAATTTTTGGCTCTGTCTGACAGTGAAGAAGAGGCTGTTTCCTCTGATCAGATAGCTCAATTAATGTTAGATCCAATGATGGCTGTTTTTGAGAAGCCTGCTGATGATGAGAGACAACACCTCAAGGCTTTGTTTGTAAAAGGCAGAGTTGATGGGCAGCCTGTATCTAAGATACTTATTGATGGAGGAGCTGCGATTAATATTATGCCTTATGTGATGTATCGGAAGCTTGGTAAGGGAGATCAAGACTTAACTAAAACCGATATGATGCTAAAGGATTTTGAAGGCAATGTGTCACCAGCTAAAGGGGCAGTATATGTTGAATTGACCATCGGCAGTAAAACTTTGCCGACAACTTTCTTTGTTATTAATGGCAAGGGTGCATATAATTTACTTTTGGGAAGGGATTGGATTCATGCTAATTGTTGTGTTCCTTCTACAATGCATCAATGTCTGGTACAATGGATTGGAGATAAGATTGAAGTTGTTCCTAGTGATTCTTCTTATATCATTGCATCGGCAGAATCAGATACTTATGAACGAACCAAGTGCATATCGGGAGAAGCCTGGGAAAAAGAGTTCCTCAAGATTGCTGATTATGAAATTCTACCGATCCAAGCAGTCGGTTCTGAAGAAGAGTTTTAATGGATAGATTTGCCGATGATGGAAAATTAGGTCAAGGATTTACATCGGCAGATGATTTAATAGAAGTAGATATTGGTGAAGGCGATAGGCCAAGGCCCACTTTTATTAGCTCTAAGTTAGATTCCAAGTGTAAACAGCAACTAGTTGATTTGTTAAAGGAATATAAAGATTGTTTTGCTTGGGATTATACTGAAATGCCTGGATTAGACCGATCTATAGTTGAACATCGGTTGCCTATTAAATCTGGATTTCGGCCACATCAGCAGCCGGCTCGCCGATGCAATCCTAATATACTCCCTGATATTAAGGCCGAAATAACCAGGTTAATTGAGGCAAAGTTTATTCAGCAGTGTCGATATGCAGAGTGGATTTCTAATGTGGTTCCTGTATATAAGAAAAATGGAAAACTCCGTGTTTGTATTGATTTCAGGAATCTTAATAAGGCCACGCCGATGGATGGTTATCCAATGCCGATTGCTGATTTGTTGATTGATGCTGCAGCAGGGCATCAGATTATTAGTTTCATGGATGGAAATGCGGGTTATAACCAAATATTCATGGCTGAAGAAGATATTTCCAAGACTGCTTTTAGATGTCCAGGTCATGTGGGATTATTTGAATGGATAGTTATGACATTTGGTTTGAAAAATGCCGGTGCTACTTATCAAAGAGCTATGAACTTCATTTTCCATGAATATATCGGCACATTGGTAGAAATCTACATTGATGATATAGTGATTAAGTCTGGAGACATCACAAAGCATCTAACCGATCTACGGAAGATACTGGAGTGCACAAGAAAACATGGATTAAAGATGAATCCCAATAAATGTGCATTTGGTGTATCGGCAGGACAATTCTTGGGTTTTATGGTGCATCAGAGGGGCATTGAAATTAGTAGAAAATCTATTGAGGCAATCAACAAGGTTGTTGCTCCTGCCGATAAGACTGAATTACAATCCTTGATCGGTAAGATTAATTTCATCAGAAGGTTTATATCTAATCTATCAGGCAAGATCAAGACTTTCAGTCCATTATTGAAATTGAAAGCCAATCAGGAGTTTAAATGGGGGGATGAACAGCAATTGGATTTAGATCAGATTAAGAGTTATTTAACAAATCCTCCAGTGTTAGTTCCACCCCAGCATGGAAAACCTTTCAGATTATATTTATCAACTGAAGATACTGTTATCGGTTCAGCTCTTATTCAAGAATTTGAAGGAAAGGAGCGTGTTATCTATTATTTGAGCAGACGATTAATAGATGCTGAAACCAGGTATTCGGCTATTGAGAAATTATGCTTATGTTTATATTTCTCCTGTAGTAAGTTGAGGCATTATTTACTATCGGCTGAATGCACTGTCGTATGCAAAGATGATGTGGTCAAATATATGCTATCTATGCCGATATTGAATGGTAGGATTGGTAAATGGATTTTGGCGTTATCAGAATTTGACCTACGTTATGAATCAGCTAAGGCAGTTAAAGGACAAGTTATGGCCGATTTTGTTACTCAACATTGCAACACGGTGGATTCTTTGGAAGTTGCTCCATGGACACTTTTCTTTGATGGGTCTACTTGTGGTGAAGGGGCAGGCATCGGTATCGTGTTGATTTCTCCTCAGGGGAAGAAGTATGAATTCTCATTGCCGATCGTCGCCACATCGACAAACAATCAAGCTGAATACCAAGCCCTGATAAAAGGGTTAGAATTGCTCAAAGAAATACATTCTGATGCTGTTGAGGTCTTTGGTGATTCTATGCTAGTTATAAATCAGTTGATTGGGATTTATGAATGCCGAAGTGAAATTCTAATTTCATATTATGAAAAGTGTTTGGAATTATTAAAAGGGTTTAGGAGTTTTCATCTGGAGCATATTTCCCGGATGCATAATGAGGAGGCTAACCGATTGGCTCAGCATGCTTCAGGATATCAACCTGTTCAAGAAGCATTGACATCGGTGGCTGATGCCGATGACTGGAGAAGGGAAATTATTGATTATTTAAAGAATCCATCTAAAAAGGTTGAAAGACGCGTAAGGTTCCAAGCGACAAAGTACGTACTCCTCGATGATGAATTATATTACCGTACCATAGATGGAGTTTTACTCAGGTGTGTTAGCATAGAGGAATCAAAAAGCCTGATGAGTAAAATTCATGAAGGAGTGTGTGGGGCTCATCAGTCAGCATTTAAGATGAAATGGATGATCAGGAGAAATGGATATTATTGGCCGACTATTCTTGAGGATTATTTTAAATATTTTAAAGGATGTCAGGAATGTCAAAAATTCGGTAATATTCAAAGAGCACCCGCATCGGCTATGAATCCCATAATTAAACCATGGCCGTTTAGGGGTTGGGCTATTGATCTCATCGGTCAAATTTATCCACCATCGAGTAAAGGGCATAAGTTTATTATGGTTGCTACCGATTATTTCACAAAGTGGGTTGAAGCAATACCTTTGAAAAAGGTAACATCGGCTAACATGGTTGATTTTGTGAAAGAGCATATTGTTTACCGATTTGGCATCCCTCAAACCATCACTACCGATCAGGGCACTATGTTTACATCAGGTGAATTTGATGAGTTTGCTTTAAGTATGGGAATTAAAGTTTTGAATTCTTCACCATATTATGCCCAAGCAAATGGCCAGGCTGAAGCATCTAATAAGGGAATTATCAAACTTATTAAGCGCAAGATCAAAGAATATCCTAAAAGGTGGCATACCATATTAAATGAAGCTTTGTGGTCATATCGGATGGCATGTCATGGTGCAACCAAGGTGTCACCTTATCAATTGGTGTATGGACACGATGCAGTATTACCTTGGGAGATTAAGATTGGATCTAGGCGAATGCGCTTTCAGGATCAATTGACAGCCGATGATTATGATATTCTTATGAAAGATGAATTGAAAGATGTAGCAGGTCATCGGTTAAAGGCTTTGGTTAACATCGAGGAGAATAAGAAAAGGGTAGCTAAGTGGTATGATAAGAAAGAGAAAGTAAAGGAATTTGCCGATGGTGAATTAGTCTGGAAATTGATTTTACCGATTGGGACTAAAAGTTCTAGGTTTGGCAAATGGTCTCCTAACTGGGAAGGTCCATATCGGATAAATCAGGCTGTTCCTGGTAATGCGTATATTCTTAAAACTCTCGAAGGAGTTGTATTTTCCAGAGCGTTAAATGAAAAATATTTAAAGAAATATTACCCTAGTATCTGGATAGATGCATAAAGAGTATAGTTGCCGATAACAATCCTATCGGCTGGATGTTAAAACAAAGTATCAATTGTGCCGATGCGCTAATGTAACAAAGCCTGGATGGCTGATATCGCACGCAGGCGAATTTCGTCGGCTTCTTTTAACTCTTTGGCATCTTCATCGGCACTTCCTTCCATAGGCTTGATTTTCTTTTTCAAGGCTAAGGCCTTGCGAGCTTGAGCATCTCGTTCCTGTTGAAGGGCTTTAATGACGTCGGGAAGCTGGTCTTCTTCTTGTTTAGCCTGAGTCAGAGCTGTCTCAACCTTTTCCAGTTCAGCCAGCAGAGCTGCTTTCTTTGCCGATAAATCTGAGATTTTCTGTCTAATATCGACACTGGAGGCTTGCAAATTATTTATGTTCTTGTGCTTCTCGTCGGCAGTCTGCTTCAGCTGTAGCATTTCTTCTTTAAGTTGAGATTGAGCTGCTCTGTCAGCGATACGATGAACGGCCCTTTGATACTGAAGCTATCTGCTCTCCAGATGGACTGCTGGAAAGATGATTTCTTCAATATTAGCAGGGACTTGGCCGCGGATCGCTTTGAAGATAGACCTCGCAGGATCCGAGTCGATCACCAATTGGGCAGTGTCTTGCTGTAGCAGGTTTAGAAGAGTTTCCAGCTTGCCATAGGTGTCTGATGATATTGTTCCCAACGCCAAGGAGGAGCTTGCTTCTTCTCCGTCGTCATCAGAAACATCGATAGCGAAAGAGAATAAGCTATCGGGAGAGTCTTGTTCCTATGGGATAAAGAGAATTAGAAATCCTGTTTATGATATTTGAGGATATAGTAAACCAAGTAATTGATTGGTTTACCTGCTTCAGGGCGATTTCTTGAGCTTGGCTTGAGGGAGCGGCTTGTAAAGGGTCGTGTGAAGGATCGGCAGAAGATGCCGATGGAATGTCTTCTACAACCACATCAGTAGTCGGCCCTTGAGGTACAATTGCCGATGATGTACCTTGGGCAGGAGCAGTTTGCTCAGAGGGTTGATCGACGGGTGTTGGAGCAGACGCAGGGGCCGGTGTAGGTTTTTGTCGTTTCTGTTGAGCTTCAGCATCGGTCAAAGCCTTACGTTTTTGTTGTGCTTCAACAACAACTGGCTGAGGGGCATCAACATCTGTTGGTTGGGGAACTTGTATGATCGGTGTGCCTATCGATGTATCCATCTGTTGCTGCAAAAAAACCGGTATAAGATTGGATGTTTAATGGAGAAAAATAAAAAATAATGAGAGAATACCTCTGAAGGAGGAGTAGAAGTTGCGGTGCTTGGTAAAGTTGCCGATGATGATCCAGCTGCAGCTTGTACACCCTGGTAGTTGTATGTTAATATAAAGTGTATCGGCAGAAAAGAGAGTAAACAAGATTGTTACCTTAAAAGCCTTGATCAGGCTTGAAGCAGCAGCCTTTGGAGAAGCCCTGGATGTTCCTAATCTTGGTCTAGAAGTGCCGATTTTGGTGCGAGCCCTTTGGAAGGTCAAGGCTTCCAGGGTGGGGGCGTTGTAACCGATTGCTGAAATTGGAGAGGCTGGATGGAGATTGAAGGGTTTTCCGCTTTTGCTTATCGGTGGAACTGGATCGTCAGCCTGTTTCAAGGAAGGTTAGTTACCGATACACATAATAAAAGAAAGGAAAGGGACAAAAGTTGAAAGGAACTTACTGCATTATCAGGAATAACATAATCAGGGTCGATCTGGTGCCGATATGTGTGAACAGACGTTGAAAATAGCTGTTCTTTCCACTCCTGCCACCATTGCTTATATGATTCTGTTATGAAAGAAGCTGGTGACCAGGCGGAGAGATCGACGTTTGAAATATCGGCATCAGGAGCAAGTCTTACTATCCTGCTCCATTCAGTTCCGGAGGTGATGATTTCCCTGGGTTTAATCACATCGGCATAGCACAGTTTGATGGGCAGTTGCCCAAAGGCCAGCTGGCGAGATACTGCCGATGGATTGTAAAATTCATAAGTAATGTGGGAGGCTTTCCCGCTGCCAAATGTGTTGACTGGGATTGCTCTGGGGGTGATGATGACCATCATGAGATCATTGTCTTGGTTCAGATCACTATCGGCAAAATTGAAGAGGAGGGGGAACTTGTTATCCTCGTCAATATAAGGCACCCAAGCCCTGAGGTCACGAGGGAGGCCATGGTAGAAAGTTTGGAAAAATCTGCCGATTTGATCCTCATTGGCTTCTGTTCCGGGAAGGACGATGATTGCTTCACCGAAGTTGAGGGGGGGCTGCCGATTCATCATCCCTAAGGACGTATTCTTTGAAAATCTCTCGTGGGAATTCCTGAGCAAAGAGATCCCACTGTAAACACTTGTGCATGTGAGCGTTTAACCACATATTAACAAACCACCATGGGCCTCCCAGATTGCCGATGGGTTCGCCAAGTATAAGCTTCTGGGATACTTGGTGGAGGAGATGGTAGGTTGAGCTCAGAAGATATCGGCCAAGTGGGAATCTGACACTGTTGGCCAAGAGTTCTGCTGCTGGGAGGAAAGCATTAGTTGGTCCTACCGATCGTCCGCAGAAAATAAACTTTTCTAGCCACATGTTCAGGAATGTGGCATGCTCCCTTTGATTGACAGTGCCAGTCTTCTGGTATTCCTGGATATATCCTATCCAGCCGCCGATGTTGCGTGTGGTTATTCTGTATTCAGCTTTTCTGCCGAAAATATGGCCTTCATCGACAGTTGAAATGTCTAGGCCCGTGAGCATGTACACATCGGCAAGAGTAGGGGCACATGGGCCATGATCGAACATGAAGGTGTTGGTGGTGTCAGACCAAAATTGAGCAGCAGCTATCATCATGGATTCATTTTTCTGCATATCGGCAATGGACAGCCTGATACATTGATCTATTTTCCGCTCTGCCCAGAACACTTGCATTGACCTGTTGACCCTCAGAAACCAATTTTTCCACCCTTTGGTGGGTTTGGGCCAAGAACGGAATGTATCTTTCCACAGATTCAAAGAGAAATTCTGAGATTTGAAGGGAATACGATTGGCTTCTGCATTAATCAAATCAGTTGGGTCTGGGTTGCCCATCGGACCTAAGCAGTGAAGGGGAGGTTTATGGGTTGGAATCACCAATGTGTTGCGAAGTTCCTAGGTTTGAAGGACCAAGAAAATGAAAGAGAAAGAAAGATGTCGACTGTAAGAATTCGCAGGAAATCGAAAGGATTAAAGTAGAGGTAATGAGAAGAAGAACAAACCGCAGGGACGTCAAAGTTAACAGCCATTGCTTCAGGAGGATGTGGGCACGAGCTGGGAACTTGAAGATGATGATGGTTCTGATGAGTTGAAGACGCACGGTCGTTGGTTAGGGTTGCCGCCGGAGTAAGAATGCCAAAAGGTGGAGTTTGAAGGTAGAAGATGAACAGCCCAGAGGAATCTATTTATAGGTTACTCGGAGGAGGGGTATTCTTGACTTATCTCTATGCCGTATGCGGATGGATCGAGGTGGGTCAGTTGGGTATGGTAACTGTTCGCACGAGAATCAAGGGATGGTACAGAAGATTTGACGGCAAGTAATCATAACTTGAAGGATATCTTGATACGAGATTTTTCAGTTCTAAAAATGATGCGTTGCGGTAAGATATTGTTGATGGATTGTTATTTTGGTATCTCAACCGTAGTTAAGGCAAAGAAGGTTGGAAAAATGCGATATATATTGAGATACATGGATTGGATCTAGATTTGATTGAATTTGGTAACGAATCATGTTATGCTTGGAGAATGGGTTAAAGAAATAGATAATAGCAAAGCATCAGTTGGAGTAAATTTCGGAGCATCAATATCTTATACTCCGAAATTGGGGGGCATGTGTTGACACTGTTTTTAGCACGTGTCAAAATGATCAGAAAAGGCTAATCGGCAAGGGAAAGATTGCTGTGTGAATTGATAGCCAAGGGGAATAAGTTTGTTTTTAAGCGGTGACAGTGTATGAATTTAATTTGGAATGTTGCCGATGAGGTCAAGGGTGTTATTGCCGATGCCGATGGAAGAAGGTTTGGAGACTGTTGCCGATAAGATGAGGGAATGTACCGATGAAGGAAGGTGTGAAGACTGCAGCCGATGAAACAGGGAATGTACCGATGGAAGGAGATCGAAGGTTGCTGCCGATGGAAAAGGGGCTGTGCTGGTGAAAAGGAGGCCGATGAGAATACCATCGTGATTAAGGCGGACTATGGAATAAAATAGGAGTTGATTTCCTTGTTTACGATTAGTAGAGTTTGAGTTGTGTCAAAGTCATGTTCTTTTTTCTTAGACTTGGGTTTAGTGTCCTAGTCGTATTCGATTATGTTTCTATAGATCAGGGTATAAATATAGAGTGAAGGGCAATGTAATAGCAACCAATCAATACATCAAAAACCAGCTTTTACTCTTATTTACATCTACTTTTCGGCGACTTCGTCAATTTGCATATTTTTCCTTTTTACGAGTTCTCATCGATTCGGCGAGTTGCATTGCTCTAAGTGCAATCTTTGTCGATCCTCGAGTTCCGCGTGAGTACCTCTTGGCCGTGACTTCCGGGCGTATCACTGTTGTCAGGACCAAAGTGCTCGTATCTTCATCCTTGTCGATTAACAGGTCAAATCGACTGGCACGCTTTGGATATCGATTTCGGGTATTAGCCCTTTGTGTTTGCAGATTCACTTTTGCATCAATAGTTTCAAGGGCTATTTCTCCAAATTGGGGAAATTGAAAGTAAGAATCCAGGAGGTCAAGACTGTAGGCAATTGTATAGTTGCATGAATGACTCAATTAGCAACAAATATTGTATGTTGTAGTTTTCAAAAGCTGGGCGGCGAGTACCTTTGTATGAGTGTTTTCTGGATTACATACATGGTTATATACAATTGTGTGCAACTTAAACTATAAAAAAATATCATCGTTTAGTTATTTTCATGTGCATCCCTGAAATAAATCCGTTGCGTTAGCACAGGCACTATACTAATAGAGTTAAATGTATAAGAGCAACTCCAGTAGGGCCCCTACTTAGCCTCCATAGTTAAATATGGGTGCTCAGACAAAAACACATCTCCAGCAGGGCCTCTACTAGAGCCCCCAATTTGGGGTGGGCACCCAAATCTTGCCCCTAGACCCGACTCTTGTTGGCCCAACAGCTCGGCCCCCATCCGCACGGGCGCTCCTCCTCCCCTCCCTCCGCACACACGCACTGCTCCAGCTCTCCCTCTGGTGCCTCCCTCCGATGAGTGTCGTGGCTCCTCACTTCTCGTGCGGCAACGAGCACCAGCGACGTGGCTCCCTCTCCTCCCTCCCCGACATGGCCAAATCTACGGCGCAGCTCCCTCCCATGGCTGCTGTGGCCCCTGCTTGCGGCCCCCTTCGTCGTGTGACCCCTACTAGCTTCTTCTCAGGCAGGCGTGGCCTCTGCTCGGCTCCCTCCTGCGCGCGTGTAGGCTACCCGCGTGCTCCCTCACTCCATCTCCCTGACCCGCTGCCGCTCGAGGCTGGGATACCGTGTGGCTTCGACTTCCTGACTCGCACGGGACGCGGCGGTGCAGCAGGCCCGCGTGACCACCGGCTCCGCCCGTCCCACCCACGGGCTCTTTTCTCCCCCGGCCTGCCACCACTCGCGGTGGGGAGTCCGTGCAGCTCGAAGCATTGGGATAGCTCAGATGGTGAAAGATTAAAGATGACAAGTGGGTCCTAATGAGTCTCTATTAAGAGAATTTGGGGGCTTTGATTTAGGGGGCTTCTGCTGGAGCAAATGCAAAATAGAGGGCCAACAAAAGTAGGGAAAGCACCCAAATCGAAAATGGGGGGACTGATTTGGGGGGCTAGTGCTGGAGTTGCTCTAAGGGATCTTTAAACTTATCATGGGGTTGATTGGTTAGTAGCTTGAGCCAAAGGCCAGCACTGCCACCCCGGGTTCGAACCTGACGGCCCACAGTATTTCTGTGTGCACTGTGCATAGGAATGGGGAGAAAACTCCTCGGTTCAAAAAAATTTATAGGTTCATAAACTTTGAAAATGCATTTGGAGAGCGTGAGTGCAGTCGCCTCGTGAGCAAGACCTGCGCGTGCGTGGCATAGGCGAGCGCGGTGGAGAGCATGAGCGAGACCTCCACCTGCATGTTGTAGGCACACCGTGGCATCGCGGTGTGTGTGGCTGCAGGGACGGCCATGGCGAGCACGGCGAAGACGAGCTAGGAGACCGCCGAGATGGAGGCGTCCGAGTGGTCGACCCACATCCACCGCAGGCCGGAGCAGAAACTACGGAGCTTGTTGCGCGCGCACGACATATGATGGAACATGTGTATGAGGCCCTCTGCCTCAGCAGCAGCGTCGACGTGGACCCTGGCTCTGCCGCGGCGGCCACCGTCGGTGATGGCGACGACGTGTCCACCATCGCTGGCCGCAGCTTCTTTGCCCTCGCGTTCCTTGTCGTTGCCTCCTCCTATCCTCGAATGGCTCTCGCATTTCGATGAATGGGAGCACATGCGGGCACAGGAAACCCTATAAGCACTCTGTCTTGTCACCAGTTCACTGCACTTCTTGCCACCAACGATCGTTCATGGGGCGACGGGCAGAGCAAGGGTACAGGACTGCATGTTGAGGGGACGAGGTTTTAGGGGTTCGGTGCATATTTTTTCGTCACTTGGCAATGCCACATCAGATAAAATGTCCGCGTGGCAAGTATGGACCCATGGTGTATTAAAATTTAACAAGTTTAAGTACCCAGAGATGCATTTTCAAAGTTCGTGGACCTAAGTGACACCCCGTGACAAGTTCAGGGGCTTCTCATGCATTTAACTCATTTTGATACTTTCACATTACACATTTCTCCTTAAATTTATCCCGAGCTCTCATTCTGGTCTTAATACTTGCACATTCGGCTCCCTAAACTTACATTGAGTTCTCGTCTCAATCTCGGTACTTAAAAATTACACACTCATACTCCAAAAGGTGTGTTATCGTACCATTACGGTCTGCCCACCCCCGCACCACAGTCCTCACCTTCGCCACACTGCACATGTCTGCCTTACCCATGTAGCCACACAACACTACACGCTTGCACCATGCTTGCCCTGATACCCTGTGCCTGCTTATGTTGCATTGTCGATGCAGTGCCGCACCCATGGTGGGCAACCCTTGTAAAAAAATAGAAATGTTTCACTGTGGGCGTCCGTCCCGCGCCTGGACAAACGGACGCTACCCACTACTAGGAATATCTACTTCTATGACAATCAGCTTTCGTCACTGAAGGAGCCAAATTCGTCATAATTTTAGTTTTATGATGAATTTATGACAAAAAACGGTTCGTCATAGAATTCGCGTCATTCTTGCAATTCTACAACGATTCTAGAAAATCGTCATAGAATTGGATAGATCTATGACAAAAACTGATCGTCATAGAACTGCTTTGGCATACGTGGTAGGGGGCAGCCATGCTGGTGGTTGCTTCCGTTGGAGATGCTTTCCACATGTACCTGCTATAGCCGATTGCATTGGAGATGGTTCGGGTACGTGTCACCTTGTTATTGGACAACGTGGCCATCTCTGGTTCTTGCATATTTCATGTTCTTAATGAACCACGTGTCGGGCCCCTGTTGTTCCACATGTCAGTTTTCTATTGGCATACGTGTCGTGTTGCGGTTGCGTCACGTGTCACTTCTTCATTGGACCAAGTATCGTATTTTTATTGGTCCACGTGGCGTGACCACAATACCCTGCGTGTCATTCTTTTACTCGGCCACGTGTCTCGATGTTGTACGTCCACATGTCAGTATTTTATTGGGCCACGTGTCACGCCCTGAGCTACCCATGTTTCTTTTTTTGATTTGACCATGTGGAAGGATGAATTTGTACCATGTATTTTGTTTATATTGGCCCACGTGCCCTGTCATGGCTGTTACACATGTCATTCACTGGTTCGTCTACATGTCAGATTCTTATTTAATAATGTGTCTGTGCCAAATCTACCACGTGCACACCAATCATTACATCAGAGAAAATGATTTTAGATCTACACTGCTGCATAAAATGACTACATGCATAATTATATTAAACCTGAATCAAATAGCAACAGTTTAGCTCAGTAGCAAACCACTGACAGAGTTCACATATAAAGCTGCCAAAATTTCACATCAAAACAGCAAACAAACCACATGTTCACTGTATCAACAAGACTAAGAGTTACCAGCGCTTAAGAGCATGATATGCTCATGGAGTTTAATGTAATCCTCCTGTTGCTGTTTCATGAAATTCTCAAATTCACTATCAGTGTTTTCCGCCTTTCTCTTCAGTTGATCCACTTGTTCGGCGAGGATAGCTAAACTTTCCTGATGAGCAGCAAGCCGTTCCCGAAGTCTAGAGCAGCTTGTCCTGATACTAGCATTCTTCAAAGAAAAGGTGTTGCAGCTGGCCTAGGAGAGGACCTTAGAAACAACATCAGCAACAGGTTCTGCTCGTATAGTTTCCATAACTTCCTGTGAAAACCAAGGAGTAAACATTAGGAAGAGGACTTAAATTGCAAAACCAAGAGATTATTTTAGTACAAGTAATGCATAGGTCTTCCTCAACCTATTGCCGACAGAGATTCATAAGCACATTGCATAGGTAACATATTAACTGTTGTAATATTACAACTTTAAAATGATGGTGCCACTTTAGGCTCCTCCTACTTTTCTTTCTTTTATGCCAATGGCTTCAGCAGATTTCAAGGAAAGCAAATGAAGGTACTTACCACTGCTTCTCTTGCAACATCGCTCAGTCCCGTGTTGCTACTGGTATGGAAGTTGTTGAAGATTCCCACTGCATCAACATCTTCATGAGGTCGATCATGTTCTTCAACGAGCACTTCTTGATCATGTCCTGCGTCCTTCCTATTTTTGTCCTTCTGTTAAAATTGCACATGCCTTTCTGTTGACACAAAAGGCATTACATATTTGATATAAAAAGAGTAACACAACCATCACTTACATATGCTTGCAGGTGGGCAATATAGGAGCGAGATCCTATAACCTAGTGGCACTTGACTTTTACACGGTTTTGCTTGTTCTGCTCCGAGACTACCTATAACCACAATTGTGTTAGACTGCAGCAGAAGTAGACCACATAAAGACTAGACAAGAAATAAATGAGTTCACACACACACCTTGTTCTCAGAACTTAACCACATGTGGACAAGTGCACACCGTTGTGTGTCATTCATGCAAGACATAGGGGAGGTCTTTCTGATTCAATCAGCGGGGACGCCGTTGAAGTAAGATCACTTGAACCTGTACCGTGTCTGCCGTACAACAGACTGTAATACACTCGGCATGCTTCTTTTGTTGCTTCATCATTGTCATCAATGGCCAGCCTCAACTGCAGAAGTGTGAATGCAAATTAAATCCATTACAAAGTTACTCAAGGCAGAGTTGAATGTCAAAAGAGGATATACACACTTATAGATAGTTTGGTCATAAATCCATTGAGAAGTTCCATCTGTTGCTTGTAATGTTTCCAGTGCGGGAAAATTGGTACTTGAGATTTGACTACTACACCTGCCTCTAAGGCAAACTTGGCAGCTTGCAATGGATCATGTGGCCTTCTGTTCCCCTTGACAACCGAGATGGGCATCCTTATTCCCATTGATTGGGTGGTTTTGTGAAGCCCAACCCCCTTAGTTGCTTGCATCGACTTCCTCACTCTTCTCTACAATAGTACTACATAGTTTTCATACATTCAGATTGTTAGAAAAGTAACAACAACAACAACAACATAGCCTTTTGTCCCAAGCAAGTTTTGGTAGGCTAGAGATGAAACCCAAAGGAGACGAGAAACAGGGAGACACATAAAGGGACATAAAAGGCACAAGATAGAAAGAGGTCATGGTTCAGGCACGTTGATTGCCAGTCTCCAAGCGCTCTTGTCCATAGCTAAATCCTTGGAGATATTCTACTCCTTAAGGTCTCTCTTAACGAACTCGTCCCAAGTTAGTTTAGGTTGACCTCTACCGCTCTTTACATTATCGGCCCGATTTAGAACCCCACTACGCACCGGCGCCTCAGGAGGCCTCCGTTGGACATGTCCAAACCATCTCAACCGATGTTGAATCAATTTCTCCTCAATTGTTGCCACCCCGACCCAGTCTCGAATATCGTCATTCTAGACTCTATCCCTCCTTGTGTGCCCACAACTCACCAACGCAACATATGCATCTCTGCTACACTCAATTGTTGGAAATTTCGCCTTTTTGTAGGCCAACACTCAGCACCATATAACATCCCCAGGCGAATTGCCGTCCTATAGAACTTACCTTTCAGCTTCTGAGGCACCCTTTTGTCACAGAGGACGCCAGAAGCTTGACGCCATTTCAACCAGCCAGCTGAAATTCTATGCCTAACATCTTTATCAATGTCACCATCCTTTTGTAGCATCGATCCTAAGTACCGAAAAGTATCCTTGGCCACCACTTGGCCATCGAGGCTAACGTCTCCGTCCTCATGCCTAGTCATGCTGAAATCACACCTCATGTACTCGGTCTTGGTCCTACTAAGTCTGAACCCTTTCGACTCTAACGTGTGCCTCCATAGTTCTAACTTCCTATTAACCCCTGCCCTACTATCGTCAACTAGCACCACATCATCAGCAAAGAGCATACACCAAGGGATATCACCTTGTATGTCCCTTGTGACCTCATCCATCACCAAAGCAAATAAATACGGGCTCAAAGCTGACCCCTGATGCAGTCCTATTTTAATTAGAAAGTCACTGGTGTCGCCATCACATGTTCGGACAAACGTCACTGCATCATTGTACATATCCTTGATGAGAGTAACGTACTTAGTTGGGACTTTATGCTTTTCCAAGGCCCACTGTTGACATTTCTTATGCACAACTAGAATAAAAGGGTTTCCGCAAGCGCACAGAAAATATCATCGTAGCATCTTAACCGGGAGTAATCCAGGTATCGTTATTTATAATTTTACCACTGGGAAGGGAATGCGCTGGATAGTGAGCAATGAGCACTGCCTGTGATAATGGAGAGCTTAACTTTGTCTTTATCTATCTTCTCATACAGGGTAAGTGTCACATAAAATATAGAAATGAATAGTAATTGACATATGATAAATGAGAGCACATAGCCACGTAAAACAATGATAATCATCTCAATAGAGTACTCTAAGTTTATAACACTAGCATGGACTAGGACGATCTACAAGGATAAATCCTAAGTTATTCTAACTATAAGGTCAAAGCATACAATGATTAGTGCAATAACATCTAGCAATCATGGCGGGAAAAGGTTATACCTATGCATAGTGATATTACCAAAGAAGATCAAGAACAGAGCAATCTCTTCAGTGTAATAGGGGTATTCTACTAGTCCTATATTCGGGAGAAGGATTACAAAGGACTCAACAAGACTGTCACTCCCGCAATCTACCTCATGATCCGGAATATAGGGTGTAATCGCAGATAAATACGGTCTAGGCACCACGCCTACACAATATTTACCACTCACCCATCGATCTAATGAGCAAGCGCTATACGATCCTATGCATAAACATAATTCTAGTCCAACTATGCTAAACATATAATCAAAGTAAACTAAGAACAATATAATTGAGAACATAATCAAATAGAGCAAAGTCAATTCTGATATAATAGAATAGAATAAAGTACTATTCATAGTAGCAAGAACAATGATGAATATTACAAGAATGTAGAGAAAAATTACCAAGAACTCTGACAGATCTGGATTCCAAGCTAGGCTTGACTCCCTCTAGATCTATTCCTATGTAGCTATGCTACTAAACTATGGAGCTCTAATTGAGATGGTGGCTCTAGGCTTCTCTGAATTCTTTAGATGAGAGATTGAACTCTTGAATTGAATTGAATTAGATTAGATTAGGGTGTCTCCCAGGGCCAGGGGCTCTGAATATATAGCCCTCTAGGATGCACCATAGCCCTTGGATCAAACCAACCTAAATGAACGGTTTTTATTCATCCTCAAAGTTGGTGGAGGCATAATCCGCGAGACTCTCCCTAATTGGTGGAGGGGGAGAGGCGGCCGCCCCTGCCCTCTGGGCGGCCGCCCCTGGCTGGCTGCTAGGTGGGCCCAGGTTTGCAGGGTCTCCTTCACTAGTCTTCTAGAGTATTCTTTTTAATACGTATGCCTGTTTCTCTCTATGTAAATCCGACATGTGGACCTCTTTTGGTTCTCTTTCTGATAACCCCCTGCAGAAATAGACAATCACCAAAACTCGTGGAATTCTGTCAGTGTAACCCCTATATCTAGTAGGTAAACATGTTTTAGCCCTTTCTCTTGCTATGTTGATGGTTTTAAAAGGATACTTATCTACCGTCAACGCCCACCACTTGAGCAATTGAAGGACAAAACAATCAAGTCAAGCACTATGTCTCAAGTTCTTTGTTCAACCATTATTCCAGAGGTTTTATAAGTTTTCAAAATAAAACTCAGAGATTCCATTGTATGACTCTCAAGTCTCTCAATATATGTAGTATTTGAGGATCCTCACCAAGGCAATAGATGATGTTATGCCTTTCTCTTCTTAGAACTAATGCTTATGTGGAGCTTATAGGAAGGTTAAATGCATAAGAGAGCATACTTACAATACATATATTGTAAAGTCAAACAATGAATCCAAAGAAAGTTAAGTCATACAATCAAATCAAGATGTGTATGTTTGTGGAATATGGTGGATATGGTGGCTAGCCTAATTCTACTATGCTCCTTGAAAACATATCTCTCTTTTAAACTTTGGACAACTTTGCAAGAAAACATGGGCTATCTTATTCATCTCATTTTTTTTCTTTTTTTAGGCGGGCATCTAAGTATCCATTGTTTTAATAATTTGAACACTTGTCCATTTTTTCAGTACTTTTCTTCTTCTCTTTTTTTCTTTTTTTATGAATAACTTTTGCATAGCCCATGCTTCTTTTGTGTAATAAAATATTTGAGAGATAGTAACAAGAACTTGGAGCATTTATTTGATGGAAACCTATGAAGCATATTTTTTGGTGTTTTCTCCTAGTGTAGGAGTAAAACATTTTGGGTGGATCTAACTATAAGCATGTTTTTGCGCCTACCCCTAGTGTACAAGTAGTGCATATGTGAATGGTGTGTACATGATCTTGATTTTAAGAGCATGACACACCTCTCATAAGGCATTAACAAAGCTTTACTAAACTCAATGCAAAACAAGTAGTATATATGTGGAAGTTTTTCCTAACCTAGATAAACATGTTTGGCTCTGGTAGAAATTTAAGTTTTGTCATATAGGATCTCATCACGTGACATTTTTATGTGTTGTAAAAGAAATCTCCAGAATTCAAGTGTCACTTAGAACAAGATAAATAGCAGCTTAGACCTTCTCATATTATATCCGTCAATTACCTAGACTTAGATCAAGCATATGCTACCCACGAGTTTCAAGTTTAGAGCAAATTCTCATGTCAAATTAATTTTATCCAAAACTCAGAAGAATTCAAGGCTAAAAACTAGGTATTTGAAAGGAATTACCACAGAGCAACTATTCATCGTTTCCATTATGTGAGATCATTCTTCAAGTTCCTTTTATTTATTAACTCCTAAAAACAAGATAGAAAACTAAAACACACCTTAAGCAAATTTAAGCAATCTTAAAGTAAACTATGTACATACATACTTTTTTTAGAACACACCGTATATAAAAGGCAAATTTTTATTTTGTTTTTTTAGTTATGCATCTTTTTTTAACTAATATATAACAAACTCGAAAATAAATAATAACAGAAAATAAAAATGCAAGAAAGAAAACTTACCTTGGAAAATTGGGGTCCTCCCCCAAGCTAGATGTTGTTGTGGTCCTTCAGCGAGGCGGGTAGCCAATGTTGAGGCCTTGGAACAACCAGTTCCAGTTGTCATTCTCCTGTTGCTGTTGCTGCTGGATGGCGACGAGGCATTGTTGTGCTTCTTCCTGCCACTGAGTGTGTTGATGAAGAGTGTTCCGGATCTCCTGGTGTCCTTCCTCAATGTTGGTGAGCCTGGTGTGAAAACGAGCATGCTCCTTCTGCTACTCATGATATCCCATGGGCAGTGGATGATGGCCCATGTGATGATTATGCAAGCCCATGGGGTGGTCGTGGAAGCCATGAGTAGAGAAGGAGATGCGTCCTCCCTGGAAGCAGTTGGAAACCTCCTCATAGGACTGCTGCTAGTAATAATCGAAGTTGTCGTCTTGCCATTGTGCGCACGAGCCTTGATGCCAGGAGTTCTCTGAATGATATGGAGAAGGCTGCTCCCACCCAGCATGTCTAGGTTGATGCATATGGGAAAATCCTGGCTGGTCCCAGCCTGTATGCTGAGGATGGTGCACCTGGGAAGGTCCTGCTTGGTCAAATCCTGTATAGCTAGTGAAAGCAGGTCCTTCTAGAGTGGGGTCATCTCCACGGTACCGAGGCTGTGGGTTGTGAGTGATCCTTGTAGAGTCACTCCTGCGAGGTGCTTCCTCCTATCTCAGCAGGTTAAAGATAAAAAGAATTTACGACATACAGACCGAGGTTTCGATCTAGTAACGGAAACTCATTTGTGTAGTTCAAATACATCATAACTATTTTCCCGTCCTTGCCCTTCTTTAGCATGTGTGCATGATTAAAATAACCATAATCAATGATCCAACGGGAGGTGTTAATGTATGTAATAGAAGCATTTGCTAGCAAACCCAGATTCCTTGCTATGCAGGTAACTAAAGAAGTACACCCTACATCTCCCTTGAGATCAGGAATTTATTTCTATTTTGTCATCACAAATTTCACAGATGAAACTTTCTTTCTTTTAACCATAGCATAAAGCAATTTTAGTTCATCATTTCTAACCGTGTGGAAATCATTTCTAGGAAAAAGAGAGAATCCTAACCATTTGTGCATGAACCGCAAGGTAGGATGGTGAATATCATTAGTGCGTGGGCGGTAGCAAACAAGTTCTTTCAAAACCCCCCTCCAAAATTTATTCCTATCAAAGTCATTGTTGACACCTCTAATGCCACCAAAGCTAGGTTGTCATCCCTAGCATGGCGCTAGAGGTGCTGGTATTAATAAATGCAAATGCTCCTCTAGAATAAATATGAAATCCGCAAGCGCACAGATAATACCGATGTAGCATTTTAACCGGGAGTAATCCAGGTATCGTTATTTATATTTTTACCACTGGGAAGGGAATGCTAAGGATAATGAGCAATGAGCATCACTTCATGTGGTAATGGAGAGTATAACCATGTCTTTATCGAGCTTCTCATACAGGGTAAGTGTCACAAGATAATAGTATATATATGATAAAGTATAACTGATAAGCACATAGCCACATAATAAATGATAAACATCTCAATAGATTACTCTAAGCTTATAGCACTAGCATGGATTAGGATGAACTACAAGGATAAATCCTAAGTTATTCTAACTATAAGGTCAAAGCATACAATGATTAGTGCAATTACACTTGGCAATCATAGCAAGAAAAGGTTATATCTACGCATAGTGATATTACGAAGGAAGATGAAGAACGTAGCAATCACTTTCCTGTAATAGTTGTGTTCTGCCTGCCCTATACTCGGGAGGTGGACTACGAATGACTCAACAAGACTGTCACTCCCGCGATCTACCACACGGTCCGGAATATAGGGTGCAATCGTAGGAAAATACGGTATAGGCACCACGCCTACACAATATTGACCACTCACCCATGGTACCAATGAGCAAGCGCTATACGATCCTATACTTAAATATAATTCTGATCAAACTATGCCAAGCATATAATCAAAGTAGACTAAGAACAATATAATTGAGAACATAATCAAATAGAGCAAAGTCATATCCAATATAATAGAATAGACTAAAGTCATATTCATACAAATGATGAACTAGATAAATAATACAAGAACGAATATAAAAGTAGGAGAGAATTACCAAGTATTTCTCTTGACAGATCCGGAAACCAAGCGATGCTTGCCTCCTTCTAGTTCTAATCCTATGTAGTTATGCTAAACTATAGAGATCTAATTGAGATGATGGCTCTAGAGCTTCTCAGATGAAAGCTCTGTATATTGGAATGAGATTGCTAATAAATTAGGGTTTCTCCTGGGGCCAGGGGCCTTGCTTATATAGCCCTCTAGGAAGCACCACAGCCCTCGGATCAAATCGACCTTGATGAACGAATATTATTGATCCTCAAAGATGGTGGAGGCACAATCCACGAGCTTGGCCCTGATTGGCCACCTAGGTGGGGCGGGCGCCTAGGGGGTGGGGGCGCCCGCCCCTGTCACAGTGACAGGTGGGTCCCACCTCCTAGGGGGTGGCTTCCCGAGTATTCTAGATTATTCTTTTTATATACGTGGCCCTTTTCTCTCTATGTAAGTATGACATGTGGGCCTCCTTTGGTTGTTTCCTGATAACCCCCTGCAGAAATAGACATTCATCAAAACTTGTGGAATTCTATTAGTGTAACCCCTATATTTAGATAGTAATTATGTTTTAGGTCCTTCTCATGCTATGTTGATGGTTAAAAAATGATACTTATCTACCGTCAACAAACTCCCCCAAGCTTACCTTTTGCTCGTTGTCACACCCATTTTTAAGGACAAAAATAGGATGCATAAAGTACTCATGTGCGCCCCAGGACATGATCGCACACATAAGTAGACAAATTACATAGTATCATCACAGTGCTTATTACATAGCGAATAAATATTTAAAACATAGTCTTGAACGATAAATAATAATGACTAATAGTAGATCTCCAGCGGAAACTCCAAACACAGGGACACGGTTGACTGGTTGACACCAAGATTAGTACACATTACGATAATCTTCCTCATAATCTTCATCTGTTATGGTGGAAATAGCAAGGGTGAGTCCATGTCGAACTCAACAAGTACAACACAGGGTTCACGAAGCTCAAAAGGCTAGACACTGTTTGACTGCGTTTAGCTTTTATTCATCATGTAATTAGCAATTCAGTAGCATCAAGGTAATCCACTTCCCATTTATGAACCAATGATCAATTGTAATAAAGATAATGAATAGTATTAACATGAGCATAATAATAACAACAATAATTAAGCATGATATAACAATGGTGATCATCTATTTGTAAATGTTCCAAGGCCGCTCGTATCCGTGAGCACGGCTAGTATACCAGTTTTTAACTCTGCGCAGAGGTGTACACTTTCACTGTGAGTCGTAACTTCCAAATGCATGGGGAGGCCATTCCCAAACACTGGAAATCATATAAAGCCACTTAAAGGTTCATCTAACAAGTTAGGGCCATTAGATTCACTCGGCAGGCAGATGTAGAACCCCCTTCCCAGTGGCACAACAACCGCAGCCTATACACACTAAGGACAGGGGCTCGCCCTACACCTAACGTGGCAAGCCATTCTTACACCATTTAAGGTAACCACTAACAAGCTAGAAAAGGTCCTTTAAACAACTAAAGCCAGAGCCATATAGCCCTCACAGCTGTACTGTATGTCCCGGATGATCACGTACAGATAAGTCCTTAGGGAGAGAAACCAGAGCATCAAAACAACACACATGCTCTAGCCCCCTTTTAACAGTAATAAAATCATCTTAATGGTTGATTGCTTAATCCATTAATCAAATTACAAGATCATTGTTCATAATTTAAGCACTAGCAACAGCTACCCAAATGCATTCCCAAGGTTGACAAGGAATCTAGATAACAATCACTAAGTTATAACTTCTAGGGTTTTCAAGGTAAGCACATGCACATGTATGATAATTTCAGTATATAGGTAACAAGGATAGTCCCGTGTTATACTTGCCTTGATCAAAACTCTCTGAGTGATACTGCTGATCTGGCTCAAAGTAATACTCCTGATCATCCAGATACTGCTCACCTTCTATACTCGATCATCAATCAACAACATACATGCATCCAATCAAACATACACGAAGCAAACAAAGAGATATAATTAGAACAGTACACCAACAGTAACAAAACTGTAATAAAAGTTTATAAAACTCTTCTACACGTTCCTACGATCATACAGACGTAAAGATCACCAAATTCGGAGTTAAAACGTGAAAGTTATGAATTTTCTAAGATTTCCTATAGATAATTAAATACTTAATTATAAACTTGAAAATTAAATTGTCCAAACTGACTGTACAACTACACTAACATGTAGAGCTCGCAAATACAAACCTAACGCAACTTGAACGGATCAAATCGGAGTTAAAACGAAGATTTTATGACCAAAACAATCCTAGTGGCAAAACTATAAATATCTGAAAACGTATTTTTGATTTAACCGAGAGAAAATACGCTTTCAAAACACGAAAACACATTTCGGATAATACGTTAAGGACAGCAGGTTCTATTATGAAAAAGTCCAGGGACTCTTTAGAAAGATTACCCCGCGAAGGGGTATCTTCTAATCTCGGCCATTGATTCAAAATTGGACGGCTCATGTTCGTCACAGAGGAGACCGGCGGCACTACCGCCGCCCCGCCCCAACCCCACGGTGGCACCATGGCCGGTGACTCGCCGGAAACACGATTCTCGGCCTATGCTTCACTACAGGACGTGCGGATGGTACCAAACGAAAGAGGAGCTCAGTGCGAACTCACCTAGGACCTCGAATCAACCGGTCACAAAACGAGGATGAAGGGCAGCTCGACGGAGCGGTCGGCAATGCGGCTATACACAAAGACGACGCATTAATGCCTAACAAAACCAATTGAGGACACCCTCGAGCTCGCAAACACATGAGAAAGCTACTAGAAAAACTTAGGGTGGCGGAGAAGTAACATACTCGCCGAATTGAAGCCGACGGCGGCGTCCTAGGGTTCTCCAAGCTTGCGGCCACGAAATTAGGGCAACTACGCTACAAATCAATGAAAAAACGGAAAACGGTGGCTTAAGTGACCCTATATAGGACGGGGATGAGCCGATTACAAGAAGAATCCTGGGGTTTTCGGGATCCGATGGCTTAGGTAGTATCCGGCTCGGTTACGAGCATGAAGAAGAAGACGTGGCTAACAATTGGGTCCCACCCGTCAGTGAAACGGAGGAGAGGGGAGGCGCGGCTGCAGCAGCGCTGGGCCGGCCCATGCGGTCGCGATCGCGGAGGAGACAGGCCTCGGCCCACCTACGCCAGCGCGGGGAGACAGACCGCCCCAACGGGCCGTCGGGCCGTCGGGCCGACAAGGAGGAGGTAAGTGATTCTTTCTTTTTTTTCTTTTCTTCTTTTCTTTATTTACTTGTTTTCAAACTATTCCAAATAAAATTTCCAAGCCAAATCAAAAATAAAATAAATCCACTCCACAACATAAAATAAATGCAACAACATGAATGCAACACCAAATATTTTCTTAAATTTTAATTTCCCATTAAATATTATTTAAATTATTTAAAAACCCATTAATTCTAAAATTTGAAATTTTTGGGTGTTACACTTGTCCCTGAGCAAAGATAGACTTAGTGATGGATCAGGAGTTGCTACAATGCTTTCACACCTTACAGGTACACATGCGTTCAAACAAGAATTCTCTTCCGGATTAGAATGAATTATTCTGATGAAAAACTTACTCATATTACCTTCCACCATGGGGCTTGTAGTCGTCACTTAGGTCTTGAGTAGTTGAAAGATAGAACGTTCAAGTCAAGTGCCATGTCTCAAGCTCTTTGATCAACTATTATTCCAGAGTTTTTGCAAGATTTTCAAATAAAACTTAGAGATTCCTGTGTATGACCCTCTCAAGTCTCTCCTTTGTGGTATTTCTAGATCCTCTCCAAGGCATTTTATGGTGTATACCTTCTCTCTTCACTCAAGATATGTGGTATTTATGGTATTAGACATAGTAGCACTGCCTTCTCTCTCACCCTACTTCTAATAGGCTTATATGGAGCTCATAGGTGGGGAGACAGCGAATACATACTTGCAAACATTTATTGCACAGTCAAACCATGGATCCACATAAACGAGTCATATAGTCAAATCAAGATATGCATGTGTACAGGCTATATGGTAGGTGGTGGATAGATAGTAAGTGGTATATGTAGGGGTAAAGAAATAGTGATGGTGAATACTTAGCTCCTTTGAGAATTTCTCATACCTCTCTCGAAAACTTAAAGACTTTGGGGAGAACTTGGGCTGCTCAATAATTTTTTTTGATTGGGACATTTGTCCTCTTTCTTTTATTTTCCTTTTCTTCTTCTCTTTCTTCTTTTTTTAAGCACCCAAGCCTCTTTCTGGGGATATAACAACAAGAGGTAGCATAATGGATATTTGGAGCTTTATTGGCTAGCAAGGGATAAATATGGATGATAGGACTATTTTTGGGCAGTTCACTCCCAGTGTAGGAGTAGAACTATTTTCTAGGTGGATCTGAATGGGATATATATGTAGATTCGTACTTCCAGGATAGAAGCAGAATATACGGGTGGATGTATATGGATGGATATGGATGCGTACTTCTAGGGTAGAAGTAGCACGTATAGGAGGAGTGTGTATGTGGATCTTGATTTTAACCGCATGACCAGTTCCTAAGGGTCTACACAGCTTGACCACACTCAATGCTCACAAGCAGTAAATATGAATGTAAGGTTTCTTAATCTAATAAGCATATATATTGCTGTGGTAGAAATTTAAACTCTCGTCATATAGGAACTCATCATGTAGTAAGTTAATTTTCAAAAGATAAATTTTTCAGAACTCTAGTATCTCTAGGAACATAATAAACAGCAGCTCAAAACCTTCCCATATCATATCTGTCAACTACCTAGACTTAGATCAAGCATTCGCTACCCACAAGATCAGGTTTAGAGCAAATCTTAAATCAAAACCATTGTATCCAAAACTCGGGAGAACTCGAGGTTGAAAACTAGGTATTTGAAAGGAATTACGGCAGAGCAAATATTCATCATTTCCATATGAGAGTTTGTTCTAGGGGTTCATTTTAGCAAGATGAAACTTAGCACACTCTCCTTTATTTATTTAACAAACTTAAAGATCATATAGAAATATATATATATATATATATATATATATATATATATATGAAAACATTTAGTTGGGTTTCTAAAGGTTATGCATCTTTTTATCTCATAAATCAAAGTAGAAATATATAAGTAAATAGATAGGTAAAAATACTTAGCTGGATACATGGGGGATGCTCTCCCCCAAGCTAGATGTTAACGTAGTCTTGCTTAATGAAGTTGACAGACAGTGAAGGTGTACTCCTCTTATCGGAGTACTTATGATGATGACTGTTGAGACAGCACTCCGATAGGGGACAGATCGTCCTTCTGTCTGTTTGCTTTCCTCAATCCTTTGAATTCTGTGGGGCTTAAATAGACAACAAAGCTTGTGGAACTTGATTAAGCGGTAGTGATGAACCTCCAAGCCTTGAACATCTAGAACCTTATAAGTATCTTTCTAGCAGGACCTCTTGTAGCTATATTTTATACTTTTATATTTTATACTATGCAAGGAATTTATAAAGAATGATGAATGCATCTTTATTTATTTTTATGCCACCACAACAACTAGACTTATGTGTTTTATGCCACAAATTTATTTGCATGGGGCTTAGTAGTTTTAGGATGCAATGCAAGACATATTTATTTTCTTTTTCTATGCAGAAATAAAGTGTAACTAAACATGCAATTGGGGAAAGTAAATATGATGAGGAAAAAGTAAATGCAGAATTGAAAAAGGGAAATATTTATAACTACCAAGTTACCTCTTGGCGTAGTGTTCGGTCATTTGAGTCCTCCGAACAGGACCTCTTGTCTGCTCAATCCTTCTGGGGCACCTCGGATGGCTCGAGTGGTGCCACTGGCTGAACCTCTTCTTGTGTTGAATTTGAAATTGATTTTACCTTTACTTTCCATACCTGTTTTGTTGGTGAGGTTGACTCTAGGGGAGAAGCTTGCTCTTCTGTCTTGTTTTCTGTGTGATCATCAGTGACTGCTTTTTGTTGGTGGTACAGCTTCCTCCTCAGGAGATGCATTATCTTCAGGGAATAGATCTTCATGTCTCGTTACTTCTCCTTCATAGTCAGCCTAGCCGTCCATAGCTGGCTGGCTCTTCTGGTTATGGGTGCGACGCCTTCTTCTTGATCTGTTCTTCTTGGGTTCTTCATCAACTATATAATTATTATTGAAATGGCGGCGTACCTTCTCTAAGGGAAATTGGCAATGGACTTCTCCCGTTGCAATGTAGATGATGGCCTTGGTGGTGCTCAGGAATGGTCTTCCTAGGATGATGGGTGGATATACTCATCCTCTCCCATGTCGATGACTAGGAAGTCAGTCGGGATGAAGTGGTCGTCGATCTGAATCGGGACGTCTTTTACTAGTCCTTCCACGAAGCAAAATGTTTGGTCCACCATCTGCAGCTGCGCATAGGTAGGTTCCAAGGGCATAGTACCATATAAATATTCATAAGTTACCTTGGCCATTATGTTAACGCCCGATCCGGTGTCATAGACAGCTTTCTGAAAGGAGCTTCTGTTGATTGTGCACTCTATGGTTGGGACACCTGGGTCGTCCTTCTTGATCAGGTAGGGGGACTTGAGATGATGATTATGCTCTCTATGGATTGCATCGATCATCCTTACTGACTCCATTTGTTGTGGCTTCTTGTTCTTGTTCTTCTGATTGTTCTTCTTCTTTGGCTCGTACGGATGTTGGGGGTGTGCAGGGAACTGTAGCACCCTATTCTTGAAGAAGGTCTCTCTCTTACATTTGATGTTAAAGCAGATCTTGGAAGTGTTGGCATACATGATAGCTCCGGCGGTGTTCAAGAATGGTCGTCCCAAAATGATGGGTGACCTCCCATCACCACCTGTCTCTATTACCATGAAGTCTGCAGGGACATACGAGCTGCCAAATCATACACAGATGTCTTCTAGAATTCCTTTTGTGTAGCATAATGACTGATCTGCAAGCTGCAAGCACATGGTTGTATACAATAAAGGATAATTGAACATTTTGTCATAGATCACCTTAGGCATGATGTTGATGCTTGCACAGAAGTCATAGATAGCCTCGCTGAAGTTATGCTTCCAATATAATGGAGATCGAGATGACCGGTCTTCCTGGGTCACCTTTCTTGATTGGCAGAGTCTCGTCGTTCCATCCTTTGGATATAGGATCACTCCAGTAGCTTTATGCATTGAATATGTCTACAAGATTTGCAGTTTCTAGATCTTCTAGTTGTCCTGGAATCTTACCTTGGTTAGCAGTAGGGACAGCATTTGCAAGCTGTTGCAACTGAGACTCTAGCATCTTATTAAAGCTAAGCTGATTCTTAATGGTAGTAGAGAAGTTATCCATCCTATTATTACTTGTTTCTAGCACTTTTATCATTAGATGCTAACTTCTTAGACAGGATGTCCATTAATTTGCCTTGATTAAGCACTAACTCTCTCAAAGGTGGCTGATTGAAATTATTATAAGAGTTATTACCTTGATAGTTACCTGAGTAGTTAGGCCTTTGCTGTTGGTTCCAACCTTGATTCTGTTGAGGGCGATAGTAGTAGTTGTTGTTGTGGTAGTTCACATCCTCTTGTAGCTCTAGGCAATTACTGCCTGAATGCCCACACTACTACAGACACAGGCTTTAGTCCCAGTCCCTACGGGCTTTTAGTCCCGGTTCCAGAGCCGGGACTAAGAAATCGGGACTAAAGGTCCCAGCCTTTAGTCCCGGGCACACATAACCGGGACTAAAGCCCGTCCTCGGGTGAAAAAATAAATGAAATTCTAGAGGCCTCTCTTGTGGTGCGTGAGAATCAAACTCAGGACCTCTCACCTCGCGTGTAGATTCCTTACCAACTCAACTGAACACAACATGTGACAAAGTCCTTTGCGCTCTTCCTTTTGATTTGACTCATGGGGGACCTTTAGTCCCGGTTCATAACACGAACCGGGACTAAAAGGTCACCATTTAGTCCCGGTTGGTAATACCAACTGGGACTAAAAGTTGGAGGACCTTTAGTCCCAGTTTGTAATACCAACCGAGACTAAAAGATGACTTTTAGTCCCAGTTGGTGTTACGAACCGGGACTAAAAGTGGTCCAGCCGTTGGGCAGGGTACCAACCGGGACTAAAGTTGTTTTTTGTCCCAGACATAAATTTCGTCAGGACTAATACCCATTTTGGATATCGACGAAAGGTCTGTTCTCTAGTAGTGCCAGTGTCTCCACACTCTTCACAAGTCATGTGAGAATCATGGATGTGCATGACTTTATTCTTCTCGCCGGCTCTCTCATCGAGCCTCTTTATAAGTAAATCCATCTTGATAGACAGCATGTCTACCTCCTTCAGCTAGTGCATATCTCCACCTCTCTTGCGGGTTTGAGTTCTTTCTTCGCTCCAACCCTGGTTGGACGCCATCTTTTCCACAAGAGCTGTGGCTTGAGCAATTGTAAGTGATAAGAATGCTCCTCCAGCGGCAACATCCATAGTCTCACGGGTGCTGTTGGTGAGCCCATGATAGAAGGTCTGCATGAGTAGCCAATTCTCCATTCTATGATGAGGATATTCTAGGATGTAGTCTTGAAAGCGCTCCCATGCTTCTAGGACTGACTCATCATGTTGCTGTTGGAAACTTGATATCTTCTCATGAAGAGCATTGGTCTTGCCCATGGAAAAGAACTTCACCAGGAAATTGGTGGAGCAGAGTTCCCATGTAGTATTCTTCTCTTTAGTTGCATAAAACCACTGCTTCGCTCTCCCCAAGAGTGAGAATGGGAAGAGGCGAAGTAGTATGGCATCTCTGGGGACATCCTTGATGGTGAAAGTGCTGCAGATCTCCAGGAAGTGTTGGAGATGAGCACTAGCATCTTCATGTGCCTTCCCACAAAACTGGCTAGCTTGCACCATGTTGATCAGCGTCGGCTTGAGCTCGAATGACTTCTCAATGTCTGCAGCAAGTTCAGTACTAATGTTGTCCGTAGTGGGAGCTAAGAACTCACAGAGTGACTTGTTGGCCATGGCATCGAACTCTGGTGTTAAGCTTTGAAATATGCTTGGTTGATCTTCTGACTCAGAAGGTAGAGCCTCAAGATGAGGTGATGATGATGTTGCTATTGCGGCTCGAACTTTCTTTAGCTTGCCTCTTGTCCTTCTGATTAATGCTTCTAGATTGTCGATAAAATTATCTAGAAGGTCAAACTTGTTCATACATTACCCTGTATATGATATATAAATAGACAGGAGACAAGAGTAAGGCTGTATGAGTAGAGAAGGATGATGGTTTCTCAATCTCATTAGTGGATTCATGTGATGGCTCATTATCCTTTGAATAGCTAATCAACCTTCCTCGACAACGATGCCAAAAATGCTTGTTGACACCTCTAACGCCACCTAAGCTAGGTTTTCATCCCCAGCATGGTGCCAGAGGTGCTGGTATTAATAAATGCAAATGCTCCTCTAGAATAAATATGAAATCCGCAAGCGCACAGATAATACCGATGTAGCATTTTAACCGGGAGTAATCAAGGTATCGTTATTTATATTTTTACCACTGGGAAGGGAATGCTAAGGATAATGAGCAATGAGCATCACTGCATGTGGTAATGGAGAGTATAACCATGTCTTTATCGATCTTCTCATACAGGGTAAGTGTCACAAGATAATAGTATATATATATATATATGATAAAGAATAATTGATAAGCACATAGCCACATAATAAATGATAAACATCTCAATAGATTACTCTAAGCTTATAGCACTAGCATGGATTAGGATGAACTACAAGGATAAATCCTAAGTTATTCTAACTATAAGGTCAAAGCATACAATGATTAGTGCATTTACACTTGGCAATCATAGCAAGAAAAGGTTATATCTACGCATAGTGATATTACGAAGGAAGATGAAGAACGTAGCAATCACTTTCCTATAATAGTTGTGTTCTGCCTGCCCTATACTTGGGAGGTGGACTACGAATGACTCAACAGAACTGTCACTCCCGCGATCTACCACATGGTCCGGAATATAGGGTGCAATCACAGGAAAATACGGTATAGGCACCACGCCTACACAATATTGACCACTCACCCATGATACCAATGAGCAAGCGCTATACGATCCTATACTTAAATATAATTCTGATCGAACTATGCCAAGCATATAATCAAAGTAGACTAAGAACAATATAATTGAGAACATAATCAAATAGAGCAAAGTCATATCCAATATAATAGAATAGACTAAAGTCATATTCATACAAATGATGAACTAGATAAATAATACAAGAACGAATATAAAAGTAGGAGAGAATTACCAAGTATTTCTCTTGACAGATCCGAAAACCAAGCGATGCTTGCCTCCTTCTAGTTCTAATCCTATGTAGCTATGCTAAACTATAGAGATCTAATTGAGATGATGGCTCTAGAGCTTCTCAGATGAAAGCTCTGTATCTTGGAATGAGATTGCTAATAAATTAGGGTTTCTCCTGGGGCCAGGGGCCTTGCTTATATAGCCCTCTAGGAAGCACCACAGCCCTCGGATCAAATCGACCTTGATGAACGATCATTATTGATCTTCAAAGGCGGTGGAGGCACGATCCACGAGCTTGGCCCTGATTGGCCACCTAGGTGGGGTGACCGCCTAGGGGGTGGGGGCGTCCGCCCCTATCACAGTGACAGGTGGGTCCCACCTCCTAGAGGGTGGCTTCCCGAGTCTTCTAGATTATTCTTTTTATATACGTGGCCCTTTTCTCTCTATAATTGACCTACAAGACAAGATGACACCACTTACGTTGGGCCTCCTTTGGTTGTTTTCTGATAACCCCCTATAGAAATAGACATTCATCAAAACTCGTGGAATTCTGTTAGTGTAACCCCTATATCTAGATAGTAATTATGTTTTAGGTCCTTTTTCATGCTATGTTGACGGTTAAAAATAATACTTATCTACCGTCAACAGTCATTTATGCCCCGGTCTACATCAACAGTGCACTGAGCAGGGAACCCTTGAAAGCCCAAGTTTGGTTTTGGTAATTAATGACACCAAGTTGCTAATGCTATTGTATCAAGTGTGATTAAGCTAGGCATAAGCAACATGTGATGGAGGTGGAAATGGCATGGAGAGATGGCCACTAGACCACATGATTTGGAGCATGAAATGATGAGCAAGATCATGAAGAAATGCACATAAAATGATGGACATGATGATCAAGTGGAAGAGAAGGATCTAAGAGCGCAAGGCAAAGGTATAACCATAGGGTTTTCCTTTTGCCGGTCTAAGTTGAGTAGAGAAGTGATTGACCGGGTTTAGGATACATAGCCGACTATCAAGAGGGGCAATCACGGTTAGTTCAGGAATCAAGTGCCACTAGATCAATGTCTTGAGCATATGCATTAGGATCTAGTTGAGAGCTAACATAACGCCTTGGAAAATGTTTGTGAAATGCTAACACACATGCACATTGTGGTTTACACTTGGTGGTGTTAGCACATTTGCGAAGGCGGTGGTGTTTGAGCGGTAGTAAGGGGTTTGGGGTTTGCTCTCCCTCCCATCGAGCTTGCGAGCGTGGGATTCAGGCATTTTTGAGGAAATGAAATGCCTATTTTCTATTGCGCCGGAGGCGAGAAAAGGTGGCACAAGTCCGAAATGATTATCACTGAAAATATAGTGACCGGACGCTGTGGTCGAATTGACCGGACGTGGCTGACGCGTCCGGTCAGTTCAAACCACAGACAGACGCGTGTGTGAGAAGGGTCGCGGGCCGGCGCGTCCGGTCCCTCGCGGAACCGGCGCGTCCGGTCACGCACCCAGGAGTACAGCATAGAGGGCACGTGCGATCGGACGCGGTGGCGCGTCCGGTCACGTGCGATCGGAAGCATCCGGTCCCGACGGGAGCTTACTGGACCGCGACCGGACGCTGACACTGTCGCGTCCGGTCAAACGCTAGAGCGCGTCCGGTCACGGCAACGGTAACTTCTGACGCGCACTGTTCATGCTTGTCCTGTAGTGACCGGACGCGTCCGGTCACCCTGACCGGAGCGTCCAGTCAGCGCGATTTTCACTGAGTCATCCAGTAACGGCTAGCTGCGTACCCCTTCGCTATAAATAGAGGATGTCCGGGGTTTGAGGGCAACTCTTGCACATTTTGAGACCTAGAGACATCCTTTGAGCTAGAGAACAACCCCTCCACTCATCTCTTTGCTTGGTTGCACATCTTGAGTGAGATTGAGTGAGATTCAAGTGCATTGCTTGAGAGTTGCATTCTAGAGGCACTTGATCTTCGAGTTGCTGCGGATTTCTTGTTACTCTTCCGTGTTTCCCAACACGGTAGACGGCTTGGAGCAGCGGAGGTAATTGAGCTCGCAATTGGAGATTGTTGGAGCCCTCACCAAGTGTTGTAAGGGGTTCTTGATCTTTCCCCGCGGGAGTTCACAAATTGGATACTCTAGTGGAGCTCGTGGCTTGGAGGATCCCCATCTTGTGTGCGGTTGTGCGGCGCCCGCCGAGAGATCGACTCTTGATAGTCAATTAGCTCGCGAACCGACAAGTGGGTGCATCGCCACAACGAGGAGTAGCTTGCCGGGAAGCAAGTGAACCTCGGTAAAAAATCTTGTGTCATCTCTTTGCCGAGGATTTCTCTTGTGGTTGATCATTGTGATTGATTCTTCGAGTGCATTACTTCTCTACATCGTTGGTATAAGAATCAAGTCACTTGCTCTTTACTTTCTTGTACTAATCCTAGTGTAGGTTGCTTAGTGTAGCTTTTATCACATAGGAGTAAGTAGCTTAGTGACTTAGTCTTGTTGGTGTGTATTAGAGATCATAGCCTTGCTTCACTAGAATTGCATAGGTGGCTTGCATAGTGTAGTTGAGCTAGTGCTAGAATTAGCTTAGGCATCTTTTATACTAACGTGTTTAGTGAAGCTTGTAGAATTTTAAATAGGCTATTCACCCCCCTCTAGTCATTTGGACCTTACAAGTGGTATCGGAGCCGAGGCACCGTTTATTTAAGGCTTAACAACCTATGGTGAAAAAGAAATGGCTCAATTAAGTTTGCACATCAACAACACCAAGAAGCCACCTCACTTTGATGGCACAAATTATGCATATTGGAAGGTTAAGATGACCGCACACCTCAAGTCAATCAATAGAGAAGTGTGGAAGGTCACCGAAACAAAATTTTAGGTTGCTAATCCGGAAGCACCTACACCGGTGGAAGAGAAGAAGCTCCAATGCAATGACATTGCCATTAGTGCTCTTCATGAGGCATTGGATGACAAGACATTTGAGCAAGTGAAGAACATAGAAGTTGCACATGATGCTTGGGCCAAGCTATAAGAAACATTTGAGGGCACCGAAGGCACAAAGACCGCTAAAGCATATATCTTGCAAGAAAATTTTTCAAGCTTCAAGATGCAAGATGATAAAAGTGTACCGGAAATGTTTCATCGATTGCAAGTCATTGTCAATGAGCTAAAGGCACTTGGTGAGGAGGTCAAGGACAACCAATTCTCTATGAAGTTCTTGAGAAGCTTGCCCAAGAGATTTGATACATTGATCACCGTGCTAGTGAGGACTACATTGAAGGATTCAATTCCTCAACAAATATTTCAAGAGGTAATGACCGATGATTCATATAGAGAAGATGATGAGAAAGATGAGTTGGTCAAGAAGAAGAAGAAAAATGAGAAGAAAGATCATGAAAAGAAGAAGAGTGTGGCATTCAAAGCCACCACATCCAAGGGCAAGTCCAAGATTGAATCATCAAGTGATGAAGACTCAAGCTCTTGTGATAGTGATGACATTGATGAGAAGATGGCTCTTTTTGTCAAGCAATTTGGCAAATTCATGAAGAAGAAGGGCTTTCTTGCAAGAAGGAGGAAGAACTCATCCAAGAAGAATGAGCATACCATGAGATGTTTTAGATGCCATAGCAAGGACCATCTCATTGCAAAGTGTCCTTATGATAGTGATGATGAAGATGCTATCAAGAAGGAGAGGAAGAAGCAAAAGAAGAAGCAAGAAAAGAAGGAGAGTTCTCATAAGAAGAAGAATGATTCTCATGTTGCTACATGGGATAGTGATGACTCCTCAAGTGATGATGAGGATGACAACAAGAGCAAGAAGAAGGGACATGCTAGCATTGCCATCCAAGAGAAGGTCTCCCTCTTCGACACTCCATCATGCTTCATGGCTAAGGCCGCTAAGGTATCATCCGACGATGAGAGTGATCATGATAATGCTAGTGATAGTGATAGTGATGAATAAGAATTCACTAAAGATGAACTAATCACTATGCTAGAAGATTGCACTCAACATTTCAAAGAATCTAGGAAGGAGTGCAAGGGCTTGCTTAAGGAAAAGAAAAACCTTATGCAAGAACTTGATGAGCTTAGAGCATCTTATGAGAGTCTAAAGGTAGACCATAAGAAGCTTCAAAAGTCTCACACTAAGCTTGAAGAAGCTCATTCCTCTCTAGTTGAAAAATGTGAAAACATGCCAACTAATGTTGAGAAAGCTAAAACTTGCAACATAGGCATATCTTGTGATATAATTGATGAATCTTTTCATAAGCCTATTGTTGTTGCTCCCACTAATCCTTCATGTAGCTCATCTACATCATCCTCATCTAGTAGTGACGGTTTCACTTGTGACTCCACACTAATAGTTGAGAATAAAAATCTCAAGAAGGAGGTAAAAGAGCTCAATCACACCTTAGCTAAGGCTTATGGTGGTGAGGACCGCTTGCTTATGTGCTTGGGTAGCCAAAGAGCTTCTCTCTACAAAGAGGGATTGGGCTATAACCCCAAGAAAGGCAAGGCCGCTTTTGCTCCTCACAAGACTCGTTTTTGAAGAACAATGGTAGCTATTGTAAAAGTTGCAAGCAAGTTGGTCACATAGAGTGACATTGCATGAACAAGAAATCCAATGCTAATGTATCCTCAATTAAGTTTGACTCTTTCTATATACTTACCAAGGGTACAAATGGTGTTCATGCTAAGTTCATTGGTACACCATGGATGGGCTCAAAGAATAAAGCCATTTGGGTACCAAAGAGCTTGGTCACTAACCTTGGAGGACCCAAACAAGTTTGGGTACCTAAAAGGAATTGATCTTGTCTTGTAGGTCAATTATAAAGCTGGAGGAAGGCATTGGGTGCTTGATAGTGGGTGCACTCAACATATGACCGGGGATTCTTGTATGTTCAAATCAATTGATACAAGTCAAAATGGTGGTTTTGATGCTATCACTTTTGGTAACAACAAGAAAGGCAAGGTCAAGGGGCTTGGTAAAATTGCTATCTCAAATGACATGAGCATATCTAATGTGTTGCTAGTTGAGAGCTTGGATTTCAATCTTTTATCGGTGGCACAACTTTGTGATCTTGGCTTCAAGTGCATATTTGGTAGTGATGATGTTGAAGTCATTAGTGTGGATGGATCAAACTTGATATTCAAAGGATTTAGACATGGTAGCTTATACTTGGTTGACTTCAATGATAGTGAGACACAATTGACATCATGCTTGCTTAGCAAATCTAGTATGGGATGGTTATGGCATAGAAGGCTTGGCCATGTTGGAATGAAACAATTGAATAAACTTTTGAGGCATGACTTAGTTAGAGGCTTGAAAGATGTGACTTTTGAAAAGGATAAACCATGTAGTGCTTGTCAAGCCGGCAAACAAGTTGGAAATACACATCCTAGTAAGAGTGAAATGATCACATCAAAGGCATTTGAGCTATTGCACATGGACTTGTTTGGACCAACAACATACACTAGTATTGGTGGGAACAAGTATGGTTTTGTGATAGTGGATGACTACTAGATACACCTGGGTGTTCTTTCTCTATGACAAGAGTGATGTATATGATCTATTCAAATCATTTGTCAAAAGGGTGCAAAATGAGTTTGAGACTACCATCAAGAAGATAAGAAGTGACAATGGTAGTGAGTTCAAGAATACAAGAATTGAAGATTTGTGTGATGATCTTGGTATTGGACATCAATTCTCACCAACATACACTCCTTAATCCAATGGTGTAGTTAAAAGAAAGAATATAACTTTGATTGACATGGCTAGATCAATGCTTAGTGAATACAATGTGAGTCATTCATTTTGGAGTGAAGCCATCAATACGGCTTGCTATTGTAGCAACCGTCTCTATTGCCATGGGAAGCTTGGGAAGACACCATATGAGCTATTGAATGGAAGAAAGCCCAACATTGCATACTTTAGAGTGTTTGGTTGCAAATGCTATATTCTCAAGAAAGGCACTAGATTGAGCAAGTTTGAAAAGAAATGTGATGAAGGGTTCTTACTTGATTATTCTACCACAAGCAAAGCATATAGAGTTTGGAATCTCACAAATGGCACCTTGGAAGAAGTTTATGATGTTGAGTTTGATGAAACCCAAGGATCTTAAAATGAAGATCAAAATCTTGATGATGTGAGAGGAGATCAATTGGCAAATGCAATGAGAAACATGGACATTGGTGATGTTAGGCCAAGGCAAGTTGATGATGATGATACTCATGTGATCAACCAAAGTGTGCAAATTGATACAAATCAAGCAAGCTCTAGTGGTTCTCATGATGAAGTGCAAGTTCAAGGTCAAACAAGTAGAAGCAATCAACTCCCAATACTCCAACCTACTAGTATTGCAAGAGATCATCCATTGGACCAAATCATTGCTGGAATTCAAAGTGGTGTTCAAACTAGATCAAGATTAGCATCCTTTTGTGAGCACTACTCATTTGTGTCACTTGAAGAACCTAAGAAAATAGAAGATGCATTGAAAGATTCCGATTGGGTAAATGTCATGCATGAAGAACTAAACAACTTTGCTAGAAATCAAGTTTGGGAACTTGTTGAGAGGCCAAAGAACTACAATGTGATTGGTACTAAGTGGGTCTTTAGAAACAAGCAAGATCAAGATGGCATGGTTGATGAGGACATCGCCACGCTGGACACACCGACGCTATGGTCTTCTCCAAGTTGCAATTCGTCCCCAACTCAGCTGCCACGTCACCCTCGGATTCAGCAGACACGTCGTCACTGTTTTGGTCATAACTCTCTCATACGACATCAAAACGGGGCGTTCTTAGATGCGTTGGAAAGGGGACGATGACGCCGTCGCTTTGGATCTGGTCCCAGCTCCAGAAGGTCCGTGGATCATTCTGTGTGACCACGACAAGGTGCTGCATCACCTATTTGGGCCAACTTGGCCTTGTATCGTGTCGGGCCTTAAGCCCAAGTTGTGGGCGCCCAACCCCTGGCCGTCCTCAACCCTAGGTCGAGTCTTAGACTATAAAAACAGCTGCCGCCACTGCTAGACAATTGGGTTTTGTTTAGAGTTTAGTTTTCCATCGAGAAACTGAATCGTTCATTGTAACTGTGGTGACAAATCCTTTTACAGTGATCCAGGGCCCCTGTTCTTGATCTCCTCTACTGTGTCGATTAGTCCTTTGGAACCAAGTTCTTGAACCCTCAATTGATATTCGCATCAATCATATTTGCAATTTCAGATTGCGTGTTTTACCTTCTTGCTTGTGTTCTTCGATTCACTTGCAGGAAAAGCCTTCTTGGCGAGGTCAATCAAGTTGTGCTTGGTTGATAACCAACGGAGCAGTGGTGTAATGGTTGCAGGGTTCGAATCGTGTCTGATTTGAAGCCGGATCGCCAACGTCGAGATCTCCACAAGTCGAACTTACCGGTTACCTCTCGGAAGATCGGGCATGAGATACAGGCCCGATCTTCCGAGAGGTAACCGGTAAGTTCGACTTGTGGAGATCTCGACGTTGGCGATCCGGCTTCAAATCAGACACGATTCGAACCCTGCAACCATTACACCACTGCTCCGTTGGTTATCAACCAAGCACAACTTGATTGACCTCGCCAAGAAGGCTTTTCCTGCAAGCGAATCGAATAACACAAGCAAGAAGGTAAAACACGCAATCTGAAATTGCAAATATGATTGATGCAAATATCAATTGAGGGTTCAAGAACTCGGTTCCAAAGGACTAATTGACATAGTAGAGGAGATCAAGAACAGGGGCCCTGGATCACTGTAAAAGGATTTGTCACCACAGTTACAATGAACGATTCAGTTTCTCGATGGAAAACTAAACTCTAAACAAAACCCAATTGTCTAGCAGCGGCGGCGGCTGTTTTTATAGTCTAAGACTCGACCTAGGGTTGAGGACGGCCAGGGGTTGGGCGCCCACAACTTGGGCTTAAGGCCCGACACGATACAAGGCCAAGTTGGCCCAAATAGGTGACGTAGCACCTTGTCGTGGTCACACAGAATGATCCACGGACCTTCTGGAGCTGGGACCAGATCCAAAATGACGGCGTCATCGTCCCCTTTCCAACGCATCCAAGAACGCCCCGTTTTGATGTCGTATGAGAGAGTTATGACCAAAACAGTGACGACATGTCTGCTGAATCCGAGGGTGACGTGGCAGCTGAGTTGGGGACGAATTGCAACTTGGAGAAGATCATAGCGTCGGTGTGTCCAGCGTGGCGATGTCCTCATCATCCTCCCCTTCTTGAATTGGAGTCATCCTCGACTCCATCTTGGTGATGTCCTCATCATCCCCTCCTTCTAGAATTAGAGTCGTCCTCGACTTCATCCCATCATCAGCGAACTCCTGCAAAAGGTTAGTGACAGCAGGCAATGCACCAGACATAATATGTTGACAAAACATAGTATAACATGAGGCATCAGGATTATCACATAACTCAGCAGTAGCAGAAGTTGTAGCAAGAAAAGTACCTCCTTTTAACTTAATCCCATTATTTTTAGCAATGTCAGTTGGAGGTTTATTTTTAATCTCTTTAGCATGTTTAATAATTTCCATAGGAGACAAAGGCAGCAATGTAATTTTCTTGTCCTTATGTAGGATAGTGTATGTATTAGTTCTACCATGGTGTAAAGCATCATTATCAAATTCCCATGGACGACCTAACAAAATGGAACAAGCTTGCATAGGAACAACATCAAAATCAGCAATATCATGATAAGAACCTGTGAAAAAACTAATGCGTGTTGATTTAGTTACCTTAGTCTTACCACTATTATTGAACCACTGAAGTTTATATGGATGTGAATGTTGTCGTGTGGTCAAGCCAAGCTTCTCAACCAAATCTGAACTCACCAAGTTATTGCAACTTCCGCTATCAATGATAGTGAGAACACGACACCCCTGCACAATGAAATACATGTGGAACAAATTGTTTCGTTGGATGTTCATCTCGTCTTCATGTCCCACACGTGTACTTAACACACGCTGCACAAGAAGGCTAGGGTAATCCGCGACAGCAGCCACAGAGTCAATGATGATAGCCTCCTTGTCTTGATCGCCCTCGGTGGAATCTGCATCAATGTTAGCAGCAAGGGCTAAATCATCTTCAACATCACTAGTACTTACATATCCATCCTCGGTAGCAATGAAAGCATGATGACTGGGGCAATCCTTCATGACATGTCCCATGCCTTTGCATCGGTGGCAAATGATTTTAGCGCTAGACGAGGAGGAGCTAGTAGAAACACCTGGAGTGGCACCTTTCTTCTGCACATCAGACAATTTACTTACCCCATGTGGTGCAACAGAAAGCTTGGGCGTCTCCGGCTCAGAACGCTGCTGAAAATTCCTCCCATTATTAGACCTGAAAGGCTGGTGTTGTTTGCGGCCCTGTACTTCACGTTCTGCCTTAATAGCAAGATGATACAATTGGGAAAAATTGCGCCATTCTTTGTAATCAAGTATGTTCTGTATATCATGGTTTAAACCACCAAAAAATCTAGCACTAGCATCATTATCATCTTCATTTATACCACAACGGGCTAAACCAATAAGCAATTCTTGATAGTAAGTTTCTACTCCTTTATCACCTTATTTTAAAGTTTGCAGTTTCAAACGTAAATCACATTGGTAATAAGGAGGAACAAAATGAGATTTCATACGTTGCTTTAAAGCATTCCAAGTTTGAGGCACAGCAGCAGCATTATTAGCATTGCAAAGATCACTCCACCAGAACAAAGCAAAATTAGTAAACTCACTAGTAGCAAGTCTAACTCTATGCTCAGCAGGAACATTATGAGAATCAAATTTTTGTTGAACAGCAAGCTCCCAATCTAAATAAGCCTCTGGATCAACATTACCAGCAAAAGGAGGAAGGTTAAATTTAATTTTAGCAAAAGGATCATTATTACCATGATTATTACCTCCCATACCGCGACGGTTGAAGTTGAGGCGGCGACGGGCATAACCGTCAGCATCCGCATCGTCATCACCAAAATCACCGGCATCGTCATCAGCAGCACGATGAGGTGGAGGACGTTGCTCGAGTTGTTCAATGTGGGTGACCAGATTGTTCACATTGCGCGTCAGCTCGGTCATAAGATTGCGTTGTTCAGTCATGAACGTTGTAAGCTCGCCCTTGGACACGCAATCATTGAAGTCCGTCGGAGATCCTATCATGGTTAGAAGATAGAAAAAGACAACACCAAAGTATTATCCCTATCAACTAAAAGGAACCAAGTGGTGGTGGTGGTGAAAGTGGAATGCAAAATCACAAGCGGCTTACCACCGTCTTGCCTGTATTCTTACCAACGCCAAACAAGAGCAAAACCAACGTGGTGATGCAATCTGTTGTTAAACGTGGGTAATAGTTGCAAGATGAACATGTGCTGACAGAAGAATATGTGGAGCTATGGGTAGGCACACAATATGACAACAAGGATTAGCAATTAACGAAAGCAGATTAGCGATTATTCAATCTAGATCCAAAGTACAAATCACAGCTGCTGCCTAAGATGTGTCGAGACGTAGCGCAACAAGGTGAAAACAAGGACGATGGAAAGAACGCACAGAACAAGCAAATAACCGGATTTTTTCTTTTTCCTGAATTTTTTCCTGATTTTTCCAAAAGGCACTAGTAGGAATCAAATTTTTTTATTTTTTCACTATTTTTTTATATTTTTCTCTGAACAAGGATCACAAAAGATGCAACCACAAAAATTGGCAGCTACAGCTGAGGTGGGATGTGGTCTACAGAAAAACAGCACGTTCTCTGAAAAGCGTGCAAAAACTTTGACAATTTTTTTTCTTTATTTTTCTGAATTTTTTTGGCAATTTTAACGAAACCAAACAGGGCGAAGCCGAGTTTGGGTCGGCTCCAATTGGTGTCAAGAAGCTGCTGTAAAAATTTCAGATTTTTCTGATAAACGAGCGAAAAGTTATGCCTGTTTTACTAATGGTATCTCAAGTTATGTTTTCCGGTAGGCACAACACGGCAGTGACAGTTAGGGCAAAGCGTCCCTAAACTCCAACACCGATCACAAGATCGTCCCTGTAAGTCCAACATCGACAGTAGGTATTCGCCTGATGATGTAAGGAGGGCTACGATGCAGACAAAATAAGAGCGGCTGGCAACTTATCTAGGGTTTGCGCGGCGGCAAGAAGTTACACAAGGCGGCTAGCGGAGGCAAGTCGAGTAATGTGGTGGCTTCGACTTGTTGTTTGGGAACGGTGGATGGGATAGCGGCGGAAAACAAAAATCACAGCAACGGGCGATTGAACTACGACCACGAACACAATCCTAAACCAGCAACAAGACTCGACCACGGACACAAACTCAACAATACGAATCTGAAACGAAATTGCAAAGGGATAGGACAGTGAAAATTGAAATCTTTTTGGGCTTTTTGTGGACTCTAGGTAATGAACAAATATGAGTCTAAGGCAAATGAGAATATACCTCGCGGTAAACCTAAAAGCTCTGATACCAATTGATGAGATACAGGCCCGATCTTCCGAGAGGTAACCGGTAAGTTCGACTTGTGGAGATCTCGACGTTGGCGATCCGGCTTCAAATCAGACACGATTCGAACCCTGCAACCGTTACACCACTGCTCCGTTGGTTATCAACCAAGCACAACTTGATTGACCTCACCAAGAAGGCTTTTCCTGCAAGCGAATCGAAGAACACAAGCAAGAAGGTAAAACACGCAATCTGAAATTGCAAATATGATTGATGCGAATATCAATTGAGGGTTCAAGAACTCGGTTTCAAATGACTAATCGACACAGTAGAGGAGATTAAGAACAGGGGCCCTGGATCACTGTAAAAGGATTTGTCACCACAGTTACAATGAACGATTCAGTTTCTCGATGGAAAACTAAACTCTAAACAAAACCCAATTATCTAGCAGCGGCGGCGGCTGTTTTTATAGTCTAAGACTCGACCTAGGGTTGAGGACGGCCAGGGGTTGGGCGCCCACAACTTGGGCTTAAGGCCCGACACGATACAAGGCCAAGTTGGCCCAAATAGGTGACGCAGCACCTTGTCGTGGTCACACAGAATGATCCACGGACCTTCTGGAGCTGGGACCAGATCCAAAACGATGGCGTCATTGTCCCCTTTCCAACGCATCCAAGAACGCCCCGTTTTGATGTCGTATGAGAGAGTTATGACCAAAACAGTGACGATGTGTCTGCTGAATCCGAGGGTGACGTGGCAGCTGAGTTGGGGACGAATTGCAACTTGGAGAAGACCATAGCGTTGGTGTGTCCAGCGTGGCGATGTCCTCATCAATGGTTGTGAGGAACAAAGCAAGATTAGTAGCACAAGGATACACTCAAGTTGAGGGTCTTGGCTTTGGAGAGACATATGCACCGGTTGCAAGATTGGAGGCAATTAGAATCTTATTAGCATATGCTTGTACACACAACATCAAGCTCTATCAAATGGATGTCAAGAGTGCATTTCTCAATGGTTACATCAATGAAGAAGTTTATGTTGAGCAAGCTCCCGGTTTTGAAGATGACAAGAAGCCCAACCATGTCTATAAGCTCAAGAAGGCATTGTATGGTTTGAAGCAAGCACCTAGAGCATGGTATGGGAGATTGAGGGACTTTCTTCTCTCTAAAGGGTTCTATATGGGAAAGGTTGACACCACTCTCTTCACCAAGAAGCTTGGAAATGACTTGTTTGTGTTGCAAATCTATGTGGATGACATTATCTTTGGATCAACTAACCAAGATTTTTGTGAAGAATTTGGAAATATGATGGCAAAAGAGTTTGAGATGTCTATGATTGGAGAGCTTAGTTACTTTCTTGGACTTCAAATCAAGCAAATGAAGAATGGAACTTTTGTAAGTCAAGGGAAGTACATCAAGGACATGATCAAGAAGTTTGGATTGCAAGATGCTAAGCCAATGAGTACACCGATGGGCACAAATGATCAATTGGGTGTTGATGCTAGTGGCAATATGGTAGATCAAAAGCTATATCGGTCTATGATTGGAAGTTTGCTCTATGTCACCGCTTCTAGGCCGGATGTGATGTTTAGTGTGTGCAAGTGTGCAAGATATCAAGCTTCACCTAGAGAAAGTCACTTGAAAGCAACCAAGAGGATATTGAGATATCTTAAGGGCACTCGTGATGTTGGATTATGGTATCCCAAGGGATCTAATTTTGAGTTGATTGGATATTCGGATTCCGACTATGGTGGTTGCAAGATTGATAGAATGAGCACAAGTGGCACTTGTCAATTGCTTGGAAGGTCTCTTGTTTCATGGTCATCAAAGAAACAAAATAGTGTTGCACTATCTACCGCCGAGGCCGAATACATTAGTGCCGGTAGTTGTTGTGCACAATTGCTTTAGATGAAAGCAACCTTGAATGACTTTGGAATCAAATTCAAGAATGTGCCCTTATTTTGTGATAATGAGAGTGCTATCAAGATGACTCAAAATCCGGTTCAACATTCAAGAACCAAGCACATTGATATTAGGCATCACTTCATAAGAGACCATCAACAAAAGGGTGATATTAGCATTGAAAGCATTGGCACCGAAGATCAACTAGCCGACATATTCACAAAGCCACTTGATGAGAAAAGATTTTACAAGTTGAAGAATGAATTGAACATACTTGACTTCTCCAACTTGAGATGAGTGAACCCCCACATTCTTATATGACATGCCTCTCCTCCGACATAGCAAGGTAAAGTTGTTTGGCATATCATCCATACTTTACTAAGGACATGTTTAGAACATATAGACATATTTGCATGACAAATAGGCTCATTCATGAAAATCAAATGAGTTTAATGTATATATGGTACCACTATTGCTTCTATGTTTGATTGATCTAGTGGTAGCATATGACATGTTTGTGGGCTTGCAAACCTAGTGTTGAATCTAGAAAATGAGCTCATGATGTGTAATTCAACATGGTCAAGATAACCCTTATACTTTATGAGGTGTGAAGAAGCTTGTCCTTGGATCAAATCGAATTACATATTCTAGGCAAGTGATCTAGATTGAACCATAATTTGGACTCCCTCACATAGATTGACTTTATTCTCACTAAAATTGGCACCTTTTTGGTGATTGTTGACAAAGGGGGAGAGAAAAGTCACAAAGATAGAAAAGTCACAAAGAGATAAAAAGTTAAGTTGCAAAGGAGGAAAAAGATATAGTAAGGGGGAGTGAATGACTTTGGAAAGGAATCAATTAAAATTGAGCACACAAGTAGGGGGAGCAAGCTCATGAATTATTTGCTGCATTTGTATGTGCATTAACATGATGAATTGTTGCATTGCAAAGCCTAAATTCATATTCATGTTTGTATGGTGATTGCTAGAAATAGAACTTGAATGATGATTTGTTGAGAATAGCTTTACAAGTGGTATCTAGACACCTTTGCTTATAATGTTGATCTCACGGGGTACTTTAGTGTTTGTGATCTTTACAAGTGATGTATAACAAGTGGTGTCTAGCTACATCGATGCTAAGGATGGTATATAAAGGCAACTCCGATTGGTATCACGCTTCAAAGGTCCATTCTATATACCTTATCATCAATTTGATAGTAGTAAATCTCCCAAAATTCAAATCCATGCATATGTGCACAATTGAACCAAACTCATGGTAGCACATATGTAGGGGGAGCTAATACTATCGAAATTGAAAATTGATTTCGTTTCATATCTTTGTGATGGTTGTCATCAATTACCAAAAAGGGGGAGATTGAAAGCCCAAGTTTGGTTTTGGTAATTAATAACACCAAGTTGCTAATGCTATTGTATCAAGTGTGATTAAGCTAGGCATAAGCAACATGTGATGGAGGTGGAAATGGCATGGAGAGATGGCCACAAGACCACATGATTTGGTGCATGAAATGATGAGCAAGATCATGAAGAAATGCACATAAAATGATGGACATGATGATCAAGTGGAAAAGAAGGATCTAAGAGCGCAAGGCAAAGGTATAACCATAGGGTTTTCCTTTTGCGGGTCTAAGTTGAGTAGAGAAGTGATTGACCGGGTTTAGGACACATAGCCGACTATCAAGAGGGGCAATCATGGTTAGTTCAGGAATCAAGTGCCACTAGATCAATGTCTTGAGCATATGCATTAGGATCTAGTTGAGAGCTAACATAACGCCTTGGAAAATGTTTGTGAAATGCTAACACACATGCACATTGTGGTGTACACTTGGTGGTGTTAGTACATTTGCGAAGGCGATGGTGTTTGAGCGGTAGTAAGGGGTTTGGGGTTCGCCCTCCCTCCCACCGAGCTTGCGAGCGCGGGATTCAGGCGTTTTCGAGGAAATGAAATGCCTATTTTCTATTGCGCCAGAGGCTAGAAAAGGTGGCACAAGTCTGAAATGATTATCACTGAAAATACAGTGACCGGACGCTGTGGTCGAATTGACCGGACGCGGCTGGCGCGTCCGGTCAGTTCAAACCATAGATAGACGCGCGTGTGAGAAGGGTCGCGGACCGGCGCGTCCGGTCCCTCGTGGAACCGGCGTGTCCGGTCACGCACCCAGGAGTACAGCACAGAGGGCACGTGCGATCGGACGCGATGGCGCGTCCGGTCACGTGCGATCGGATGCGTCCGGTCCCAACGGGAGCTTACTGGACCACGACCGGACGCTGACACTGTCGCGTCCGGTCAAACGCTAGAGCGCGTCCGGTCAAGGCAACGATAACTTCTGACACGCACTGTTCATGCTTGTCCTATAGTGACCGGACGCGTCCGGTCACCCTGACCGGAGCATCCGGTCAGCGCGATTTTCACTGAGTCGACCGGTAACGGCTAGCTGCATACCCCTTCGCTATAAATAGAGGATGCCCGAGGTTTGAGGGCAACTCTTGCACATTTTGAGACCTAGAGACATCCTTTGAGCTAGAGAACAACCCCTCCACTCATCTCTTTGCTTGGTTGCACATCTTGAGTGAGATTGAGTGAGATTCAAGTGCATTGCTTGAGAGTTGCATTCTAGAGGCACTTGATCTTTGAGTTGCTGCGGATTTCTTGTTACTCTTCCGTGTTTCCCAACACGGTAGACGGCTTGGAGCAGCGGAGGTGATTGAGCTCGCAATTGGAGATTGTTGGCGCCCTCACCAAGTGTTGTAAGGGGTTCTTGATCCTTCCCCGCGGGAGTTCGCAAATTGGATACTCTAGTAGAGCTCGTGCCTTGGAGGATCCCCATCTTGTGTGCGGTTGTGCGGCGCCCGCCGAGGGCTCGACTCTTGATAGTCGATTAGCTCGCGAACCGACATGTGGGTGCATCGCCACAACGAGGAGTAGCTTGCCGGAAAGCAAGTGAACCTCGGTAAAAAATCTTGTGTCATCTCTTTGCCGAGGATTTCTCTTATGGTTGATCATTGTGATTGATTCTTCGAGTGCATTACTTCTCTACATCGTTGGTATAAGAATCAAGTCACTTGCTCTTTACTTTCTTGTACTAATCCTAGTGTAGGTTGCTTAGTGTAGCTTTTATCACATAGGAGTAAGTAGCTTAGTGACTTAGTCTTGTTGGTGTGTATTAGAGATCATAGCCTTGCTTCACTAGAATTGCATAGGTGGCTTGCATAGTATAGTTGAGCTAGTGCTAGAATTAGCTTAGCCATCTTTTATACTAACATGTTTAGTGAAGCTTGTAGAATTTTAAATAGGCTATTCACCCCCCTCTAGCCATTTGGACCTTACAACCCTAGAAGTCCACTCAAGTTCTTCCATGGAATAGAAAATTCTTTCCCAAAAAATCTAAATGAGACTTCTGAGTCGGTGGTTTGTAAGGTGCATAAAAACTCAATTGCATAAAAACTCAATAGTCAAAAGCCTGCACCCCTGCTCATCTATCTTGCATGCATCTTGCCAACCTATGTTTTTGAAAATAAGGACAAATTCAGTATCCATAACAATAGATTGGAGCAAGGTTGGATCGAAGGCAGGTGTGAGGACAAATCCCCGGTCTTTCAGCTTCTTGTAGACCTCCTTTTCCCTATCATTCCAGAGCTTGATTTGTTTGTCCTTCAGAAGGACAAGGTTCTCTGCAGGGGCTAATCGTGATGATGATCCAACGGCGGCAGATGGAGGATCTACCTCCATGTCAGAGCCTGCCCGTGATGAAGAGCTTCTCATGGATCAAAACGAGACCACACGCTTGACCTTGCTGATGAACTTGCTCATCTTTCCTATAAAAACACAAGACAAAACAAAACTTGTGGAACGGGATTAGGAAAAATAAACTGTCAATGGTTAGCTGTCTAGAAAGTCAGTCATCCAAAGTTTCTTAATGAATATTTTAATCAATATGTTGGCATGACTTCTCCCTGGTTCTTTTTAAATTCTTCTCTCAAATTGGACAGCACTTCCACTCTAAAATTCTATTTTCTTGCTCTAATTTTAGCAGTATTTTTCTAGCTTTCTCTTAAGATCTTCACACTACTTCCACACTCAACCTTTTTCACAATTCCACTCACTCCAACACTACTCAAATCAAGAAAAATTTGCTATGAATTTTGCTTCTGGATTTTTTAGCTCAAGAGGGTGGTATTGGGTTGTGATGGCGGCCGAGAGCAGCAAGTTTGGTCTAGGATTTATAGCGGAGGAGGCAACAGGTCGGCCGACCTAGTGGTGGGGCTGGCCGACCCCACCAGGTGGCCATTTGGCCTCTCCATTTCCTGGTGCCTTCTTTGCTTCATCCTTAAGCAAGTGGATGCCTCCGTCGGTGGATATTTTAGTAGAGATATGACAGAATGGAGTTGAGTGGAGATGGAGGTGAATAATGGAGGTGGAGTGGAGATGGAGATGATGGAAGTGATAGGAGTGGGTCCCATGTGTCCCCTGTATTTCTACCATATATGTGTATAAAAATACAATGCAAACATACTTCTGTGATACTATGAAATATAAGAAGATGAATGATGGTATTTTTTTTATTTTTATGCCTCCACTGTAAATATTTCTTACGGGGGTTTTATGCTCCAATAAAAATTATTTATATGGGGTTTGAATTTTTATAATGCCATGATGAGAATTTTTATTTTATTTTTCTAATGCAAGTTTTGAATAATAAATATGCCAAAGTAAAAATATAATGCAAGAAGTAAATATGGATAACTACCGATTTACCTCCCGGCGAGGGTTTGGAATTTTGAGTCCGCCTGTAACATCCCAGTTTTACCGAAACCCAAAAATCACAACTGAAAATTTTTTCGCAAATATGCCCATGTTTGGTGAGTGTCATGTAGGAAAAACCCCTCTGTTTAGTTGCACAAGTAGCACCTGCTTGTAGTTGAGCATTGGCATTCTAATAATTGACTTGTGATTTGGCTCTTTTGATTTTATGTTTTGCTAATAAAATCAACAACTTGTTTTACTTTTAAATTAATCTTGCTAATTAATTATTTGAGGTTAATTATTTAACAACCCAATCAAGGTGCCTACCCTTGGATGGAACCCTAACCTACCCCAGACCCCTAGTGTCTACCCCTAAGGGCAAGTACACAAGTGGCACATGTGTATTTGCATATAAGTGGCCTTGACTTAATTAGAAATGGAAATAGGAAAAACCTCAGATCAGCCCAGCCCACAAGCGGCCGCAGCCTGCCTCACCCGCACGCCCGTAAGCCGGCCTGCCAAACCAACCGCGCCCGCCAAGCCACCAGGCCGCCCGAGGCAGCTGGCTTGCCGAGCCACCCTGTCTTGCCCATGGGCCAGCCCACTAGCGCAGCGGCGCCCTCCCGCATCGTGACGAAGGAGCAACTGAGTGCTGCCTCTGCCAGATGGGCCACCGTTGTCATCCCCCACCCCCTTTCCTCTGCCACCGCCGTGAAGCAGAGCAACGCACCAGAGGGATCCGAGGCCCGACCTCACGCCATCACCACCTGATTCGAGCAGTTGGGAGGCGAGTCCGCCGATGGGTGCCACGTCCACGATCCGAGGCTTCCTTTACCCTTCCCCAGCGGGCACCTTGCCGCACTGATGTCGCCGCCGTGGTCCCGCTGCCGGTGACACCATGGCCGTCCGCTTTTGACCGCCTGATTTCGAAATCGCGCCAACGACCGTCGCCACACCGTGCCAAAGGACCGGGAACCCTAGCCAAGCACCCCTATTCGCCCTCCACGTACCCCAGCTCCTATCCCCACCGTTGGCTGAGCTTCCGTGACCGCCATGGCCACAGCTCCCTATAAAATGAGGGGCTCCGGGAGCCCTAGCCCCCTCTCCACCACGGCGCAGCCACCTTGTGGCATCGCCCGGACCTCACCAAGCCAAGGAGGGAGAAAGAGAGGGAGGAGGCCGAGAGAGGAAGGAGGCCGAGAGGGGGGCCAAAAGCCGGAGCCGCCCGTGTCGTCAGAGGCGGAGGCGACACCCTCGTCCTCACCGCCGTCGCGGACCGGACCGGCACTGCACGACTTCCCGTCACCGTTGCACCGAGTCACCCTGCCCCGCCACCCTCTCGCCATCGACACCACGGTGAGCCTTGCTTCCCCGCTTCGCTCTCCGCCCGGTTTCCTCCATGAGCGCCGCCGGCATAGCCGCCGCTGCACGCCCGGGCGAGGATGGTGCAAGATGCCCTTTTTTTCACCGCATACACAAGGCACACATCCACGCGCACCCGCACAAGCCCTTTTGGGGTGGTGCCAAGCCGCCAGAGCACTGGAATGCGGCCACGGGCGCCGCACGTGGAGCATGCCTGCCATGGCCAGAGCACGGCCATGGCGAGGACGTTCCCGCTCACCGGAGTGGCAGGGACAGGAGAGAGGTGCGCTGTCGGTTTCGCCTAGGTGAGGGACAGGTGCCGCGCAGGAAGTTGGGGAAAGAGGGAGGCCGAAGGGCCACTGCGCTGTCCTAGCTCGCCGTGGATAGCACGCGCAGGGCGTGACCGTGGCGCATTCGTTCTAGAGGAACCCAACCACCACCAGTAGAGGGAAGAAGGGGGTGAGGTTCACCAGACCCTGGCGAGCCTAGCCGTCTAGATTACCCCGCCACCGGACCACCATGCTACGCTCTAGGGCGAGCACATCGCCGGCGGCCACCCCGTGAAGAACAGAGGAGTTGGGAGAGGGAAGGCAGGAGCTGCGCCATGCACCGGGTGCACGTAGACTAGAGGGAGAAAGAGGGGAGGTGGACGCGGTCCACGTAAACCGAACCGGGGGTCTATAGACCCGGTAGACGTGAGTCCACCGTGGGCCGGATGCGGGTGAGCTGAGCCCGTTTGGGGCCTAAAACCATGACGTGGCCGCTCACCCTGCTGACACGTGTCCGGGCCCGGGCCGGCCCAACCCGGCCCAAGTCCGGCCCTGACCCGGCCCGCTAGAGCCCAGACCCGGCTCGGTCAACTTTGACCGTTGACCGTTGACCTGGTCAACGTTGACCGGTCCCACCTGTCAGTCTCTCTGTTCACAGACCCCACGTGTCAGTGACACTGTTCACCACAGCCAATCACAAGCCGCCACGCGTCAAGCCCTGGTTAATCACCCTATTTTTCCTTTTTCAAAAATTATTAAATCTTTAGAAATTCATAATAAATTAACCGTAGCTCAGAAAAATGCCAAACTAGAGTCCAAATTTCTCTAAAAATGAGCTCTACGTCATAGGCCTATGCTTGAGTGTATTTGGATATTTTAATTTTCAATTGCTTCTTTGTGCACCTCTATAGGAGCCCCTAACGCGACTATATATGTTACGTTTAACAGACCCGGAGGAGCCACCGACTGAGGAGCTCAACCCTGACTACACTGACGACTTGGGTGATGACCTGCCAGGTGCCACGCCCCACCCATTCATAGATCCTATTACGCATTGCAAATACTTAGAATTTCTAGTGCTTTACTTTCATGCAATAATATTACTAATAGGATGCATGGTAGTTTACTACTTTCTGAGCCACTTACCTTGTTGCAACCTCACACCTACTCACCCTACTGTTAGGCTAGACGCTGCTATATTACTTGTTACTTCTGTCTTACTCTTACTCGCATTATATCTGTGATGTGATGCTGGCGAGTGAGAGACGTTTGAGATAAGGCACGAGGTGCCGTAAACCTGTTAATAAACTGGTAATGAACCTGGAGAGATCTTGGCGTGAGTCTTGGGTGTGTTTGGTGAGGGCCGAGTCGACCGAGCAGGATCTACGACGAGTCATGAGGACGAGTCTTGCCGGAGGATGCTACCTGGGCGTTCGCCATGTGAAGTGCCTGTGGCAGGTACATGTGACAGGGAAGGGTCCCGGGGTGGAGTGTCTTCGTGGGATGAAGCCCCGGGATGGGAGGTGCTGTGATGGCACGGGGTGCCGGGTGTTCCGTTGAGTGGAAAACGGTTTTCCCCTTGTGAAGATATCCTGCTTAGTCACTCTAAGGACTGTTACGTATGTGGACCGGGTCTTAGGAATCCTTGCACATCCCCTCGCTTCTGTGGGGAGGAGACGGACGTTCGACTTGCTAGTGCGGTGCCACTACTATTGAGAGGTTAGCGGATAGTGTAGGGAGGTACGGGCAAGAGGGCCCACACCCTTCCAAGATAGCGTAGTACCCAGGGGCCAGGTACTACGTCTCACAGTCTCAGCGTGTCAGTGGTACTCCGACACGGCCCTAGTTCTGAGTGATAGGGTGGTACCGTTTCTAGTCGGAAGGCGGCCCGGAATCAGCTTAGACAAGGCATCGTCGAGGATAGCTATCTTGTGGGATGTGTAAACCTCTGCAGAGTTTCTGGTTGATCGATCAATATATATGCCGAACCTTTCAGCTATGGACCTTTCCTAAGTACAACTTCACTTGACTAGAGAGAGGAGTCCTTCTACCTTCCCCGGGATTTCAGTGTGTGATCCGGCTTTGGCCGTTGAGACATGGACGAGAGGGAGTTGTCCATGCCGATGAGAGAGTGAGATGAGATGTGATGTGGAGATGTGTGCTGGGATGGGATATCGTGTGTGAATGAGATGGGTTAATTTTTGATGAACTTATATTATTAAAAATATTGGTTCTTGCATAGGAAACCATAGCCAAAGATAGGTTTCTCTTCTCAACCCCAATTGCATCCAGTTCCACAAAGCAAATGCATCATAGGGTGGGCGATGCGTGGCCAGTACCAAGTGTACTGATAGATTTTTGGCAGGCTCGGATCCCGAGTACGACGAGGAGGATGACTGGGAGGAGTAGGGTTCGCCCTGCGCACAAGCTTGGTGCGAGGAGTCCTAGTTTCCGCTGCTATCTTCGGGAAGCTGTTCCGGATGCTGTGTGTGAGCATGTTCCGCCCTGAACATTCTATTTGCACTCTGATATTCATGTATGACTCTGCTATTCGACTGAGATTTGGGTAATGGCATGAACTTGTTCATCTATTACATGTCGAATCTGTGGCATTCCCTTCGCGAAATGCAGGATCGTTTCACCGTCGAACTCGACTTCTCTGTTCGGGTTTATTCTTTAGGTGTATCCTTCGGTCCCAGAGATGGAGACCTTGATACTTGTTTCTTATGCCACTCCTAATTGGAGCATTGTTCTGGTCTTGGCTTAAAAGCGAACCGCTCTTCCTTTCCATTAATAAGGAATTTGATTTCTCTGGCTCTGACATCAATGTGAGCATTTGTAGTGCTCAAGAAGGGTCTCCCAAGTATGAGGGGTGTCTTCATGTCCTCCTGCATATCAAGTACCACAAAATCTACAGGAACAAAAAAGTTTCATATTTTTACCGAAATATTTTCAGTGATTCCTGCAGGGTAGCAGACCGATTGGTCGGCTAGTTGCAAACACATCGATGTTGGTGTGAGCATTGAGTAGTTGAGCTTGTCAAAAACCTTCTTGGGCATGACACTGACGCTTGCTCCAAGATCGCTTAACGCATTTTCAAAGTTCTAGCTCCTGATTAAACAATCAATAGTGGGATATCCTAGATCCTTCTTCTTGACAGGTGAAGTATTTAGGATGACCGCACTACACTCCTCCGTTAGCTCAATTACCTCAATGGTAGGCAGTGGTCTTTTGTTGTTGAGGATGTCTCAGAGATACTTCACGTAGGAAGGTACCTGTATGGCATCTAGCAACGGAATATTGATATATAACTTTTGAATTACCTCGACAAACTTACCAAACTGATCATCCATTTTGGCTTTCTGATTTCTACATGAAAACGGTAGGAAGGTAGTGTCATGAAAATCTTGTTGTAACTCTCGCTCTTGTGGCCCAACTTCTTCAACTTCATCGTCCTTCTTCTCCTCTTCCAGCACTACCACGGTGTCTTACCTATCCTTGTCGGATATGGCAGATCACGAGTAGACTTGCCACCTCTTGTAGTTATGGCGTTAACCTTTTCAAGGTTAGTGGCAAAAGGCAGAGCAGCAGCCAACTGGGCGAATTGTGATTCTATCTTTCTATTATAGCTAAGTTGATCTTTTATGGCAGAAGAAAAACTATCCATTTTAGTATTTATGTTTTCTAGGACCTTATCATTAAAAGCAAGCTTTTTAGAAATATTCTCATTAATCCTGACTTATTCTAAGATTAAATCCCTCAAGGATGGTTGCTTAGAATTGGAAGAATTATAATAATTACTTGGGTACTTACCTTAGTAAGTCGACCGTTGTTGTTGTTGCTGCCTCCATCCTTGTCTCTGTTGTTGTGGAGCAGAATTATTGATGACAATATTTGCATCTTCCTAATATTCTGGGAATTCAACCCCCAAATATTCCCCACATATGTTTTGAGCATTGAATGCATCTTGAATGGCCGGACGATCTTTCTTGTAATTGGCTTGCTATTCGAGCTAATTCAACAGTACATCCATCTTGCTTGACAATGCACACACCTTTTCTGGTACTTCTTCACTCTTATTGCATGATTGAATGTTGTATGATGACCAACCTTGATTAGAGGCTATCTTCTCTATAAGAGTTTTAGCTTTTCCAAGAGTGAGTGACATAAATGATCCTCCAGCAGTGGCATCGAGTTGTTCATGAGCTTTCTGAGTTAATCCATGATAGAAATTTTGCATGAGAAACCAATCTTCCATTCCATGGTGGGGACAATCTATGATATATTCTTGGAAAAGTTCCTATGCTTCTGGAATGGTCTCTCCTTTCTGCTATTGGAAATTGGAAATCTTTTCTCTTAAGGCATTGGTCTTGCCTACAGGAAAGAACTTTTCTAGGAAGACTTTTGAACATCTTTCCCATGTATTGATGTGATCTTTGTTGGTGTAGAACCACTACTTTGCTCTTTCCACAAGTGAGAATGGGAATAAGCGAAGTAGTATGATGTCTTGAGCAACATCCCTGATGACAATTATGCTGCTTATCTCTAGGAAATTCTAAAGATGAGCACTAGCACCTTCATGTGCCTCTCCACTGAATGGGGTAGCTTGCACCATGTTGATGAGGCTTGGCTTGAGCTCAAACTCAAGATTGTTGGTTCTGAGTGTTGGTCTAGTGCGAATGTTCTCAGTGCTTAGAGCAGAGAACTCATGTAGAGTCTTGTTAGCCATAGCTTTAGAAATTGGTGTTGAGCTTCCTCTTGATTTGGTTGATTCTGATTGATGGAATTTGTCAATGAATCACAACCAATTCTGTAATACCCTGTATAAGATATGAACAAAGACAAACAATGGTAAGCCTACTAAAGCAAAGTTATGATTTTATCAATAAGTATTTATTTTGTCAATTCTCTTAGCCATGTGCCCTTCTCCGGCAACGGTGTTGGAAATGCTTGTTGACATTTCTTAGCATCACTCTTTACTAAGTTGTCATCCCTAGCATGATGCCAGAAATGTGTTGTTGGTAATTATTAATGACACTTGTAAACTTAAAGATAATAATATTAAAAATATAGTATCTGCAAGCGCACAGATAATATACCATTATAGCACTTCACCCGAGAGTATGTCAAGTATCGTTATTTATATTTAATCCATAGGGAAGAGCAATGGAATTGAGTTAGCATAGAGATATTGACTGATATGTATACTTATGATAAAAATCACTTCTATACTTTAGCAGGGGTAAGTCAAGTGATAAATAAATAATAAGGGTAAGGTAATAATGGTATTCCAGGGATAGAAATAGAGACTCATAAATGTAGTATGGCTAAGCAGGAGATTCGTTAAGAGCAAAAGATTCCAAAGTTATTCCTAAATACTAAGTCTTTTGTACACTCAAGTATATACACTCGCATCTATAGTATAACTAACTTTGGATCTATGCATAAGGAATGCTACTAAGGAAGATCAAGAATAGAGCTTGTCTTTCATCGCAACATTGTTCTACATGCTCTACAAATGGGGAGTGGACTACAAAGGACTCAACGAGAGTGTCACATCTGCGATCTACCACATGACCCAGAGTGCAGAATGCATCCATAGGCAAAAAGTATCTAAGCACCATGCTTACATAATGACGACCACTTAACTCACTCGAGTACTGAATTAAGCGCTTTGCGAACATATGCATATATTCATCATCAATCATAACTATATCAAGTATACAACTAGAGCAAACTAGGAACATAATAAATAGCAACATAATATTGAAGTAGCACAAAGTCATAAATATAAGAGGTACAATGGCTATACCAGTCTCCAGACGGCAGATCTAGAATCCTGTGCGATAGCCCAAACCCTACTTGAACCTTGCTAGCTAACCTATACTAGAAACTTGAAGTATTGGAGCTCTATTCTCTTCTCTCTAAAAACCCTAATTTCTGATCTGATCTTGACTTATGGTAGATTGTTCTGGAGGGGGGTAGGGGCTGGCTATATAGGCCGGAGCGTCCAATGTGAGCCCTTGGATCAAACCGACTTAAGGACCGGCGTAGATGCATCCTAGAAGGCGGTGGAGAACTGACATACGAAGCTGGCTGATAGATGGGACCATGGCGGGCTGCGCGGCCTATAGGTGGGGCTGGCCGGCCCTACCTGGCAGCCTCCTGCCCTCTGCTTCGGTGGTGTGGCTTCTGGTGTCCTCTGGAACCTTCTGGAGTAGTTTTTGTCACGGATAAGTATATTTTCATTTGACGATGTGATTGTCACATCCCAAAATTTCTGATTTTGGGTTGTGCATAGAAAACACTAACTAAAATAAATATTTTAATATTTGAATAGAACTTGTCATTAGTTTAGATTTCATATATTAAAGAAAAATAGTGTTTTTCGATTATTTTAGAATTAACTTGACGAGCATTGATTGATGTGATGCTTGTTTTGGTGTTTATGAGTGCAAACGGTTTACGAGTACGATAGAGCGACGTTTATCTCTCCTTGAGAAATTTTCCTGGCCCTTTTTCAAATTAAAATTCCAGTTTCCATGAACTTAATCTTTTTCTTTGATCGTTTCACCAATCTTTTCTTGAGCTCCAAATACTTTATTTGGGTTTCTTATGTTTCATAATGTCTCTGAGAATTTTCTCTGAATTTTTAGAGCTTTCGGAGTATTTTTTTTATGGCTTAAATAATAATTTTAGACTTTTCTAGAATTATTTTATCCATGAAATTAATTAATTCCGAAAATAAATAAATATCTCATTTTTCCCAATGCTCAAAGCCCATGTGCAATAATCCTAGATGCCCATTCATTTATTTACTAATGGGCTTTAATAATTATTAGGCCTATTAGTAAAGATGGAGGGTGCAACGTCAATTAGCACCATATCGCTAGTTAACATGGAGGTGGAGAGTTTTTCTTTCTATATATACGTACCTACCCCTTGGGTAAAAGCACACCAAAACTACCATGGAGGAGCCCCTAGTTTAGGAAATCTCCCGTGTAGTAAATTAGATATTTTTTCTCCTTCTCGTGTCGCCCCTAGGCTGAGGCCCTTCGGATGGATGGAGGTAGAAGATGAAGTATTTGCGGTTCTGCCACTAGTTCGTAATATCTTTGTCGTTTCTTCGTTTTAATTTCAGTTTGCTCCGTTTTAGTTGCGTTAGTTTCGTATAGTTGCGCTCTACGTAGTAGTGCTGATGTATATCGTGTCACCTAATTATGAATTTATTGATTTACATGCAATATTTATTTAATGTATTTTTAATTAAAAGCAACCTAGTGTAGTAACTCGTTCTTGTGATTTTGCGATCATGCCAACTGAAGCTATATGCTATCAGCGTAGACATGTGACATGCTAGTCATATATAAATTAAATATTAATTTAACTAGGTGAGTACCCGTGCATTGCTACGGGTGAGAACTACTCACCGTGTATGCATATATGATCAATTCAACAAAAAAATCCATTCAGCTATACATAGATTCTTTTGTTACAATACATCATACATGTGTAAAGCATATATGGGAGAGTATACTATAAAATATGTTATTCTGTGGCCAGATCTAAACTACGTGGTCCGGTCCATCCCTGGAAGCCCACTGGAGCATGTGCACATGCATGAACCGAGCATTGAGCCAGAGTAATTAGCGGTAATTGTGTGGCCATTAATGATGCAACAAAAATAGCGTTAATTTATTCCAACCAGGACAATACACGTGCATGTATTACGATAACACAGAAGTGACATGCACATGCAAAGTTTACGAGACGGCGGCCGTGAGACGTGGGATTAGCGCGGGTGAAGCGATTAGTTACTGTCAGACGATGACATTTGGATCTTTTTAGTTGTAGAGATTGACATGCAATTAGTTCTATGATTAAAAGCAATCTAGTTTGTAAATTCGTTCTTGTTGCGATAGTTTCGTAGCGTCGCGCTCTATACAGTAGATATAGTTTTTGTGATGTCACTCAAGTATGAATTTATCTATTTAAATGCAACTTGATTAATATTTATTTAACAGCTTTCTAACTAAAAGCAACATAGGAGTATAATTTCGCTCTTGTTGTTTCGTGACTATGCTGGTGTAAGAGACGCATTAGCAACGCTGTTTACCATGTCACGTTATGTGTTTATAAATTAAATTATGTTTATTTGATTAATGTTTATGTCATGCTCTTTTAAATTAGAAGCGACTTAGGTTCATACATAGAACATTCTTAAATAAATGTTAACTTGTTTAATATTAACTTAAATGTTTCTTAATCATAATTAGTTTAGTTAAACATGAAGCATGTTGTTAATTTAACTAATATTTATCTACTGTCTTTTCAAATTAAAAGTAACTTTAGTTTATAATTTATCTTTTATAAATAATCAAATGCTATCATGATTAATAAAAACTTAAGTGCTTCTTAAATAGAACTTGTTTAGTTTATGTAAGAAACATATAATGATTCGATTAGCTGTTATCACCTTCTTTATGCTTTCTAATTTATAAATGTTTAAATGACTTAAACACTAAATAAATATTTATAAATAAAATATAAATAAGGTTAACTTCATCTTTTATAATTCAATGTAAATTGATTAATTCAACTTTAGGATAATTCTCTAAAAGTCTATCACCTTAATTCATTAACTAAAATAAATCAAACGTATAGTTTTTCTTCTCCGATTTGTTGTAAACTCCTCGATAGTCGTGTGTCCTCTTTGATGGTAGCTCTGTTATCCGTCGGTCTTACGTTTTCGCGATCATAGCATCATGTCGTATAGTCTGGTGCGCTCTTTTAAAGTGTCTCTTTTATTTGGTGTGTTGTTCTTAGTTGTGTTTATTATCTGTTTGTTCTACTTGATTGTTGAGAGTAGAAGAAGTATGGTTAATTAGCATTGAAGACGAGGAGCTGAGGACCGACAGTCGAAGCAAGAGGACTTGAGTCCAGAAGATAACAACTGGAGATTCTGAGTAGCTAACTTTGGGAAAAGGCAAGTATAGCATGGGATCATCCTTGTTTCCTATTCACCTTTAATACACTTAATTCATGTGCATGTGTCTACCTTGTTACCCCTAAGGATATCCTAACTTTTGTATCTTGTACATTGACACCGGTGGAACATTGCATTGGGTAGTATTTATGCTAGTGCTCAAGATAAATAACCATGATCTGTAACTTGACTAATGGTATATGCAATAAACGTTTAAAAGATGCTTTATAGAAACATGGCTCAAGAGGGCTAGAGCATTGGGCTGTTTTTATGGTGCTCTAGTTTCTCTCCTTAAGGACTTATCTGTAAGCGAACATCCGGGACTTACAGTACAACTGTGAGGGCTATATGGCTCTGGCTTTAGTCAAGTATGAGGACCTTTTCTAGCTTGTTAGTGGTAACCTTCATGGCGTAAGAATGGCTTGACGAATCGGGTATAGTGCGGCCTCTGTTCTTATGTGTATAGGCTGCGCGTCATTGTGCCATTTGGAAGGGGGGCTCTACATCTATTTGCCGAGTGAATCTAATGGCCCTAACTTGTTAGACGAACCTTTGAAAGACTTCATAGTGAACCCTGCTGACCTTCCTTGGTAGTGGGTTGTTGATATTTGGTAACGCAATTAGGAAATAGGATCCGTAAGCGCACAGATATCGGTGAGCACTTCACCCGAGATGTTATCCTGGGTATCGTATTTATATTTTTACCTTTAGGAGAAAGAGTGCATCTGACTAACCAAATCTATTACTACTAACCTTTAGGCTACAACCACTATGATTCGATGTGAGTGATGTATAGAGAAGACTACAACCGCACTCTTCTTCTAACCTTGGTAAGGATGATCTACTGTTCTATTGGGGAGGTTTACGGAATCTAGACACCACAAAGGATGTTCAACCCGCACCTATAAACCCTATCGATCCTGCTAACGGGATATGGAATACAAAGGTAACTCGGAATTGTCACGTTCCTCGCTACTACCACGGTCCGGCTAGACGAGGGGATATCTATGAGTATCCTAGCTTAAACACCACGTTTACGCTAGAGATGATTACTCTAAACTCTACGCGAAGAGATCAAAGTAAACTCATAAACCAAAGAACAATAAAACAAAGAACTTACTAGAATTTAGAAGTCGAAATACTGAAGAATCCTGAGAACAAGCCTCGGGTTAGAAGAACTTGCTCCCGCAGGTACAACCTCGGAGTAGACACCGACAGGCCGGCTTTCTCCGATCTACACCTCCACTTTATCTCTCTCAATCTAGTAGAACTAATTCTACTTTCACATTGGATGCTAAGCCCTAAGAGGTGGGAACCCTAGAGGGAACCTCTCTCTCTAAACCCTAACTAGAGATATGCAACTGAATAATGAATTGGGGTCTTCTCCACCAGGGGTCAGGGGCCTTGCTTATATAGCCCTTTTGGATGAATCTGGACCGTCGGATCAAACCGACCTTCATCCTACGGTTTTCCTTGATCCTCAAAGGCGGTGGAGCATAATCCGCGAGACTCGACCTGATTGGTCCCGGGGGCAGGGCGGGCGCCCTAGGGCACAGGGCGGGCGCCCTGTGTCCTGGCCCGTTACGGCTCCCGTTCGTTCCCGTGGCTTCTGGAATCTTCTAGATGTAAGATAATTACGTGTTCGGTTAATATCCCGTCATTAATCCGACATGTGGGCCTTTCTTCCGTATTTCCTGATAACCCCCTGCAGAAATAGATAAACAACAAAACTCGTGGAATTCTGTTAGATCAAACCCTAATTCTAGGTGTTGCTTGCATATAGGTCCTTTTCTTTATTTATTTGATGGTTATAATTGATACTTAAGAACCGTCAACAAACACCCCCATACTTAGGCTTTTACTCGTCCTCGATAAAAGGTTGGTTAATAAAACATCTGGGGTTGAAACATTCTTTCATACCTGCAGGGTGTTGTAAAAATCCACTGTGCACTTATAATCAGGGAAATATATGGTCAGAGTAAAGAGCCTTTCTTCTTCTTAATCCCTATCACTTGGAGTTTTTACATATTTTTGAAAAGAAAAACTTAGCATACCTTTATCCTCATAGGTGCTCTCAGAGTCACTCATAATCTTTTATATTTCTCTCTGAGGCTGTTTTGATTTTGCAAAAATAATTCTTTAAGCATACATACCTTCCATTTATTGTATGGTCAAAACCGGATCCGAGGAGAAGAATGCCATACTCTTAGATCAAAGATTTTGAAAATTAAAAACTTGTCACTCTTACTGGCATATTGCTTATTAGAGGGACCATGGGCTATCATTTTCTTTCCATCATATTTTTATCATATCTCATTTTTTTCATTTTGGGTGGATACCGAGGTACCCCTAATTCTACTGCCGGACACTTGTCCATTTTTTTCCATGAGGTTATCGAGCACTTGCTCCTTTTTATTTCCTCGATATATTCATAATTTTGCATAGCCCATGCTTCTAACGCAATAATACTTCGGAAGAGTGAATCTTTCTGAATAAAAATGTCTTGATCTTAGGAGTATGATAAATCTCTCAACAAGGGTCTGACTTGTTTTGAACAAACTCAATACAAAGCAGATAGCTTTAATTAATATTTTCATGTTTAGCAGGCATATAAAACTTGAGGATAGTAGCTATAATTTTGAGATTTTTAAAACAAATTCTCCAAGCAATAAAGATACTAAGAATAAGGTACTCATACCCTTACCATCTCTTATTCCACAATGACTTTTAGCAACACAGGGTTTTGAAATAATTTTAATAATTGCAGGTTTCCAGGAAATATCACAGAGTGAGATTGATCATGATTATAAGCATTTTTATCCTTTTAATTTATCATGTTTAGAGAGATAAAATTCTGCACAAACTAAGGTGAGTGTGTAAGTGTGTAATAAAAGTGTGCAGAGTGTGTACCTAGTTCATGGAGTGGTGCGATCGAAGTGTGTGTGACATGTCAGGGAATCTCCCCCATACTTGTTTTCTGCTTTCTTGCACAAAAGTAAAGTAGAGACACACAAGACATACTAATAATAATCTTTATTAATCTTGAGGCATTTATTACAACCGAATAATAACCGAATATAATAGATCTAAGCTGATTATAAGCGAACCTAATCGAATCTAATAATAACTAAGACATATATAGCCCCAAGATCTAATCTAGATAGCTCAGCGACGCTCACGCCTCCTAAGACTATGCTCTAACTCATCGATCCTCTTGTTGGCGTCGGCAAGGTCATCCCGTAGCTTTAGGATCGTAGTATTATGGTTGAAGGTCCTCCGATCCATAGAGATATTGGAGTTCTGAATTTCTATAATGCTGTTCTTGATCACCCGTAGCTCCTCATCCACATCTGCAATGGTCCTGCGGCGCTTGGGAGGTGTCTCGAAAGCATTAAGAGCATGCTTGGGTGCTTCCTTCGGAGGAACGAAGCGGACCTTAGCTGCCCTAAAAGAACTGGGCGAGCAAAGTAGGATTGGGCAGAGCTGCGTTGACGTGGTGGCATGGCTTCTAGTTGTCGCTCTGTGTTGGCTGGGACGAGAGCGTAGGTGTCGGGATCCTCCTTGGGCTTCCTGTTGAGGTCGTAGGGGACGACTTCCAAATCGACGTGGAACTTCTCGGCCATTGGAGCAGCTAGGAACTAAGCAAGATCTAATTTGAGGAAGGAGAGAAGGCTTGAATGAATTGGTGCTAAAAGCTGACGTTGGGGGTCTGTTTATATAGGGGGTAAAAACTGCTCTCGTGCATGGTCGGGACTCTTCCCGCCGTCATGTTTACGAAACAAACCGAGGACGGAATTTTCCAGATAGCAACGGGCGAGGTTATCGCGTGGGAGAAGTCTGGGGCCGAGGGGAGACAGGGGCAGGGCGCCCGCCCTCATCCTCAGGGCGCCCGCCCTGTGTCCGGCTCCTCTACAAGCCTGCTTTCTCGAGCGTGTTTCTCACCGTGTTTTTATCCCGAAAAATATATACTTGGCCCAAAAACGTCAAATTAAAAGCGTCGGGCTTTAATTTTTAATTGGAAGGTAAAAATTGATCACGTCTATTTCTTCTAATTCTTTATTGGGCTCTAAAAATAATTTAAGACATTGACCATTTACCTTGAATAACGTACCTTCATCATTTTGAAGTGTGATAGCTCCGTGGGATGATGAATGAATTACCTTGAATGGTCCTTCCCATTTGCTCCGGAGCTTTCCATGCCCGAAAAGCTTCACCCTGGAATTAAAAAGTAATACCTTATCTCCGGGTGAGAACTCCTTCTTCTTGATCCTCTTGTCATGCCATCTCTTGACTCTTTCTTTGTAGATCTTTGAATTGTGATATGCTTTCTCCCGCCATTCTTCTAACTCCGATAATTGCATTCTTCTATGTTTTCCGGCGATATCTAGGTCCATATTCCATCTTTTTATGGCCCAGTGTGCCTTGAACTCAAGTTCAACAGGTAGGTGACAAGTCTTTCCGTACACCAATTGGTATGGAGACATTCCAATTGGGGTCTTGTATGCTGTCCGGTAAGCCCAGAGTGCATCGGGTAACTTGTCCTTCCATGCCGTTCCCATCTCGTTCACCGTCTTCTGAAGAATGTTCTTGATTTGCTTGTTAGAAGTCTCTGTTTGGCCACTTGTCTGAGGATGATAGGGAGTAGCGACGTTGTGACGGATTCCATGTCTTGATAGATAGTGCTCGAAGCGCTTGTCAATGAAGTGTGATCCTCCATCACTTATCACTATCCTGGGGACTCCAAATCTTGGAAATATGATTTCCTCAAACATCCTCTTCGAACTGATATTGTCGGCATGCTTGCAAGGTAGTGCCTCTACCCACTTGGAGACGTAATCAACCGCCACCAAGATGAACTCACACTTCTTTGATGGGGGAAATGGACCCATATAGTCTATTCCCTAGACATCAAAGAGTTCAATCTGAAGGTTGTTGGTGAGTGGCATGGCATCCCTTGTATTTATGTTTCCGTGCCTTTGACATGGCCCACATCTTCTGATATATTGCTTCGTGTCATCGTACATCGTAGGCTAGTAGAATCCACATTGCCAGATCTTTGAATGTGTACGGAATGCTCCATAGTGACCTCCGTATGGTGATGAGTGACATCTGTCGATGATCTTCAATCCTTCCTCAGTGGTCACACATCTTCTAAGTAGGCCATCAGCGCATACTCGGAAGAGATATGGCTCATCCCATATATGTGAACGACTTTCCTGAATAAGCTTCTTCTTGTTTGCTCCGGGTGGTACATAACCTGAAACCATAAAATTAACAATATCTGCATACCAGGGGTCAGATCTGTTAATCCCGTAAAGCATGTCGTCCCGGAGTGAGTCATTAATGGGGGGTTTCTGTGAATTCTTAAAGTACATTCTAGACAAGTGATCAGCAACAGAATTTTCTACTCCCTTTTTATCTTTTATTTCTAAGTCAAATTCTTGGAGTAATAAAATCCATCTGATTAAGCGAGGTTTAGCATCTTTCTTAGTGAGCAAATATTTTAGTGCAGCATGATCAGTGTAAACAATTATCTTAGCTCCAACTAAATAAGATCTAAATTTATCAATGGCAAAAACAACAGCCAGAAGCTCTTTTTCAGTGGTTGCATAATTAAGTTGAGCTCCTGTCAAAGTTTTACTTGCATAAGCAATTGCATGATGCTTTTTATCTTTAGTTTGTCCCAAAATTGCCCCCACAGCATAATCACTAGCATCACACATAATTTCAAAAGGCAACGACCAATCAGGGGGTTGAATGATTAGTGCAGAGATGAGTGCTTGCTTTAATAAATTGAAAGAATTTAGACATGCATCATCAAATTCGAAAGGAGCATCCTTGGCTAGCAAAAGAGTAAGTGGTCTCGCAATAAATGAAAAGTCTTTTATAAATCTGCGATAAAAACCAGCATGGCCAAGAAAACTTCGAATTCCTTTTATATTCACAGGTGGAGGTAGTTGTTCAATTACTTCAATTTTAGCTCTATCTACCTCAATACCTCTTTCAGACACTAGGTGTCCTAGCACTATTCCTTCTCTAACCATAAAATGACATTTTTCCCAATTAAGGATTAAGTGCTTTTCTTCACATCTTTGCAAAACCTTATCTAAGTTCTCAAGACAACTATCAAAAGTTTTTCCTTAAACTGAGAAATCATCCATGAAAACTTCCATAATCTCTTCAATCATATCAGAAAATATAGACATCATACATCTTTGAAAAGAAGCTGGTGCATTACATAACCCAAAAGACATTCTACGATAAGCATACGTTCCATATGGGCATGTAAAAGTGGTTTTGCTTTGATCATCAGGATGGATAGGGATCTGGTGGTACCCTGAATATCCATCTAAGAAACAGAAGAACGAATGGTTCGCTAACTGCTCTAACATCTCATCTATAAAAGGCAAAGGAAAATGATCCTTTTTCGTGGCTTTATTAAGTTTTCTATAGTCTATGCACATCCGCCACCCAGTGACGGTGTGTTGCGGAATTAGCTCATTCTTATCATTAGTAACAACAGTCATGCCTCCCTTTTTAGGCACAACTTGAACAGGGCTTACCCACTCACTATGCGGCACAGGATATATAATCCCTGCATGCAGCAACTTTATAACTTCTTTTTTAACTACCTCTCTCATCGCGTTGTTAAGTCTACGTTGAGGCTCTCGAGAGGGTGTAACAGAAGGATCTATCGGAATACGATGGGTACAAATCATAGGACTGATTCCTGTGAGATCTTGAAGTGAGTAGCCGAAAACAGAGTGGTGTTTTTCAAGAATGGTCATTAATCGCAGAGTTTGCTCCTGAGTGAGTTTATTACTAACGATCATAGAAAACTCTGGATTATTGTTTAGGAAAGCATAGGTAAGACCGGGTGGTAAAGTTTTGAGTTCTATGGGGGGTCTAGGTGTTTCTGCAAACTCATCTAAGGGTTCAGGTTCAGAAGGTTCGGCCTCTTCTTCAGTGAAGAAGGGGGCTTCCTCTTCTAAGTCTGGATCATCTAAAAGTTCTAGAGATGCAGCCTTTACCTCCTCCATAGGATCAGGCAAAAGATATGGCTCGGTCTTATTATTCAAGGAGTGAGTTATTGTAATTGGAAGTTTAAAATCCTTTCCCAAGGAAATGTGGAGCTTTCCAGTTTGACCTTCATAAAGGAGTCTTCTAAAAGATTGTCCAATCAGTAGGTCGAAACCCCATATATCAAAGATATAAAAGTTCAAATGAACCATGGAGCCTTCTACCATAAAGGGTAGGACATTAATAATTCCAAGACTGGGGACTAATCGTCCCGAAGATTCCTTTATGACCTTTGTTGTGGGGGTTAAAACAAGTTTCCCAAATAAATTAAGTGCAAAAGCTTCGGACATAATATTGATCCCCACAACAGGATTATAGAGAGCGTTAAATTGATCAGAATTATAAGCACAGCATATAGTTATAGAGGGTGTATCCAAACGGATCACTTCAGAGGAAAGCTCTGACTCCTCCAACCATTCGCTACTCATGACTGAGATAAGCTCTCTCAATTGATGTTCACTTGGTAAACAAATGCTAAATTGGCCGTTTTGGGGTCGGTCTATAGAATGGTAGTTTGAAATGTTTCCAAAATCGGCAAAGAGATCGGATTCTATGTCTAGCATGAAATCAGATGGTAGAATTTCTTCCTTTTGTGGCTCAGAACCTGGGATAGCTAAAGTAGATGAAAAATTTGGCAGAGTGTCTACTTCGGCTTCGTAGGTTTTATCATGGAGGGCATTATCCATCTCAGCTTCTAGGATTCTATTCAAGATCCCCTTAGCTTCATCAGTAGGGATACGAAAGAAAGAACCTCTAGCCATAGTATGCAGCATTTGTTTATTATCTTTCTGAAGACCTCGAAAAAAGTGAAATAAAAGAACAATGTCTTCAAGCAAAAGTTTTGGACCAGATTCTAAAAGATCAGAAAAACATTTCCAGGATTTCCCCAAAGTTTCATTATCTTTTTGTTTAAAAGATAGGACTTCGAGTCTAAGGTCACCAGTACGGTCAAGGGAATAAAAATCTAGACAAAAGTTGGCTCTTAAAACTCCCCATTCACCTTGCTGTTGACTTACCTTCTGACTATACCATCGTCTAGCTTCTCCTCTTAAAGAAAAAGGAAAAAGCTTCCAACGTAAAGTCTTATTAGAGATGCCATCAATGCGAAGACAATCGCATGTCTGCTCAAAATCTCTAATATGAAGGTAAGGGTTTTCGTCTTCCTTTCCCGAAAAAGATAAAATTTGAATCATCGCAATCAACCTTGAACTTAACTTATACTAGGATGTTTGGATAGGCTGTGATGACTCCCATGGTAAAAGGTCAGTTGCTGAAGGTGTTGCGGCATCAAAGATAGATATAGAACCTTGGTTTTCCATTTTTGGTAAAAAGAAAAAGAAAGAATGAAAAAGATAAGAAAATAAAAAGTATGAATACAAGCTAGTAGTAAGACTCAAGGTTATCTCAGCAAACCGTCTTTCTCCCCGGCAACGGCGCCAGAAATGCTTGTTGATATTTGGTAACGCAATTAGGAAATAGGATCCGCAAGCGCACGGATATCGGTGAGCACTTCACCCGAGATGTTATCCTGGGTATCGTATTTATATTTTTACCTTTAGGAGAAAGAGTGCATCTAACTAACCAAATCTATTACTACTAACCTTTAGGCTACAACCACTATGATTCGATGTGAGTGATGTATAGAGAAGACTACAACCGCACTCTTCTTCTAACCTTGGTAAGGATGATCTACTGTTCTATTGGGGAGGTTTACGGAATCTAGACACCACAAAGGATGTTCAACCCGCACCTATAAACCCTATCGATCCTGCTAACGGGATATGGAATACAAAGGTAACTCGGAATTGTCACGTTCCTCGCTACTACCACGGTCCGGCTAGACGAGGGGATATCTATGAGTATCCTAGCTTAAACACCACGTTTACGCTAGAGATGATTACTCTAAACTCTACGCGAAGAGATCAAAGTAAACTCATAAACCAAAGAACAATAAAACAAAGAACTTACTAGAATTTAGAAGTCGAAATACTGAAGAATCCTGAGAACAAGCCTCGGGTTAGAAGAACTTGCTCCCGCAGGTACAACCTCGGAGTAGACACTGACAGGCCGGCTTCCTCCGATCTACACCTCCACTCTATCTCTCTCAATCTAGTAGAACTAATTCTACTTTCACATTGGATGCTAAGCCCTAAGAGGTGGGAACCCTAGAGGGAACCTCTCTCTCTAAACCCTAACTAGAGATATGCAACTGAATAATGAATTGGGGTCTTCTCCACCAGGGGTCAGGGGCCTTGCTTATATAGCCCTTTTGGATGAATCTGGACCGTCGGATCAAACCGACCTTCATCCTACGGTTTTCCTTGATCCTCAAAGGCGGTGGAGCATAATCCGCGAGACTCGACCTGATTGGTCCCGGGGGCAGGGCGGGCGCCCTGTGTCCTGGCCCGTTACGGCTCCCGTTCGTTCCCGTGGCTTCTGGAATCTTCTAGATGTAAGATAATTACGTGTTCGGTTAATATCCCGTCATTAATCCGACATGTGGGCCTTTCTTCCGTATTTCCTGATAACCCCCTGCAGAAATAGATAAACAACAAAACTCATGGAATTCTGTTAGATCAAACCCTAATTCTAGGTGTTGCTTGCATATAGGTCCTTTTCTTTATTTATTTGATGGTTATAATTGATACTTAAGAACCGTCAACATGGGTCAAGAAGCTGATCACCTCGGGTGAAAGGGTAAATCACGACTCACAGTGAAAGTGTACAACCTCTGCAGAGTGTAAAACTGTTATAACTGCCGTGCTCACGGTCACGAGTGGCCTTGGACCCTTACAGAATAAATGATAAACACTGATGATAATGATAATACTGATGATATTGATGCTCACTAATGATTATTGTTTCTTGCTATACATTATTCTCGTTTACATGATCATGAGGTTATTTGGGCTTACGTAACTTGTTGCTACTCAAATGCTAAAAAGATGACTCACTAAAAGCTATTGCAGTAAACCTGTGTCAAACCTTTTGAGCTTTATGAACCCCGTGTTATATTTATTGAGTTCGACATGGACTCACTCTTACTATTTCCCCACACTCCAGTGTGTAGTAAGGTGCTGCTTAGAAGAAGAATAAAGGTGTAGTGGAGTTTCTAGAAGTCTATTAGAAGTGCTTGGCATACGGAGCCCCTAGTCAGCCGTCCCTGAGAAGAATGGAGCCCGAGCAGAAGCTTAGCCACCGTTCTGCGATACTCTGATAGTTGTAAGTGTTAATATAGTAAGTATTCCGCTTTCTATAAACATTGTTTTGATATTTTTATTCTGTTGTTGTATGTGTGGACTTCCTAGGCACACATATGACGAGCCTAGTTTTGTTCTTTGCAAAATCGGGTGTGACAGTGATCCTCCTTGCCTGTTTTTTGAATAGACCCTGCTAAAATCACAGATTCACCAAAACTTGTGAAAATTATCAGTTTAAACCCCTAAGTCTATGTTGGTGATCCTTTGTATGCATTTATTCATGTTAAGTTGACGGTTTATGATGAATGATAACTACCGTCAACAGGCACATACAGAGCCTCTCGGGGCTTCTCCAACCCCCGAGATGCCTGAGCCAACTTGAAGTTCTGATGAGGCAGGTGATCCACCTTCTTTGCCCCCTCAGGTCGAGGTGCAAGCTGCCATGAGGACACATACAGAGCCTCTCAGGGCTTCTCCAATGAACAAGATGCCTGAACCTATTAATGCTAGTATTACTACAGTCGAACATAAGCAGAGTTCAGCTTCAGCTCGTGAGGCAGCTGATCGACCTTCTCCGCCTAATCAGGTCGAGGGGCCAGATATTGCGTGCGACGCCATAGGAGCACATACATAGCCTCCTAGGGCTTCCCCAACAATCACGGAGCCTGATGCGACCATTGAGCCTACTAATCCTACCATTAATAGAGCTGAGTCGACCTCAGGGTTTGACACTACTACTTCAGTTCAGCAGACTAGAGAGCCCATCATTCATCCAGGTAACCACTTCACTGAGCATGATGAGACATCGGATTCGAACGATGAGATTTTAGCATACTCACCAGCCGAGATGCACTCACCAGGCGAGTTCGACCTCAACAGCATCGTCATGACTTCGATGCCTGCTTCGTCATCATCACCACATCCTTCAGATGCATAGTCACCTTGATTCCCTGCCGAGGAAGGGACATACAAGAGATTGGTGATAGTTCGATAGTCGAAGGGAGGGATACGGTAAAAGATGAGGGAACGGAGGCATCGAAATTTGGATTTAGAACGATTCTTGATGTAATAATTGAAGTCTTGCTTACGACACAATGTCTATTTTATGGTTCTGTAATAAGTTGTACATGTTTAACCCTTTTTATCACTATGTTGCCATGTAGGCATCAAAATTTGGATTTAAAATGATTCTTGATGTAATAATTGAAGTCTTTCTTATGACACAATGTCTATTTTATGGTTCAGTAATAAGTTGTACATTTTGAACCATTTTTATCACTATGTTGCCATTGTAAATTAAACCTAACATCTAAGTGCAATATGAGCGACATCTATCTAGTCTGACTACCTCGTTGCAACTCGAGTCATTCCTCTTAAGAGAGAACTATAGGGTCGAACAACCCCATTGCAAGTCGAGGAGTCGCCTGGACATGAAATCTATTGTCCAACGCATTACAATCAAAGAGTAGGGGACTTTCTTTCATGCGCAATCAAATCTTGCATGCGCATTCAGAAAAGAGTAATAGATATTTTCTGGCGCGTTACAATCGCATAGCATCGGACTTTCTCATGTGTGCATTTAGAAAATAGTAATACACATTCTGCTAACAATTAACATTTACAATGCCTGATGCAGGTGGAAGCATTTAGAATAGAAATATGCGAAGTTACTAAGTTACCTACGGTGTTTCATAAGAGGGAAGGAAGCTTCCCTAAAACCTAACTCCCTTTCAAGAGGGAAGGCAGGATCCGGCCCATGACCTCCTAATCGCCTCATCCGAGCATGTCGGCTGCACAAGCCGATCGCATCACAAGAAGCAAACACTGTGAAAGACAAAGCGATGCGCATAAGTTGCTCTTCGAATTAAAGTAACAAACTAGCCTTTCATTAAGATTGGAATGACCCTAGATACAATCTATGGCTCAAAGAAGGTAGCGAGGATGATGTCTCCCACATGCGTGGCCGCCACGATGGCCTTCGCGACGGTAGTAAAGTCACCAATGAGCTTCTCTGTCTCCTTCTCATCGGTGCCAACTGGAAAGCCAGGTTCAAGCAGGCAGAGATCGTGGCTGAAACAAAGCTATGCCATGGCCAAAGCTAAGGCGGCCCCATGGTGCACCCTGCTAAGGGCCATCGTCCTAACCCAAGCTGGCATGGCATGTAGACGGTCCTCAAATAGGACACCCCCTACATTCACATCATTGATGGCAATGAGGGCCGCTTCTCGAAGAGCGACCAACTCCTCCTCCCAGGCTGACAACACTAAAAACCTTCAAAACAAGGTCGTGGACATTTGGACAGAGCTTCTCAATGAAGGAAACCTTACCGATCATCCTGGCCTGAGCATTAGCAACTGCCGTCTGGGCGTCAGTAGTCTCCTGCTCTGAGGTGGCAATGGCAGTCTGGACGGCGTCGAGGTAGAGCGCGAGCCGACTAACCTTGCCCCTAGGGTCAGAGCACGGGTCGCGAGCCGCATCCCGATTATCAAGGGGCTTGTAGACTTCCCGGTGGTTGTGGGGAGAAAACCCCTCCAGTTCTATAGGGCGCGTGTTCGGAGAACGGGTGGTACCGGATAACTGCCCGACCTCTAGCCTCACGGCGTGAGAAATGACCCTAAAAAGATTAAGGAGATCAGAATGGAACTAACTCTGGCAACTAAGAACAAGACCACCTTACCCAAGCCGCCGCAAATGGGAGCAAAGTTGCGGCGGAGGCCCGCTCCCCACTAGAGGGTTCTTCGCCAGGTGCTTCCCATGGTCCATCACTCTGGCCAAAGATGTGACTCCCTCGAGGCTAGAGAGAAGGCGAAGGAGTACCGCTGGAAGACAGAGAAGAGCAGCTGCCTCGCTCTTACCTCTCTCGTAGATTTATGGCTAAACCAGGCACACTGGGCTCTTCGGGTTTCGTGCAAATTTAATACAGATTTAATTGCTGTGGATTTCCAAGCAACAGGTTGCAGCGGGTGTAGTCAGAAAAAGAGTAATAGATATTGTCCAGCACGTTACAATCACACATAGTATCAGACTTTCTCGCATGTGCATTCAGAAAAGAGTAGTACACATTGTGCCAACGATTAACATTTATACAATGCCTGACGCAGGTGAAAGCATTCAGTCATTGTTCGGCACATAATCACATAGTATCGGACTTTCTCATGTGTGCATTCAGAAAAGAGTAGTACACATTGTGCCAATGATTAACATTTATACAATGCCTAACGCAGGTGAAAGCATTCTGTCATTGTCCGGCGTGTTACAATCACGTAGTTTTGGACTTTCTCGCATGTGCATTTAGAAAAGAGTAATACACATTGTGCCAATGATTAACATTTATAATGCTTGACACAGGTGCAATCATTCAAAACAGAAATACACTAATAAGTTACTAAGTTACCTATGGTATTTCATATGTTTCGTGGATCAGTTGGAGGCCATTGTGCATTTCACTATTGATGGCAAGTAGATTCGACGTCAGGAGCCGCAGCCACTCCTGGCACCAGGCCACAGCCTCCTCCTTTATGGGTTGCACATCAAACAACTAGCGGCACAACCCATCGGTCTATTTCTCCATGAAGCGCTTCAGGACCTTCTTCATCATCAACTCCGTTGACACGACCGGCTTCCACCTGGTAAGGAGCATGTCGAACATGTCATACCCTTCATTCGGTGGGATGACACTAATGGCAATGAACCAGGATGCCAAGCGTGGTACAACGAGCTTGTTGATGAATGGTGTCCACTAATCGGTCCCACCAAAAGCGAGCTCATACTGCAGCACCATCTTGTTGTCGCAATCTGCAGTGAAGAACCACTTGCACAGAGCACCCTGCCAATCTTTTCTAGGGAACTCACCCTGTAGGAGGTCAAGCATTTTTTGGGGTGAAATCTCGGACACCCACCTCATCAGCTGGTCAACCCACGTGTTTGTAGCTGCCATTCCTCCTGGCGGTGGCTTGTTGCAGACTTTTGCAAGTCCGCGCTTCAGGTAAGAAATGATGAGACCATCGACAAACCCGTTCCAAACGTCAGGCCAAGCTGCTTGCTTCCATGGCAGCACAATGTCATAATTTTTGTGCATATTTTCACTAGTACACTTCAATAGGAACTTTCGGGCCACGGTCAGCACCTTGGTGAGCATCGGCTGTAGCAAGTCCCGGTCGATGGTCGACATCCACGGATGCAAAAATACGTTAACTAGAACAATCTCCTAGGAAGCGTCATACCTGTCGGTAGTGCCGGATAGTCCGGGCAACACTACATCATGCAAGAATTCCCTAGCGTGAGGGAACTCTGGCGATAGGTTGTGCAAGAACTGTACCAATTGTTCCTGCTGCGGGAACCTGGTGGGAGTCTACGTCTCCTTCAACCATTTCATATTGGGGTCGACCACCAGTTCAATAAGCAGCCCGGCATATGGCGAGGAGGTAGACCCGTCATCCAAGAGTATGTACCTAAGCTTGCTCACCACCTCCATCTTCATGTTCGGCTACTCCAGAGGATCAACCACATCAACTACTTGAACGTCTCTCCTGCACGATAGGGACCTACATCTTGCGCACTGTGTCTGGTAGGGACATCTCCTTGTAATAGGAGGGATACTCAGTCAGCAACTTCATGAACTCACTGATAATCGTATCCAAGACGACCTTGGTGTGGCTCTCTTACGGGCTTGGTGGTTGCATGACCTCATCATCATGAGGACTCAAATTGCTTGCGCCCTCATCATCAGATGAGGTTGAATCATTGGAGGGATTATTGGCTGCAGGGATGATGTAGGAGGCATCGGTGCGATCGGTGCGGAGACCTGAGTACCCATGGCGCAGTTGCACTTGGATGAGGTTGGCATCCCCTTGGTGGTGCAGTCCGAGGCCATGGCCAGCATTATAGCCCATGCGTTCCATTATCCGTTGAACTTCTAAGTTGTTCACAGCGGTCGGCGTCGGCACCGTCAGACTGGGCGATGCTTGATGCACGCCCAACGGAGCAGAATGGCTGAACCACAATGCCAGGCCCCTGGAGACAAATGGCATGGGTCACCTATAATGGACAACCGTAATGGGCATGGCATCCTCATTGGCAACCACAGCGCCATCAACATCGACAACGGCGGTGCCACCAGCATTGGCAACCACTGCACCATCAGCATCGACAACCGTAGTGCTAGGGATAGCACCAATGTTGTGCTCTGCTAGCATTGTATGCTAAAGTTGCCGCTGGTGGGCTCATCGGAGGCCATGGGAAGCGGTGATAGTCATGTGGATGGATGTCACAACAAAGCGGGAGGCAAAAGAAGTTATGCACTACTAACTTTTCACTTAAGTATGGGAATGTGTTGCTACAGTTCCAAACACTTGATGGAGGATGATCAGTAACTGCTGCATCAATGCGGTTGAATTGAGATTGGGTCGCGTCCGTCCCATCACCATGGGCATTGCAACCGTCAAAGTTCACCCTTTCTAATCGGAGGACGTGGGTGTATAGCTGTTGAGATCATCGGGACCCTAAGACAGTCTGACCCTATGAAATATAGATGCTCTGGATCACTGCGAGTTGATGAATAATGAAATACAGTGCTGACAACTATCAGGGGCAATCCAACTAGTCCATAGAACCTAACTATCAAGGGCTAACAACTAGTTCTAGTCTATAGAACCCAACAATTAGTTCACTTTTTTAGCCATGGCTAACTAGTCATAGTCCATCCAAACAGGGCCTAAGATAGTTCGATACTAGGAAATCTTGACAGGTTAGATAATAGTTCTAATGACACAATAAAATACTGATCATGTCAACTCTTGCGCCGAGTTCACTGCAACCATCCGCCGTTCGTCTTGCACACCTCCACCTTGAGCTTAGCTTCATCGTACTCCTGCTCCTCCTCCCATTCCTCATCCTCATCGTCGCTATAGGTGGCCTCACGGATCATGCTAAAGAAGCAGGTGTCACCGACGTTGAGGTGGTTGCTTGCGCAGAACTCGTCCCACCTGTACTTGAACAACATGCGCACTTTGTTGTTCGTGAGGGTCCTCTCCAAGGCCATGAACTAGGACTACCTATCCATCTGTAGCTCGATGGCTTGCTGCTGCTGGTATTCGTGTGCTACCTTGAAGTCCACTTACATGTTCTTCACCTCACACAAAAAAAGATTGATGAGAAAGATGACACTGGTAACTTGCGACATCGGTACGTTCTGCATCTCATGTGAGTGCTCACTAGATACTTCGCTTTGATGTAGTACTTCTTTAGGATCACTGCAAAACTCCTTGGCTCCACGATGGGCAGGGAGAGCTGACTACCATCGGCCTCAAAGTCGTGTGGGTACTGCTTGCAGTAGGTGGTAAGGTCGAAGACCTTGATGTTAATCTGTGACCGGCCGTCATACCGCAATACAAGAGATAACCCATCTTGGAGGTCGAGGGCATAGGCGAAGTGCTTCCATCCCCGATGAAGGTACAAGTGACCACCGTCGGGGAACACCACCACCATCCACTAGGCCAGGCTCCGCTCTTCGTCTAGACAAAGCTTGAGTTTCTAGCGACCTTCGACGGCCCGGGCCGTTGCAACTGCAGTTTCTGTGTGCACAACGATCAACATGGCCAGATAGAGGGACAAGTTCATTCCTAAAGGCAAACCCCAGTAGATCGGATTTAGCACACAGAAATGGGCACTTACCAATATTTCTGCATACAATCCAGGAAGAAGGATCTTCATGCACTCCAGATCACTCTGGCTTGGTCCTGCCATGTCCTCTTGCAGCCTCGTCATGCCAACTAGGGAACTTGACAGTCTTGAGGAATCCTTGCTGGTATGTCTCTGTTCTCGTTCTCCTCTTGTGGGGGGTGGCTTTCTTTTTCTATGTTTCTAGTGTTATCACAAACGTAAGGAGCGCACATTGTGTTGGGGCATCAGTGGAGGAGCTAACATGTACAGTAAAAAAAACCAGCACCGAGACTGACGCCATCTCATCGGCATAAATAGAGGAGACATGCTCTATTTTCATCAGTGTACGCTTGGGAACGTCAATACTCCTACATCTCCAGTCAAACACGCCTTCTGTAGTACGACTGGTTGAGGTTCTCGAGGGAGTGCGATAGCCCATGAGGTGTCAAAAAACCTATCACCACCGCACCAGGCTTTCAAGTCTCAACCATGTTATGGTGGTCAATTCACTCATGTCCAGCTTTCATCCTACATTCACTTCGCTCTCGGCAACCGTGCAAGGTTTCTTTGAGAGAAGCAAGTCTCGGCAACCAGAAAGTCCTGCCACCGTATATTTGAACATGTTGGATAGTATTTGTGTCGCACACATTTGTGCAAACATTTTCGTTCACAAAGGAACATTTACCATTATCTCGTTGAACGCGTCGGACACATCTCACTTTTGCCAACCGCACAATGGTTGCTTTGTGCCTCAGTTTGGTGAACCAAACACGTATCAGTACTCTGATCATGCTCAAAATGAGTGGCTCTGATCTGTCATGAACCAAACTCGTCTTATTTGCATGTATCTGATAAAAATTGTAGAACTCGTAACAGCCATGTAGTGAGAAGTTCATCTGAATAAGTCTCAGCTCGATCTAATGCACAACGGAGGAGGCATAGATGTTGCATTTTTACTGCACACACTAGAAAGTCCCCTGCTATCCATTGGATCTTTTGTTGGATAGTAAGTGTACCCATCTCTAGCTAGCTGCTGCATGTCTCTTCAAAAGAGAAATTGTTTACCAAAGCAACTCCTCTTCACTCTTCTGTCTACCCCTTGACTGTTGTGACTGCTTGGATAGGAATGAAAAGACCTATCACAACCGCACCAGGCTTTCAAGTCTCAACCATGTCATGGTGGTCAAAATCTCTTAAATTTTCACTCCTGTCCAGCTTTCATCCTGCATTCACTTCGCTCTTGGCAAACGCACAAGGTTTCTTTGAGAGGAGCAAGCCTAGCCTAATGCAGAACAGATGAGCCATAGGTGTTGAAAATTCTACTGCACATGCAAGAAAGTCCTGCCGCCTTGTATTTGAATGCGTCGGATAGTATACGTGTCGTATGCATTTGTGCAAATGTACTCCCGGCCCCATGTCATAGATTATAAAAAACGTTACTTTCTTTTAGGAATTATTAAATTAAAAGCCAAGGAGAACATGGTCACGTGACCACGCCCCTACTACTAGTAATAATAATATTGGATGAAATAACAAGTGAGTATAGTCGATCACAAACTATGAAATTTTACTGCACACGCCAGAAAGTCCACCGGTCGCACTATTGATGTCGTCGTGTCGAGACTCACGCTGTCTCATCAGCATAAATGGAGGAGACGTGCTCTATTTTTGCAACCGCCGGTCTAATACAGTTGCAATTCCTGAGAGAGCGCGATGGCACCCACCTCTAGGATAGATAAATCTTCATGGAGTATCTTGCCTTAGAAGCCCTAGCGTCCCTATGTATAAATAAATCTTTATGGAGTATCTTGCCTTATAAGCCCCTAGCGTCCCTGTGTACACATAAAGCCTAGCCTCGCCCCAATTCATATTGTTTACCATTCCACCTTCCATTGCGCAAAAGCCTTCTCCTCGCCACCCACCTCCACCACCCCGTCGGTTGCCATGAAGGCCGTTAGTGTCCCGACTGCAGTCCCCACTTCCTCCAGTGGTTCGGCGGAGGAAGGGCCGATGGCGCACCCTGGGTTGGTGTCGGCGGAGGCGGCGGCGACGTCCAGTCCTCGTAGATTGGCATTCTTGTCACCAAGACTCACGCCATCTTCTAGGCTGCTGCTCTCCTCATCGCCCTCGACGATGACGCTGACGCCACTAGCACCGGTGGTTCACTCACCACTATCGGCCCCGGTGTGGTACCGCTCGCTGTCACCCGGTCCACTCATCGTCGCCGGATCTACTCCCCGCGTGGGTAGGTCACCTGCACCATCGTAGTCCCCCTTGCCATCTGTCGAGGCTGATGACGAGGCCAACATCTTCGCCGAGGCCAAGACCTTAGCCGTGGCCGACATCTTGGCCGACGTTGAGTTCGAGTTCAACGGACGTCACGACGGACTCAGAGGTTGATCGTCTACATGGCTACGCAACGCTTGTTCTCTCGGGCCCAAATTTGTTCTTACACGTCAGCCCGTAGGCAGCCTGGTGTGCCCCTTCGGCCCCAACCGTAAGGCCCGTGGTTGGATCAAGGCCGATGCCAAGGCACATGTGCTAGCGAGGGCACACGCACCCCTAGACAGCACATACACCAACGACAAGAACATTGCCCACCATCACGCCCTGGCAAGGAACCAAGGTTGGATGGCCTGAAGGGATCATCCGGCCACGCCGGTTCACCGTGGCAGAGAGGTTTGTTGGCTTCAACCAAGGTCGGTTTACCTTGCAGGCATTGGATTTTGTTCGCACCTATTGGTGCCCTTGTTGCATGGCTTGCGTAGAGGTGTGGGATGGCACTCCTCATTAGTAGTATCAAGTCATGTCAACATATGTGTTAGGACTAGTTTGCTGCTAGGTGCCGTTAGAATTAGTATGAAGTCTTGTTAATCATCTGTAGTTAGAAATAGTATGTCTTAGTAGTAGTTGGATGACTTTGAGTAGTGGGATGGCACTGCTCTCCTCTTATTATTATGGCAGATGAAGACACGGTTATGTAGGCTAAACTCGTATCGTTGTTGTAATCCACATATATATGAAGTTTGGTTTGCCATTATCTTTCTATATAGTAGCACCGATATCCTCTTATTATGCATGTAATGTGCGCATTTGTGCAAACATTTTGGTTCACAAAGTATCGTTTACCATTATCTTTGTGCGCACATGATGGTCCAAGCATTGTAAACCTGATCGGGCCGAACATATCTCAATCCAACTGCGTAAGGGTTGCTTTGTGCCTCGGTTTGGTGAACCAAACATGTATTAGTAGTGGTAGTAGTAGTTATGAGTGGCTTTGATCTATGTTGAACCCAACTTGTCACTTCGCTCTCATCAACCGCGCAAGGTTTCTTTGAGAGGAGCAAGCCTGGCCTAAATGCAAAACAGAGTAGCCATATGTGTTGAAATTCTACTATGCACGTATCTATGGTGAACCTAACTCGTCTTGTTTGCATGTATCTGATAAAATTTGTTGAACTTGCAACAGCCATGCCGCGAGGTGTTCATCTAAAAGTCCGATGGCCATACATTTGGTATCATCACGTCGGGTCACCGTGACGGAGAGGTCTAGTATGCTGCCTCGTTTGAAGTCATGTTAATCATCTATAGCTAGAACTAGTATGTCTAGGTAATAGCTAGATGCCCTTTGAGTAGTGGGATGGCACTGCTCTCCTCTTATGGTCAGATGGCACTGTGCATTTGTGCAAACATTTTGGTTCACAAAGTAACATTTTTACCATTATCTTTGTGTGCACTTGATGGTTCGAGCATCGTCCATCTGACCAGGGCGAACACTTCTCACTCTTGCCAACCGTGCAAGGATACCTTTGTGCCTCGGTTTGGTGAACAAAAAACATATCAGTAGTGGTAGTATTCATGAGTGGCTTTGATCTATGGTGAACCCAACTCATGTCTTCGATAAAATTTGTTCAATTTGCAAGAACCATGCAGTGAGGAGTTCATCTGAACAAGTGTCGCCTCGATCTAATGCATAACGGAGGAGGCATAGCTATTGCATTTTTTACTGCACACGCAAGAAAGTATGCCGATGTCCTTTTGATCTCTCATCGGATAATAAAAAGTGTAGCCATCTCTAGCTAGCTGCTGCATGCCTCTGCAAAACCAACCAAGAGAAATTGCTTATGAAAGCAACTCCTCTTCACTCTTCAGTCTGCCCCTCGACTGTTGTGACTGCATTTTTGGAGTGAAAAACTACAGAGGTTTTCCTCCTGCATCTAATTCACTATTGGCAACTGCGCAAGGGTTGCTTTATGCCTCGGTTTGGTAAACCAGACACGTATCAGTATACATACTTGGCATGCTGGTCGAACTAATTAATGATCTCACCGTAGTGGTTGAAGCATGCTGTGTGAAAGGATGCTTTATGTCAATGGCTTATGCAGTGTATATGAACATATAAAAAGTACTAGTTGCAGTTGAATGGAATAGTCAGGTACACAACAGACAGTCTGCATAGTGCAGTACTGACCTCGGCAAACAAAGCATGTGTTCGCTGAAGCACAAGTTTATAACAACTGAGCATACCGAACATGTTCAAAATACAAAGCCAGAAATCCAAAGCAAAGGGCATTTTTAGAATACATGTTCTCCCAAAGATTATACATGAAATCTCCTACAAGTCATCGTCATCTCTAGACATGTGATCTCTGCTGCCACAGTTACTGTCATCACTGCAAAACTGGTTTTCAGTATCATCTTCATCCTCACTGCCTTCAAGTATGCCAACTGCTTCCCTCTTATCTCTTAGAAGGTCTTCTAAATTGGCTTGAATGACAGTGCCTTCTACACCATGACTAGCTTCGTGCATAACCTGATCACCATCACCCAGCAGGACTTCATGCTCGTTGTCAGAACAGTGATCATCTTGGTGCACTATAGGCTCTATTTCATTCACATCATACATATCCCTATGTTCGAACATTTGCATGACCCGCCAATCTTTGCCCAAGGAGGTGTCCTCCAGATAAAAAATCTTCCTTGCCTGTGTCGCAAGAATGAAAGGTCATCCTTGTGCCAGAATGATTTAATGTTGATTGATTTGTAATGTTCGTCATCGTTAATGCCTGCAGACTTCGTAGTGTCATCTAGATAATACCAGTCACAACACAAAATAACCACCATCCTATGGCTTTGTATGCTGGAGTTATACATCAACTGAATAACTTCTCTAAGGACACAATAAAAATCCACTGATTGGCCTTCATTTGTGACGGCAGTCATGACACCACTGTTCTGTGTACATAGGGATTTCTTGTGGTCAATAGTGCTATACTAGACTCCATTAATACTAAAAGATGCATAGACCTAGACTTGGGTATCAGGACCACATGACAGAGCATACAAACCTTCACTGACCTCTGTTGGTTTCTCTCTACGCAGCTCCTCGATCTGCACACAAACATGAAACCACCATCACCACTAAGTTGTCGTATAACTCTGCCAATGATCAGCCTAACAGAACTAAAATATGCTAATCACATACATGAGACTTAAACCACGCTAGAAACTCTGCTACTAGCCTACTATCAACATCATCACTTGCCCCTTGTTCCTCTAAAATTTGTCTGTATATTCTGTAGCACATATAAGCATTATTATTGGTAACATTTCGTACATAATATAGGAAACTACAAATCAGCATATAAAAAATCATACTTATTGCGCATATGGTCTAACCTCATCGTAGTTATTAAGCACATACCAAGCTAGCTTATTGATTTCGGCTTTATCCTTGATGTCCTTTACCCTAATCTGGCCAATGGGCTTGACACCATGCATGAAAACAAAGGTCTCACCAGGTGCTAGCCCATCATGTGACATATTGTCGTCTTGGTTATATCTTGTTTTAACATCGTCCATGAACCTCTCCCAAAATGCCAATGTCTCACTTTCTAAGTAAGCCTCCGCAATTGATCCTTCTGGCCTGGCCCTGTTCCTTAACAAATTCTTCAACATGCCCAGTCGCCATTCTATTGGGTACATCCATCCGTACTGTACGGGCCCTCTAAGAAGTGCCTTGTCAGGTAGATGGACAGCCAAGTGCACCATAACATCAAAAAAGGCCGGTGGAAAAATCTTCTTAAGCTTGCATAAGATGAGTGGGATGTCCTGTTTCAGCTTTTTCACGACTTCTTTCCTCAGAGTTCTACTGCATAGTTGCCTAAAGAAGTTCCCTAGTTCTGAAATAGCTTCGTATACATCTTTGGGAAAAAACCTCTTAAGCCTGCAGGTATGATCCTCTAGAGAAGGACATGGCAAGTATGTGTTTTCAGCTTGCCAACTACCTTGGTACCTCTGCACTTATGGATTTTGCTAGGTTGGCTGCATAACCATCTGGAAACTTGACACCTTTAAGGAACTTGCAAAATTATGCTCTGTGTTTTTCCATCATGACATAGTGAGCTTCTAGGAATTTAAGCGAGGTGTCTTGCTGCACGCAGTGATATTGAGGCCTTATCTTCATATCATGCAAATCTAGCCTAGCGTTCGTTGTGTCCTTTGTCTTGCCCTCCACTTTCAGCAATGTCCAAAGAATGTTTTCACATATGTTCTTCTCAAAGCGCATGACATCAAGATTGTGTGGCAGCAACAGGTCCTTCCAATATGGCAGCCCCCAACAACCAGATTTTCAATTATAAATCACTGGCTCTTCTCCACGTTTTCATTTCCTTTTTCCACCGTGCTTACCTAGGCAAACATCTTTCACCTTCTCGAGTTCCTAAAGGACCTCCTATAAGGTGAACTTTTCCAACGCATCTCGGTCCTCAGTGTTTCCATCAAAATCCAAGCTCTTCCTCCAAGGGTGATCCCTAGGAAGGTAACGATGGTGTCCAAGGTAGCCTAGCTTCTTTCTTAGGCTCTTTGATAATGGATTTTTGTCGCAATAAATACATACATAATAACCTTTTGTAGTTTGGCCTGACAAGGTGCTCAATACTAGAAAATCATGTATGCACCAAAGCACGGCAGCGCACAGAGTGAAGCCTTTCTTATTATCACGATGTAGTACGTGAAAAGTATTGATACCCTTCCATAGTTCTTTCAGTTCTTCTATAAGAGGCTCCAAGAATACATCAAAATCCTTTCCTAGAGAGGTTGGGCCAGAGATCAGTAGAGACATAAAGTAATTCGATGGGTTCACACATTCCCATGGTGGCAGGTTCAGAGGCGTTACAAGAACAGGCCACATACTATATGTCGAGCTAAAGTTGCCAAATGGATTGAAACCATCTGTGGCGATGGCAAGCCTCAAGTTCCTTGGATCATCTGCAAAAGTTGGGTGCTTTCTATTAAAGTCCTGCCATGCCTCCCTGTCTGCTGGATGGCTCATTTCATCGATATTCTTCTCTCGGTCTCGTGCCATTCGGCGTCTACTGCTGTTCCTCGAGCAGCAAAGATCCTCTACAACCTCGGTATTAGAGGAAAATGCCTCAAAACCTTATGAGGAACCCACCTGCTACCATCTGCATCCTCCTATCTAGACTCTTTGTATTTTGGGCATGCTTGCAATTCCTCACGATCACCCCAAAATAACACAGTTGTTCTTGCACACATGGATACTTTCATAACCTTGTCCTAATTCTCAAAATATTTGTGGGCCTCCTCACATGATTTTGGTATGTTGCTACTAGGGAATGCATCTGACAACAACACCAATAGTACATCAAAATAGCTGTTGCTAACTTGATAGTGGGACTTGATATAGAGCAACCTGACAAGGAAGGAGAATCTTGAGAAGGTAGATCTAGAAGAAATTGATTGCTTCAACTCATCCAATACTCTTTCAAACTTTGGGACTCTTCCAGCCCGCTCTTCAGATGTCAACAGGTTTTGAACTAAATCATCAAAATCTGGTAATATGTTATATCGCGGTCCTCCTACTCCTCCGCAATCCAACCATCATGATGAGATCCATGCACATTTGATGGCTCTATAATGTTAGTATCTCTTCCATCTTCCTCATGATGAATCCATATGGTGTATGCAGGGTTTCGTCACAGATTGTAATTAGTTCAATGATGAAGCCCTGTTCGTCACAGTTTTAAAGGAGATCATCACAGATGAGTCGCGCGAGTGATCTGTGACGAAACCCCGCGCTCTTCTTATGACATTTTTTATGACGATGCCTGATTTTATCATAGAAAAGAAGGGTTGCAGGATCGTCACCACCGATCTATGACGAAACAGAAATATTCGTCATAAAAAGTGCTCTTCTATGATGGTTTCGGATTCATCATTAACATTTTCGTCATAGAAGTAGATATTTCTAGTAGTGTACGTGACCTTACGTGGTCCACGTTTTTTCCCACCACACAAATGTCAAATGTCTACTTCCATCAGATGGTCAAACTTATCCTCTTCGGTTCCATCCCCTCTCTCTCTCTCCCTATCTCTCCATCGTGGAGCCGTGACTCTCCTGCCCATCTTGAACTCGCGTGCTTGCCAGCCAAGGGGTGCTCGCCAGCGGTTGGCGCAGCAGGTGGTTCTTGTGCTAGCCAGGTAGGGAGTGCTCATCGGCTGTTGGCCGCTCGCCAGGGGTGCTGCAAGTTCAAGGAGTACAAGCAGGTCATGCGGGAGATGAAGCCGACATTCCCAAATGTGGAGCATGTGTACGTGTGGCATGCGTTGTGCAGATACTAGGGCGGCCTCCGCCCCCGGCGCGCCCGGATTGCCACGCTGCTAAGGTGGTGGTGCCAGGGGTGCTCCCCGAGCAGGGCGCTGTGCTCGCGCAGGTGCTCGCCCAGCGCAGTGCGATGTAGCCTCTGTTGGGCCACCGGCGACCTCCATGCGCTGCTGCTGACCTCCGCACCGGTGTCGAACTCTGCGATGATGAGCCTCCATTCGTCCAAACAGCAATGTGATATTGTGCTGGAAAGCGCATGTTGCAAGCGTATGGTTTCAGATGTTTTAAAGGTTTGTTGCAAGTGTTTCACATCGATGTTGCAAAAGTAGATCGAGATGTTGCACATGTTGCAATGACTATACACGTATGTTTCATGTGTAGGTTCCAAATATTTCATCTGTTTTAGACGTATGTTGCAAGTGTTTCATCTCGATGTTGCAAAAGTACATCTGGATGTTGCATATATATATGCAAGTGTTTCAAATATTTTTCATATGTATGTTGCAAAGTGGTTTTGTCTGAATGTTTGCAATAGCTACACATGTGGTTTTCAAGTTTTTCTGGTGTTTCGTAAGTGTTTCAGACGTATGTTGCAAGCGTTTCAACTGTTTCGGACGTATGTTGCAAATGTTTGCTTTAGATGTTGCAAAAGTATATCTGATATTGCACATGTTACAGTTGGACCAATTTGCAGCAACCGCCTGCTGCAACTGCTAGACCACCTGCATACGCGTGGGTGTGGAGGGGCCGCGAGCAGAAAACCGTGCAGGCACAAATCGAGATGGAGCGGCGCAGGACACAGAGCATGCACAGGACACGGAGCGGTGCAGGAAACGGTGCAGGTACGAGAAATGAAGCGGCACGGACCCCACGTGAAGCAGACTTAGGCCCTGTTTAGATGCCAGAAATTTTGTAAAATTTTTCAACATTTCCCGTCACATCAAATCTTTGGACGCATGCATGAAGCATTAAATATAGATAAAAAAATAAAACTAATTATACAGTTTAGATGAAATGGACGAGACAAATCTTTTAAGCCTAGTTAAACCATGATTGGACACTAATTACCAAATAACAACGAAATTTGCTACAGCGTCATTTTACAAAAAAAAAAATGCATCTAAACTGGCCGTTAAGCGTGCAGCGCCAGCCCCCGAACATCCAGGCGCTACACTTTCGGAAGAAAAAACACGCGCGGGGTGGACAACTTGACACTTGTGTTACCCAACTACTCCCTCCGTCCCAGAAAAAATGTCGTTTTAGGTTTTTCAGACATCGTGTTTGACCGTTCGTCTTATTCAAAAATTTTGTATAAATTATAAAATAAATAAATCTTTATTGAAGTATCTCTAATGATAAAATAAATCATAACAAAATAAATAATATTTATTAAAAAATTTTGAATAAGACGAACAGTCGAACACGATGTCTGAAAAATCTAAAACGATACTTTTTCGGGAACGGAGGGAGTAGCTATCATCGATCATTTTGTTTATATAAAAAATAAATAACCAGAGATTCCCGACAGACCACAGCGGCCCCAACGTACTTGCACGTGCTTGCTGGTTCTTTGCCAGGAAGTACGTGAGTAGCTATGACATTTAAACCGTTCTCATCTGGCTCTCATCTGGCCCCGTTTGTCTGACGCCTTGTTTAGATCACCAAGTCCGGGTGGCCAAATCTGTACGGTGCCATCTCGAGTACTGTAGTACTTTTATTTTTTTAGTAATAATTGTTCAAACTTGATTAATTAGGCTTAAAATGTTCGTCTTGCAAAGTACAATAAAATTGTGCAATTAGTTTTTGATTTCATCTATATTTAGTATTTTATGCATATGCCGGCATTTTAATGTGATGGGAAATCTTCTTTTTTATAGTGGAATTCGGGGGTGAATTTTGGTATCTAAACAAGGCCTGAATTTATCAGTTCGGTTTATCAACTATGGCACAGTATTTTTCTCTCACAGCAAAATAGTATCAATCCGGCTTATCAGCTGAAAAACCATCAGCCGAACAGCTCATTTTTATATGTTCAAATTACACATTTCTCCTTAAATTTATCCCGAATTCTTGTTATAGTCCTGATATTTACACATTCTGCCCCCTAAACTTATATTGAGTTCTTATTCTAGTCCTGATACTTGCACATTCTGTTCCATAAACTTATATTGAGTTCTTGTCTCGATCCCGTTACTTGTAAATTGCACATTCATACTTCAAAAGATGTATTATCATACCATTATGGTCCACCCACCCCTGCGCTGTAGTCCTCACCTCTGCCGCACTGCATATGTCTGCCTACTGCCTTACCCATGTAGCCACGTAGCGCTAAACGCCTGCACCATGCTCACCCTGCTACCCGTGGCTGCTTACGTTGCATCGTCGATGCAGTGCTGCACCCATATGGTGGACAACCCTTGTCAAAAAAAAAAGCACACGCGCGGGGTGAGCAACTTGACACTTGACGTTACCCAACTGGCCGTCATCGATCATTTTGTTTATAAAAAATAAATAACCAGAGATTCCCGACAGACCACACCGACCCCAACGCACTTGCACGTGCTTGCGTGCTTCTTTGCCAGGAAGTACATGAGTAGCTATGACATTTAAAATTTAAAATTGAGTAAATTACATCCGTGGTGCTCAAACTTGTACCGTTATCGCTCCGTTCGGCTGCAATTATAAGCCGGCTGAAAAACACTGTTGACTGATTTTTTATGAGAGAAAAATATTGTTTCGGCTGAAAAAATAAACTGAATAAGACAGATTATAAGCCAGATGAACAGGGCCGAATCATCTATATTTTGACCCTGTTTAGTTCCTTCAAACTTCCAAAAAGTTTACAAGATTCTCCGTCACATCAAATCTTTAGACGTATACGTGGAGTATTAAATATAGGTAAAAAATAACTAATTACACAGTTTGGTTGTAAATCACAAGACGAATCTTTCGAACCTAATTAGCCCATGATTGGACACTAATTGCCAATAATACAAACAAAAGTGTTACTATGTTTCAAAAAGTGCAACTAAACACAGCTTTTGATACTGTCAAATTACACATTTAGCTTCTTATATTTATCTCGAGTTCTGATTTTGGTCCTGATACTTGCACGTTTGGCTCCCTAAACATATATTGAGTTCTCGTCTCGGTCTCGATACTTGCAAGTCTCGGTCTCGATACTTGCAAATTATACACTCATGCTCCCAAAGGTGTATTATCGTACCATTATGGTCCACCCACCCCAACACCACAGTCTTTACCTCTACCACACTGCACATATCTGCCTTAGACTACCCATAGTGGGTACTCTAAAACGATACTCTAAAGTTTTAGAGTATGAATATAGAGTAAAAACTGCTGCACTGGGTACTCTAAAACGATACTCTATTTTTTCTCTCACTCTATATTTAGAGTGATACTGTGCTTACTCTATACTCTATAGTGGCGGGCCTCACTAGCTAAACAAAGGAAAAAATGCTATAAATCACAAACCAAAAATCCAAATTAAATTTCGATTTTACCATTAAATTCGTCTCAATAAATCCTTCAAAACTAGGCCACACATGGATATATTTAGATAAAGTGACAAGTGGGTCCCATAGTGGATAGAGGATGATATAGAGGATGGATGGGTGCGGAAGAATTGAGTATATAGGAGAGAATCTTGCTGACTAGGACGTATAGAGGATGAATATAGAGGTCCATGAGTGCGGGTAGTCTTACCCATGTAGCCACATAGCACTACATGCCTGCACCATTTTCGCCCTGCTATCCCTTGCATGCTTATGTTGCATCGTCGATGCAGTGCTGCATCCACATTACCACACTAGTCTATGCAGTGTCCACCGCACCGCTATACCACGTGCTACACTCACCCTACTGCATTGCAACGACAGTCCCTATCGTTGTTGAGGGAGGTGAGGAAGACTGGGAGAGTGGGGAATTGAGTGCGAGAAGATGGCGAGAATGAGAATTAGCTCCTACTTGATGAGGCAGAGGAGGGAGTGCGGTGGTGGTGTGGTGGCATTCAATGCAACTTCTGCGAGGCAGGGGACGACGCCATGGTGATGTTCAATAGGAGCAAGTCAAGCGGAATCGAGGAGGGCCACAACGACGAAGGCTCGGCTCAGACGTACGGTAGGGCAAGCATGACAAGGCTGCCCAAGAGGCGTGTAGCAGGCCCTAGGGAAGCTAGGTCTACACATCATATCCCTCCTAAGCTCCCACCACACGTCTCGTCCCCTGCGCGCTACACCACTGTGGGTGGATATGAATGCGTTGCAGCGCGATGTGCCCAAGATGAGTATGGTGGACACATGCAACACAGGGGGGATGGACCAGTATGGTATAGTAATACAAATTTAGGAAGGTAAGCGTGTATTTTAAAAGAACCGAGACCGGATGAGAACTTGGGACAAGCTTAGGAAGCTAAATGAGAATTAAAACTTAAAAAGCATTAGGACCTAGATAAGAACTCGAAACATGTTTAGGGAGCTCAATGTGAAATTTGAAAGTACCAGGACCTCGATGAAAACTAGGGACAAGTTTGAGAACCGCTAGTGAAATTTATTCTTTAAATTTTGTTCTAAATTATACATAGTGTATTAGGAGTATAGTTGAATTAACTCTCCTAAAGCACAAATAACTTGTGTACCTGCTATTGGTGTGTACCACTGGCTTAAAATATGGTATGCACAAAATCTATATACAGCTAAGAGAGAATTTCCTACATCATTTGTTTTGCACCATAATTTGTCCTAAACTTTATAGATACTTTGTATTTTAGGATGGAGGGAATAACAAAGGGCCTGTTTGGTTACCCCCTATTAAAGTTTAGTTACTAAACTTTAGTCACTTTAGCTATTAAACTGCTAAACAAACTGACTAAAAAAGAACTAAAGTAGTTTAGTCACATTAGTCACTCAAGAGTAGCTAAAAGTGGGCTAAAGTGCCTAGTGGATAGGGTTGCCCCTCATTATTGCTGGTCCCTCGCCTTGATTTGGGCATTCATTAGGGGTAGTTTGGTCTTTGTTGAACTGCTTTAATGGCCTTTAATCACTTTTAGTCATTGGAACCAAACATGGGTGACTAAAGTTTAGTCATTGGTTTTAGTAGTTAAATTTTAGTTATGAAAAACCAAACACAGGGCCAAATATTGTGGTTCTGTGATTAACAAGACATCTCCAACTGTACAACTAGTTTTACGTTTGTTCTCGTCATCTATAATTATATAATATACAGCATACTATATTTAAAGAGCATCTGTGATGGTTCCCAAAAATAATCTTGAAAATCTGGTTTTATAATATTGAAAAAAATAACCACATTATCAACAATTTTGAAAAATTTGCTTTAAAAAATCACAGAATAGGACCGCTCGGTACTCTTTCACACGCTACGTTTCACATATCGTTCGCTACCTCCAGCCGCAGTGCCGCTAGCCCTTGCCACACCGCTACCGCCCCTACTGTGTAGCTTCAGCCACCCCCAGGACAAGCCCCAAAATGGAGTCATGCTCTACCTAGGCAGCGCTAGCTGCCCCGGAGCCCCACCATAAGTTAGCTTCTCGGATGGAACTCCAAAGACGTACTTCTCGGGATTGAGCTTAATCCGATTGGCTCAGAGGTTTGAGAAGGTTTCCTCGAGGTTGGCTATGAGTTGTCTTACCTTCCGGGACTTGATGATGATGTCATCGACATACACCTTCAGATTTTGGTCGACTTGCTCTCAGAAGCACTTCTGCATGCATCGTTGGAAAGTCACCCTAGCATTCCTCAAGACGAAAGACATTGACACATAATAGAAGGAGCCAAATGAGGTGATGAAGGAGGTCACAAGTTGATCGGACAGGTTCATCTCGATCTGGTGGTACCCAGAGTTCGCGTCCAAAAAGTACAGGGTTTCACACCCCGCCATTGAGTCGACCACTTGGTCGATGCGTGGCAAAGGGAAAGGATCATTCCAGCATGCCTTGTTGAGGCTCGTGTAGTCGACACATATCCTCCACTTTCCATTCTTTTTCTTGATTAGGACGGGGTTGGAACTTCCCTGATGAAGCCTGCCGCCAGGAAGTAGGCGATCTCATCCCCGATCGCCTTCCACTTCTCCTCATCAAAGCAGTGAAGTCGCCCTTGGACCGGCCTTGCCTCGAGCTTGATCTTGAGGCAGTGCTCAACCACTTCACGTGGTAAGCCCGACATGTTTGAGGGCTTCCATGCGAAGACATCGGTGTTCTTGGACGTGAACTCCACAAGAGACGCCTCTAGTTCCGGCGATAGGTTGGCACCGATGCGCATAACCTTACCGGGGCATTCGGGGTTGATCCTGATTACCTTGGTGTCATCCGCTGGCTTGAAGGAACTTGTTACACACAAATAGCGGTTCGCTCGTGTCTTTTCTTTTCTCCTAAAGCAACCTCGACGCGCTGGCCCTCTCGCCGTGCTTGCCTTGGCCATGGCTGCACCCTCGCCGAGCTTGTCCCACCACAAGCTGTGCCGCTATGCCCCACCGCGCTCGCACCATCCTCGGCCAGCCTCGCGCCCGCCCTCCCCGTTCTGGACGCCGCATCGCCCGCTCCGGCCAGCCATGGCCGCCCGCGCCTGTGCCGACCCCACGCCCTGCCCGGCCGCACGAGGAAGAAGCCCTGCGCCTGCCCACCCCGTTCCGGACGCTGCGCCTTGTCCATAGGTCACGCGCACCCCCGCCGGCCGTGCGAGGAAGAAGCCCCATGCCCGCTCGCCCTGTTCCGGAAGCCATGCCGCTCGCTAGTCGCGCCCGCTGTCTGCATGTTTTGTTCACGGAGGAAGAAGGAATTCTTCAAAAAAAACAGAGGAAGAAGGAAAAGAAAAGATAAAGAGCTGACGTGTGGGCTCAGGTGGTGGTGAGAGAGAGAGAGGTGGAGTTGTACTCTACGGTGGATTCCAAATTCAGATTACTTTTTGTTTTGTTGGAGCTCTAGACTAGGGATGAAAACGGATCGGATACGGACGGATATCACTGATATCGTATTTGTTTTCGTATTTATGTTCGGATTCAGATTCGAATACGGATAGTATAAAAAATGACGGATATGATATGATTGGATATCGACATCATAAATATGTGATTTAAATATTCGGATACGAATACAATATCGGATGTTAAATATCCGGACTCGGATACGAACGGATTAAAACCCCTCTAAACGGATTTGGTCTCGAATACGGTCGGAAAATATACGTACCGTTTTCATCCCTGCTCTTGACCCTTACTAGCAAATGTGCCCGTGCGTTGCAACGGGAGAAAATTATCAAATGTTCATGGAAAGCAGAAACCGAAATGTTACATAACCACTCCATTCCAAACTATAAGACATTTTAGCTTTTTTTACATACGTTGATTTCACTATGCATCTAGACATATTGTATATCTAAGTGCATAACAAATGTGCTAGTGCATTGTAACAAAACATAAAGCTTGTTCCGTCATCATCCAGATGACTTTCGGCTTTAAAGGTTTATGCAACAGTTATATCATAAGTTACAATATGCCTTGAAATCAGACTCCACATAATTGTCTAGCCGTATGGCACTTGAAAATGGTCTCGTGTTGGATTTGGATTGTGCTAGCAAAATACAGAAACTAAAAACCACAAAATAATAAGGTCGGAAAAGAAAACTGGCCACCATTGAAAAACAGAAAATGAAAAACAAATAGAAAAAATCACGGTCATTGGAAAAAAATATAAAAATGAATTCACCGTAGGGTCACCAAAAACCTTTCCGTTGAGAAAAAATAAAAATAAAGCTTTCCGGTGGAAAAAAATCAAAAAGTGAAAAACAAATTGAAATCAAATCAGAAAAAAAATCGGGAACAATTATGGAGTCACGCCAACTGTTCTATTGTGAAAAAAATTAAAAAGAAAAAACGAAAAAGTCAGCCTGGATTAGGATTAGCGGACTGCAGGTTGAAAACAAATCAGGAAACAGAAGTCACCGTGGATTATGATTGGAGGATGTAGATGGATCGATACACGTACGATTGGTGTGGTCGGTGGGGCGGGGGTGGAGGGGTTGATGCTGGTACCGTCAGGCCTGCCCTTGGCGTCGTAAACTCGTAATGGCGTAGGACCTCCCTGTCGTCCTCCTGCGTCCATGCCACAGCTTGGAGATGAGGCGGTCGCCCTTCATGACCTCGTCAGCGTCAGCCTGTGTGATGAGGCTGCGATCGCACAGCAACCTGTCGGAGATGGGGTGGTAGTCGCTTCTTTCGGCAAAGGACCGGGGCATCTTGATGGTGGACTTGGACACGGTGAGATGAACGGTACCATTACCACAGGCTAATGATCAGTACCAGGGTCGAAGGAGGCGATCCTGGCCTCAAAGTCGTTGAGGAGCTTGTCGCTGCAGGCCATGTTCTCGTTAGAGCTGGCGACATCCTGAGCAATGTACTCCATGAGGAGCATCATTGTCCGGCGGGCCTTCTTCTAATTATAATTATCGTCGACGCCATGGTGATGGTCCTCGTCTCGCTCGCGCGATGGACGACAGCGCTTATTCAGCCCCACGGCCACCTGCTCCTGCTGGATCCCCATGAACAACGTACAACGATCATCGCTATGTATAGCTGCCCTTCGTTCCAATCCTTCTCGTCAATCGATTTCTTCTCTTCTGTCGTTCTTCAATTGATGTGATGATGGATATGGCGTGGCTTTGCCTGGTTCCTCCCTCCTTGTCATGTCCAGGCCGGCAGTAGACTTAGGTTCCAAGAGGAACGGGTACATTGCTAGTCTAGTCGGAAACGAAGAACAATGGGAGTTTGTGGTTGGTAAAATTTTGACAAAAAACAAAAAAAGGACACGTAAAACAATAGACACGTATTTATTACCTAACAAATTCTCCGTATCACGCTAGATAAGAGCTATTTTAATTCGTATGAGTACGAGTTGTATATATAAAAGTACGTACGGAAGAAACTCTTCATTGTCCGATAGTTAGAGGAAGACGGACAAAAAAAGACGAAAAAAAAGAGCTCGAAATTTTGCCTCTTTATTATATAGAGATATGGTGTACTGTCCTCTCTGTATGCCTGGTGGTAGACTGGTAGTGGTAGCTAATCTCTTCCGGCCTTCATCAGGGGTTGTTGGTGGCGGATCATTCTGCTCTAGTTTTGGGGAGAGAGAAAGAGAGAGAGAGAGACGGAGATGGAGGCGGCTTTGGTGAGCGGGTTCATCAAAACCATCCTGCCGAAGCTCTTCTCACTTGTAGAAGGGAAATACAAGCTGCACAAGGGCCTCAAGAGCGACATCAAATCCCTGGAGAAAGAGCTCCGTATGATCGCTGTTACAATCGATGAACAGATCTCGCTGGGGAGGAAGGATCAGGGAGTTGTGCTGAGCCTGTCGATTGACGAGCTGCGTGAACTGGCTCATCACATCGAGGACTGCGTAGATCGCTTCCTGTACCATGTGACCCGGGAGCAGCAAGCATCCCTGCTTCGCCGGACCATCCGGTCGCCGAAGACTCTGCTGTCCCGTCAGCGGCTGGCCGCCGAGGTCCAGGTCCTGAAGAAGATACCGGAGGAGGCGCACCAGCGGGAGAAGAGGTACAGGGTCTTCTCCGGCCTTTCCTCCTCTACCCGGCACGCTGAATCGTCTTCCTGTTCGTCTGGATCTGATCCGCACACCCTTAAGGCCGACATCATCGGCATCGACGGTCCCAGAGACGAGCTTGTGCAGCTGTTGGCGGAGGAGGCAGAGGGCCTAGCAAAGCAGCTCAAGGTGATCTCCATCGTCGGGATCCATGGCTCCGGCAAGACCGTCCTTGCCAGAGAGGTCTACGAGAGCGACGTCGGCCGGCAGTTCAGTCTGCGGGCGTGGGTTTCTGCTACTGACAGGGGTCCGAGAGAGGTGCTCATGGAGATCCTCCAAGAAATTGGCAGGCCAGTGCTGGATAACTCTAGTGTTGACCAGCTTACGGTAGATCTCAGGAAACACTTGGGTGAGCAAAGGTAAAAATTTTTTTTTACCTTATTTATTTCTGCAGATTGTTCATGAACCCAATTGCGGGTTTCCATGTCCAAATTGCCTCTCTGAACTCTCAAGACCTGATAAACGTGTAATACCAAGTGAATCCAGGATCTTAGCTTAATTAGCATTGAAAAGCTTTTGGGGTTGACAAAGTTGTAGTCTTTTGCATACATTTCTCACTGTTCTTTTATTCCGTTTTAATCTCGAGTTTAGAACAGTATCTATTCCGAAATTTATTAGCTTCCTGTTCTTCATGCTTAACAGCCATCCCAAAACATAACTCATTCAAACTATCTTTTCTGATAGAGAACAGGAGTTTAATTTTGTCTGAACTGAAGAGCAAACAAACTTCATAGTACTGATTGAGTAGTAACAAGAATCAGAAGTGTTCACCAACTCATTCAGAAAGAAACGGTGTTTACTCGACACACTGATTGTTGAGGATAGAGACTATGTTTGCTCTGCACATTTTGATATGCTGTCGTCAGCTGGGTCTATTAACTTTTTGTTGGCAATTTCTCTTATAGGTATTTCATCGTAATTGACGACATGCAAACAGATCAGTGGAGTACCATTGAAGCTGCCTTCCCAGAAGATAATGTTGCTAGCAGCAGAGTAATGGTGACAACAACTATCCAGTCAGTGGCTAATGCTTGCAGCTCTTCTAACGGTTATGTGCACAAAATGAAAAGACTTGGCAATAAACACTCAGAGCAATTGTTTATCAAGAAAGCTTGCCCGACGAAATATTCAGGTTATACTCGACCAGAATCAAAAGAAGTTCTGAAGAAATGTGATGGCCAACCACTTGCTCTTGTTACCATGGGCCAATTCTTGAGGAAAAATGGTTGGCCCACAGGACCCAACTGCGAAGATGTGTGTAGAGATCTTAGACGTCATCTGGAGCAGGATGATACATTGGAGAGAATGCGAAGGGTGCTTATCCACAGCTTCTCTAGTCTTCCTGGCCATGGGCCCAAAGCCTGCCTTTTGTATTTTGGTATGTTTCCATCTGGTCATCCCATAAAGAGGAAGAGGCTGATGAGGCGATGGTTAGCAGAGGGATTTGTAGAAGCACAACCTTCATCCAGTGAAAATTTCAACACCCTCATAGACCGGAACATTATTGAGCCCATCGGCATACGTAATGATGATCAGGTAAAGACATGCAAAACATATGGCATGATGCGTGAGTTCATTTTGCTAATGTCCACCTCCCAGGACTTCATCACCCTGCTTTCTGGCAATAAAGTTGAACGCAAATATGTGCGTCGGCTTTCTCTCCATCACCATAGTGCTACAAGTGGCAGTTCTTTGGACATTGACTTATCTCTTGTTAGATCTCTGATGGTTTTTGGGGAGGCTGGCAAAACTATTTTGAGTTTTCAAAAGTACGAACTATTGAGAGTCTTGGATCTTGAACAATGTACCGACCTGGAAGATGATCACCTCAAAGATATATGCAACCTTTTTCTTCTGAAATATCTGAGCCTCGGGGAAACTATTAAAAGTCTTCCAAAGGAGATAGAAAAGCTGAAGCTTTTAGAGACACTTGATTTGAGGAGAACAAAGGTGAAAATACTACCTATAGAGGTCCTCCTGCTCCCCTGTTTACTCCATCTGTTTGGCAAGTTCCAGCTTTCTGATAAAGTCAAGATAACAAGTGACATGCAGAAGTTTTTCTTGACTGAACAGAGTAACTTAGAGACACTTGCAGGATTTGTCACGGATGGGTGTCAAGGATTCCCGCAAATCATGAATTACATGATGAATTTGAGAAAGCTCAAGATATGGCTTGAGAGGAGTGATAGAAGCACCAACTTCACCGATCTTGTGAATGCTGTCCAAAAGTTCATCCATGATGACAAAGAAGAGAGCAATGATCCCCGTTCTCTATCACTTCATTTCAATGATGGCACTGAAAACATCCTGAACTCTTTGAAGGCTCCTTGTTACCTTAGGTCATTGAAGTTAAAAGGGAAGTTGTTAGAACTTCCCCAGTTTGTCATATCGATGCGGGGTCTCCGGGAGTTGTGCCTTTCATCAACTAAATTGACAGTAGGTCTCCTTGCAGCATTGGCTAACTTGAAAGACTTGCAGCATCTCAAGCTGATTGCGGATGTCCTTGAAGATTTTATCATTGAAGATCAGTCATTCCCCGGGCTGCTACACCTGTGTTTTGTCCTGCAATGTGCCACGTTACCAACAATTGAAGAAGGAGCTTTGCCATACCTCATCTCACTTAAGCTAATCTGCAAAGACCTAGTTGGTCTTGCTGACATCAAAATCAACCGCCTCACATGTCTTAAGGAAGTCAGTCTAGATCATAGAGTTGCTCCGGAAACAAGAGAAACCTGGGAAAAAGCCGCCAAGGAGCATTCAAATAGGCCAAGAGTATTGTTGGTCAACGCAGCTGATGAAAGCGAAAGTGAGGCTGCAGACTGTTCTGTTGCTTCAGCGCCAGCTGTGAGTGAGGCTAATGAAACTTCTCCCACATCAGAGGTTGCTGTACAAGTGGATGACATTCAGATGATAGTTAACCAGGGGCCGTCTTTCAATAATATTGGTTTCCCAGAGGTCGCGCGTGGTTTAACTGAATTGACAATTGCTCGGAATGGAAATGTGTCTTCTTACACCTATTGATCCTTGATTGCCCATGGTCAGTTTGGTTGCACTTACACCCCATTACTATGAGGCTAGTATCCTGTGAATTACAGATCTTTTGTTGTTAAGGCCATAAATTGCAGATTATGGCACAACAAGCTGGTACGTCCCAACAATGGCATTACTTTTTTTTTTTTGCTCTGCACGAATCTATAAATTTCATCACTCTTTGCAATTTCTGATGCCATTTTTATACAAATATGGTGATGCCATGTCATTTTGACTTTGCAGCATATATGAAAGCAACGTTTCTAGTTGCTTGCTGCAGGTGCTAGAATATTGATGCAACTTCTGTTTATTACTCGAAGGCTACAGGGATCTCATAACAAGGATGGTTGAAGATAATTTGCGATTGTTTCCTTCAGTGTCACTGAAAAGCCATTTGTAACAATAAAGCATACCTTTGCTCTCTACTTTTTTTGAAGTTAATTCAGATGCTACATTCACGGTTGGGCTTGGACTTCAGTACTATATTTATCCAGCTGTTTAGTTGTTTCATATACAATATATTGGTGATTTCTGTTGTTATATAATACTAGGTGAATTCTCCACTTGTTGCGGGAATTGGGAGGTTGTTTTTATATGAATGAATGCACAGGGTAAATGAGTAACAACATAGAGAGTATCAATAATAATTATGCAGTTGCCGATGAAAAGAATTTGAATTGATGTAGCAAAAAATCAGCAATGTGTGACTGGTACGGTAGATATAAACTTTGGGGGATGAAGTATGCATGGAGAAGTAATTGGGAGCCAATTCTCTAGTGCCTTTGAAAAAAAAAATCAGTTCCTTATACACCATCCCGTGTGTAGGTATGATAAACGGGCCCAAATGTGTCTATGACATGTGAACCTGATGACAGTTAGGGTGTGTCTGGCAACTATGTGGGAAGAGTCATCAGAATTAGTGGTGAGAGTTGATAGAGGGAATTAAGGTGGGAGATTGACTTTTAATCTCAATCCTTTGTTTGGTTCGTGGAGGGAAATAAGAAAGAGAATTGAAGAGAGAATTCAATCCGCTGTTTGGTGTGGGGGCTGTGAGGGGGAAATTAAAAGTCAAATCGTGATGGACGGTGAGGATCTATTTTTCTTTTATTAATGAAAGCATCTAGGCCCCGAGAGTTGGTTTCGGCAATTGATGACAACGTTTTATTACCATGACTAACGTGTGTTTTACAGAAACTTTGGTAAGTTAGGTCATAGGGTTGATAAATGCTTTGGGTACTATGGTATTCATGTCCCTTGATGGAAATCGTTTCGGTTTTCAAAGGATTGATGTCAAGATTAAGGACGGTTAGTTCTGGGTGTCAAGGTGTTAAGTTACATTCGGAATAGTCGTTAGGATCTTCGCTTTTTCCTTTAGCCGTACTATAAAGGGGGCGTGAGCAAGTAGCTTGACCTAGGTGAGACTTTTGTTTAGGTGTGGTGCACACTTGTCAAACTTAGCACTAGGTAGCTCAAGAATAGCTCAAAGTTCAGTTGGAAGTAACTTGGTTCAAGTTGCGTCGCGTTTCGGAGTCGTTAGAGACGTTTTTCCTTGACCGGATGCGGTGTCTGTCACGACCGGACGCGTCCGGTCAGTACTAAACAGTTACCGTGTTTCAGCGCTGTTGACCGGACGCGGTGTTCAGGCTGACACGTGTCATAGAAGGGAAATCACCTAATCGGACGCGACTGGGAAGTGATCGGCGCGTCCGGTCACGTTCGAGTAAGGTACTCTCACGATCGGACGCGTCCGGTCATCACTGATCGGACGCGGTCGCGCATCAGGTCAAAGTACAGTAAGCTCCCTGCACGATCGGACGCGTCCGGTCACCCCTGATCGGTGCGTCCGGTCACTCAGCGAAGTGTTTCAGATTTTCGACCGTTACGATCGACCGGCGCGTCCGGTCATCGCGTATTTTGCTGAGTTGGCAGGTAACGGTTGGATTTGACTGTGGGGTGTATAAATACATCCCCTCCACCTCTTTTAGAGGTCTCTTGCTCATTTATTCAGCTGAGAAACACCTTTGGAGTGCAAGGGAGTGCAAGAGCTCTAGTGAGGATAGTGATTTGAGAATCAAAGCTTAAGAGTCCCTCACTAGTGACTAGGGAGTAGCAAGTGTGCATCCATCTCCTCATTAGGCTCGTTGTGGTCAAGTGAGAGTTCTAGCTTGTTATTCTTGGTGATCGCCATCACCTAGACGGCTTGGTGGTGATTGGGAGTTTGGTGATCATCCGACGGAGCTTGTGGATGACCCAACTCATCTTGTGAGCGGTTTTAGGCGATTTACCGTGACGGAGTGTCGAAGAATCAGCCCGTAGAGAGCACTTGATCCTTGCGCGGATCAAGGGGTAGTTACACCCTTGCGCGGGTGCTCCAACGAGGATTAGTGGGGAGTGGCGACTCTCTGATACCCCGGGAAAACATCGCCGTGTTCCTTACCCTTACTTTCAAGCATTTACTTTCTCGTATTACTTTCATTGCTTGGTTTACTTTTCTAGAATTGCCATGCTAGACTAGGATTGGAACTTAGGGTGCCAAACCTTTTACCGGTAGAACCACAAGGAACACAAGTAGGCACTAGGGGTGAACTTTGGCTTGTAGGATTTAATTCTTGCAATTAATTTTTAGAAAAGCCCAATTCACCCCCCTTCTTGGGCATCTTGATCCTTTTAATTGGTATCGGAGCTGAGTTGCTCCTAAATTAGGCTTCACCGCCTAGAGCAAGATGTCTAACGGGGAAGGACCACCTCCCACCTTTGAGGGGGATGATTTTCCATATTGGAAAATCCGAATGGAGGCGTACCTCGAAGACATAGATGTTGGGTGTCTTAGAGCCGCAGCCCAAGGGCTTCCTGCTATCAAGGATCCCGCCAACCTAAGTGGTGACGAGGAGAAGTACGACCGGTGGAATGCAAAGGCCAAAAATGCACTCTACCGGGGCTTAGACAAGGATATCTTCAATCGTGTGCGTAATGCAAAAAACGCTCATGAATTGTGGGAAAACCTTTATGCTCTCCATGAGGGAACTAAGAGTGAGCGTGAGAAACGCTATCATATTGCTTTAAAGAAAATTAATTCTTTTGAGATGCTTCCTAAAGAAAGTGCTAATGACATGTACACTCGATTGAATATTCTTGTAGAAGATCTCAATGCTCTTGGGCTCACCCAAATGAGTCAATCGGATGTTGCAAGGAGGATCTTGAGCGTTCTTCCCATTGAGAAGTATGGTCACATTGTTACTGTGCTTCATCAAAGTGATCTCTCCACCGCAACACCAACTCAAATATTGGGAAAGATGATTGCACATGAGATGTACATGCACATCACTCCGGAAGAGGGCTCATCATCTTCCAAGAAGAAGGACTTGGCCTTCAAAGCTAGCCATGACAAGAAGAAGAAGGGCCAAGCCATGATGGTGCAAGAAAGCTCAAGTGAAAGTGATATTGATGATGCATCACTTGCACTCATAGTGAGGAAGACCACCAAGATGATAAAGAAGCTCAACAAGAGTGGCAACAAGTTCGATAGCAAGAAGAAGAAATTCTTCACAAGTAGCAAAAGGAAGCCAATATCCGAGATGGATTGCTACAATTGTGGAGAACTTGGCCACCTAGCTTATCAATGCCCTAGACCTCCAAAAGACAAGTATAAAAACAAAAACAAAAACAAGGGCAAGAAAAATGATTCAAGCGATGATGAAGATAAGAAGAAGAAAAACAAGCCATACAAGAAGAATGATGTCAAGAGAAAAGAGTTCTACAAGAAGAAGAAGGGAGGCAAAGCCTACATTGTTGGTGATTGGCTCACCGACATTGAATCATCATGTGAGTCCTTCGGTGATGAGAGCGATGATGAGAAAGAGAAGGTTGCCGCATTTGTGATTGGGCCATCATCTTCACCGACATCTTCATCACCACCTTCACCGCCATCTTCACCATCATCGTCCACTACTCACCTATGCCTTATGGCTAAGGGTGAACGAAAGGTACAAAACAATGATAGTGATGATGATGATAGTGATAGTGATGATGAATATGATGCACCTTCTTATAATGAACTTGTAAAATTGTTGAACAAATACTCTAAAGTCATAAGAAGAACTAGAAATGAAAATGATGAGCTCCAAAATGAAAATGATGAGCTCTCATCTAAACTTGAAAGTGCACAAAAGGCTAGTGATGAGCTCAAAGATCAAAATGAAATTATGTCTTCTACTCTCAAAGAGCTCAAAACTTCTAACAAAGAGCTTAGAGATCAACATGATAAACTTGAGAAGAAGTATGATGAGCTCAACACTAGGCACAACTCTCTAAAAGACAAATATATTACATTGAAAATCGATTATGATAGTCTTGTTGTTGCCAATGAGCTTTGTCTTGAGACACATGATGCTACTAACCAAGTTGTTAAGATTGATATAGCTACATCATGTGATGACTTGATCATTGAAAGCATTGAGTAAGGCTCTAGTGGCAAAGGCAAGAGTGTGGTTGAGTCCAATAACTATAATGATTATGCCAAGATCAAGAGTGAGAATGAGATGCTTACAAATGAGAACAAGAAGCTAAAAGGGTTGATGGCTCTTGAGAAGCAAGCTTCAAATGAGTCACTTATTGAAGAAAACAAAAAGCTCAAGTAAGAGAAAGAGCATCTCAAGACCGGCCTAAGCAAGTTCACAAGAGGCCAACATTTGCAAAGTGAGCTACTCATGAACACCGCCATGAAGATGGATAAAAGTGGCATTGGTTACTTGGCAAATCAAGAAAAGAAGGCTAAAGCTCAACAACAACAAAGCAAGTCAAAGCCCAAGCCAAAGAGATGTGTTGAGTGTGAACAAGAAGGCCATTTTGCTCATGAGTGCAAAACTCCACCACCACAACCCTTGTCCAAGCATGCTAGACCCTTTGCCTTCAATGCTCATTACATGCTTAGAAAAGATTCAAGTGGAAAGATGAAAGTTATGTTCTTGGGTCCCCAAACAAGAATAGGCCTAAGAAAATATGGGTTGCCAAGTCTCTAGTAGAGAAAGTCAAGGGTCCCTCTCAAGTTTGGGTCCCTAAACAAAAAGCTTGATCTCTTGTGTGTAGGTGAACTACAAGACTGGTGGATCTCATTGGGTTATTGATAGTGATTGCACTTAACATATGACCGGTGATCCTCGTATGTTCACCTCACTTGAAGAGAATGGGGTATGTCAAGAGAAGATCACATTTGGTGATAATTCAAAGAGCAAAGTTAAGGGTATAGGCAAGATTGCAATATCAAATGATCACTCTCTTTCAAATGTGCTCTATGTTGCTTCATTGAGTTTCAACTTGCTATCCGTTGGGCAACTTTGTGACCTTGGCTACCAATGCTTGTTCACACCAAATGAAGTGGTAGATTCAAAGATAGATGACAAGCAAATGATATTCAAAGGCTTTAGATACAACAATCTTTATCTTGTTGACTTCACCTCCGAAGATGCAAACTTGATGACATGCTTGTTCACCAAGACCTCATTTGGGTGGCTTTGACATAGGAGGCTTGCTCATGTTGGAATGAACACTCTCAACAAGCTATTGAAGAAAGAATTAGTGAGAGGCTTGAAGGATGTAAAGTTTGAAAAGGACAAACCTTGTAGTGCATGTCAAGCCGGCAAACAAGTTGCAAACACTCATCCAACCAAAGCTTACATGTCAACTTCAAGAGTGCTAGAACTTCTACACATGGATTTGTTTGGTCCTACAACTTACAAGAGCTTGGGTGGAAATCTATATTGTCTTGTGATAGTGGATGACTACTCAAGATACACTTGGACTTTCTTCCTTCATGACAAATCCGAAGTGGCCAATTGCTTCAAGAAGTTTGCAAAGAGAGCTCAAAATGAATTTGAAGTCAAGATAAAGAAGATTAGAAGTGATAATGGGAAAGAGTTTGACAACACAAACATTGAAGCTTATTGTGATGAGATTGGAATCAAGCATGAAGTTTCATCAACCTACACTCAACAAAATGGTGTAGTTGAGAGAAAGAACCGGACTTTGATCACCCTTGCAAGAACAATGTTAGATGAGTACAATACTCCACAGAAATTGTGGGCCAAGGCAATCAACACCGCATGCTATGTTTCAAATCAACTCTTCCTACAAAAGTTTCTTGGCAAGACCCCCTATGAGTTGCTAAATGGGAAGAAGCCGGACGTCTCATTCTTTCGGGTGTTTGGTTGCAAATGCTACATCTATAAGAAGCGTCAACACCTAGGGAAGTTTCAAAGACGTTGTGATATTGGTTTTCTTGTTGGTTACTCATCAAAGTCCAAAGCATATAGAGTATTTAACCATGCCACCGGTTTGGTTGAAGAAACATATGATGTGGAATTTGATGAATCTAATGGCTCCCAAGGAGCAATTGAGAATTGTGATGATGTAGGTGATGAACCATTGAGGGAGGCAATGATGAACATGCCGGTGGGAGACATCAAGCCAAAAGATGATGAAGACGATGTACAAATTATTGATCCACCATCTTCATCACATGTGTCTCAAGATGATGACAAGAATGAGAGAGTTGAAAATGAAGATACTCATGTCTCTCATGAACAAGCCGAGGCACAAGCTCAAGATGTTGATGCTCCCCAACCCTCTCCTCAAGTGGTTGATAGAAGAAACTCGCCTCCACTTCAAGCACATCCACAAGATCTCATCATAGGGAGTCCTACAAAGGGAGTAATGACTCGATCTCAAAAGCTTGCTTCTTTTGTTGAACATCACTCTTTTTGTCTCTTGTGTTGAACCTAAGAATGTAGAAGAAGCCCTTCAAGATCCGGATTGGGTGAATGCTATGCATGAAGAATTGAACAACTTCACCCGCAATCAAGTTTGGACACTTGAAGAGCATCCAAAAGGTGCAAGAGTCATTGGAACCAAGTGGGTGTTCCGCAACAAGCAAGATGACCAAGGCATAGTAGTGAGGAACAAGGTAAGACTAGTTGCAAAGGGGTTCTCTCAAGTTGAAGGTCTTGATTTTGGAGAGACCTTTGCACCCGTTGCAAGACTTGAAGCCATTCGTATCCTTCTTGCATATGCATCACATCATGACATGAAACTATATCAAATGGATGTGAAAAGTGCATTTTTAAATGGATTCATAAATGAACTAGTCTATGTTGATCAACCTCCTAGGTTTGAAGACCCTAGATATCCTAATCATGTTTATAGGTTGTCCAAGGCGCTATATGGGCTCAAGCAAGCCCCTAGAGCGTGGTATGAGCGCCTCCGGGACTTCCTCATTGAGAAGGGCTTCACCATTGAGAAGGTCAACACCACACTATTCATCAAGAAGCTTAATGGGGAGATCTTCATTTGTCAAGTCTATGTTGATGATATCATCTTCGGATCAACAAATGAAGATTATTGCAAGGAATTTGGTGAATTGATGTCGAAGAAGTTCGAGATGTCTATGATTGGTGAGCTCACATTCTTCCTTGGTTTTCAAGTCAAGCAAATGAGAGAAGGAATTTTCATCTCTCAAGAAAAGTATACCAAGGATCTTCTCAAGAGAATCAAGATGGAAGAGTGTAAGCTAATCAAGACCCCAATGCCATCTAATGGACATCTCGACCTAGATGAGGGAGGTAAATCGGTTGATCAAACTCTCTACCGCTCTATGATTGGTAGCTTGTTGTACCTTACCGCATCTAGGCCCGATATCATTTTTAGTGTGTGCATGTGTGCTCGCTTTCAAGCGTGCCCTAAAGAACCTCAGTTAAGTGCCGTAAAAAGAATTTTAAGATATCTTAAGCACACCCCAAGCATTGGTCTTTGGTATTCCAAAGGAGCTAGATTCTAACTAGTTGGCTATTCCGATTCGGACTATGCCGGTTGCAAAATTGATAGAAAAAGCACATTCGGAGGGTGCCATTTGCTTGGGAGGTCTTTAGTATCTTGGTCATCTAAGAAGTAAAATAGTGTGGCTTTGTCCACCGCCGAGGCAGAATACATTGCTGCGGGGGCCTGTTGTGCACAAATCTTATACATGAAACAAACCCTCTTAGACTATGGAGTTGTTCTTGAAAAGGTGCCACTTTTATGTGACAATGAAAGTGCCGTTAAAATTGCTAATAATCCGGTACAACACTCACACACCAAGCACATTGATATCCGCCACCACTTTCTAAGAGATCATATTGCTAAAAATGATATATCACTAGAAGGTGTAAGAAGTGAAAATCAATTAGCGGATATCTTCACTAAACTTTTGGATGAGGCTACCTTTTGTAGGTTGAGAAGTGAACTTAATGTGCTTGACTCTAGTAACTTTAAAAAATGAGCTTGTGTTGTCCCTTGCATTGCATTGTATTATATGTCATGTTTAATTCCCCGTAATACATGTAGGACTTGTCTAACATGGTTACGATAACCCTCCTTTGGAGGAGTGAAGAAGCCTAACCGTGGATCAAACTTGACAAGCAACCTAGTCTTTCTTTCTTGTCTTACATTGCATATGCATGGTTGTTGCTTTGTCATTTCTTTTCGGTTTGGCTTTGAGCAACCTCTGTGTTCGTCCATGAATAGAGAGAGCATTTGATGCTTCTAAGGGTTCATAAACTCTATTGCATGACCATACGTTGCTCCTCGGATGTTTATTGCCTATTTTCCTAAAAATAATACTAGCCTAAGGCAAATTATTTTGAAAAACTTGAGGGTTTGAGTGAGGTCACTCATATCAGGTTCCAATTGGTGTTTATTTGAGTCTCTTTGAATTAGAACTTGATTGGGAAAAGTCGCATCGAAGATCGGATTGAAGAAAGGCGTTAAACAGTGACCGGACGCTGAACCGGACGCGGTGCTGCTTCACCACTGCGTCCGGTCCCGGTGACTACCAGCGCGTCCGGTCATCCCGAAGACTTTCTCTTGGACCTGTGACCGGACGCTCGACCGGATGCGTCGTTGTTGACCACCGCGTCCGGTCACCCCTGATCGGTGCGTCCGGTCACTCAGCGAAGTGTTTCAGATTTTCGACCGTTACGATCGACCGGCGCGTCCGGTCACTTCGACCGGCGCGTCTGGTCATCGCGTATTTTGCTGAGTTGGCAGGTAACGGTTGGATTTGACTGTGGGGTGTATAAATACATCCCCTCCACCTCTTTTAGAGGTCTCTTGCTCATTTGTTCAGCTGAGAAACACCTTTGGAGTGCAAGGGAGTGCAAGAGCTCTAGTGAGGGTAGTGATTTGAGAATCAAAGCTTGAGAGTCCCTCACTAGTGACTAGGGAGTAGCAAGTGTGCATCCATCTCCTCATTAGGCTCGTTGTGGTCAAGTGAGAGTTCTAGCTTGTTACTCTTGGTGATCGCCATCACCTAGACGGCTTGGTGGTGATTGGGAGTTTGGTGATCATCCGACGGAGCTTGTGGATGACCCAACTCATCTTGTGAGCGGTTTTGGGCGATTCACCGCGACGGAGTGTCGAAGAATAAGCCCGTAGAGAGCACTTGATCCTTGCGCGGATCAAGGGGGAGCTACACCCTTGCGCGGGTGCTCTAACGAGGACTAGTGGGGAGTGGCGACTCTCTGATACCTCGGGAAAACATCGCCGTGTTCCTTGCCCTTACTTTCAAGCATTTACTTTCTCGTATTACTTTCATTGCTCGTTTACTTTCTTAGAATTGCCATGCTAGACTAGGATTGAAACTTAGGGTGCCAAACCTTTTACCGGTAGAACCACAAGGAACACAAGTAGGCACTAGGGGTGAACTTTGGCTTGTAGGATTTAATTCTTGCAATTAATTTTTAGAAAAGGTCAATTCACCCCCCTCTTAGACATCTTGATCCTTTCAATTAAGAACACAATTCTCACCCAATTACCATCCCTCCCCTAGGGAATTGATTAGTGGGAGATGGCCCTCTAAACTCCTCTTTCCCTTCCCACCAAAACTCCAATTCCCACGAAACAAAAGATTTCTAAACTCCTATCTCTAAACTCCCATTCTCTGCTTTCAATTACCCCTCAACCAAATGAGCCGTTAAGGGATTTGAAATTTTCTCCATGAACCATGGCACAGGGGAAATTAACTCAAATAAATCCTCTTGCATTCCCATGTTATAATTGGCGGCGAACAATCAGTTGTGTTTTAAATGAAAAAAATATATATGGGACGAAATCAGAACTTGTGTCGCATTAATCAAGTACAGACATGTTTGTAGAAAAAGTTTTTAAGGCTTATTGTGGTATACTCTGAAATGACCTTGATCTATTTACTAAATTACATCGGATGGTTACTATCATCTATTATGTCAAAAATATATTTATTTAAATTTTTATTTTGTAAAATAGAATAAATATGGAAAGTTTTAGATATTGAAAATCATTTTCTAGATCTAATGGATGCATGTGTGATCTATTGGATGTGATGAATTTCTCATTTTGTAATTTTGGATGTGATATATTTTGATTACAATGTTAGCTTTTGATGCGTGTGACGTGATTTGCTCCCCAGCCTCCGTGTGCTAGCGTGTTAGGTGCTGAGGGTGCCGATTTTTTTCGGCATAGTGGCAAGCTACACCTGAGGGAGTGAAACATGCATAAATATCTAACACACTACGCATACTGCCATATCTTAGTTCGGAAAACCAAGTGCCCATCCATCAAGTGCAGCTTGTGCAGATTTCATTAGGAAACGGCATCATCATCAGCTCTGCTGCAATGTTTGTGCGTGGCGCACCGCGGCGAGTGTGGGCACCAAGGGAGGAACGAAAGCGCGCGCACCATTACTCGATTTGGCGCCATGTTATGCAGAGCAGAGCAGAGCAGAGCAGGTGGACCACGAATTGGTCGCGCGAACCGCGAACAGAGGAAGTCGCATTTGGGTCACGAACTGGCATCTGCGTATACATGCGGCCATCAGCATTCCCAATCCGACCGCGGCTGGACCGGTGATTTGCTTTTCTGGGCCTGGGCTGCTTCCTCCATAATTCTTAGCGATGGGCCTGAGGGCCCATGATGCTCGTATCTTCTTCTTCCTCCGTCCGTCCTTTCCATCCTTGACGGCGCCGCATCACTCTCTTACTCTACTCCACTGTCGCCGCAGCTTCCGCCGCTCGCCTTCTCCACCGCTCGCTCAGCCTGCCCCCTCATCCGAGCCTCCGTCGGGCACCTCTGCCAGGCAAGGCATCCCTCTCAGGCCAACTCCTTGATCTCATTCTTCTCCATCGATTTGTCCCCCCTCAGTAATGAGCTACCCTTCTGTTCCGCATCAATCTTTCTCAAGCTTGCGCGGCTAGACGGGTGCTGCATCTCGACTCTCGGGATAGCATAATATTCCCTTTGTGCCAACACCTTGGCTCTCGTATGTCGAAACCACATATTTTTCATGTACCATCTATTTCAGCTTTTGTATCTGGTAGACTGGACTAAAGCAAAGAATCTCATCCATCGAGTGCTGCTCATATATGCAGCTTCCCAGATCAGAGGTCATCAATTAATTCGCTTACTAACTTGGCCTTCCCATGAACCGACCAAAAGTTGCCATCTTCATGAACTGCCGGTATTAAATGTAGGTAAAAAAAATAACTAATTGTACAGTTTGTCTGTAAATGTCGAAACGAATCTTTTGAGCCTAGTTAGTCCATAATTAAATAAATTTTGTCAAATAACAACGAAAAGTGTTACAGAAACTTACCCAAAATTTTTCACCAACTAAACAGGCCCTCAGTTCATCTCTCAAGCACCTTATTTCAGAAACCATGCTAGCATGTCAGTGACATAACTTACTCATTTGGTTAGTCTCTGCTTGAATATGTAGTGTCTTATACAGTTATACTCTTACAGTAACAGCTAACCCCTGTGCAAAGATGCAGCTTGTGAGGTGTTGGAGAATAGTGGCATTTTTGTTTCATTTATTTAGTTTCAGCTCTCTGATTGCAGCTTGCAACTAGCCATTCATTTACATTACCTACTTTATATCTAGAAAGGCAGCAAATGTTGCTTGAGTTGTGATATGATGTTGTGCCATTTTTTCATTGCTACTAGGTCACTTGTTTTTTGAAGGCTCTGCGGAATAAACATTTCTACAAACAAACAATTAGAGTTGACAGACTATTACTAAAGGAACAGTTGAGTTATTCAAGCTTGTTGATTGGATTGGTTTGGAGTTCTGTATGACTGTATCATCTGAAGGAGGGGCAAATCAGCTGGAACCTTAATCCAACATTGATGAACTTCCTGGTTCACACATATGTGGTGTGATTGAAGGGTCACATGAAAAACCTCACAATCCTGATGTGTCTTTCTTTGGTAAACTGTCAGAATATTTAGTGATCAAGAATAAATCCGATCCCAAAGTTCCAAACTCAAGAATAGAACATTAAAAGTCAACAGAACTGAAGTTGTAACAGAATGTGGTCAGTCTATCAGTTACCAGAATGCTGTACATGAGAAGGCCCGAAACAGTGAACTTCTTGTGAATCCTTTTGTCCAGGCTGGTACTGGTTGTTTTGCTGACGAGAAAAGCATTGCCAAGCATGTTGAATTCATGCAATCATGCAAGGATGCATACAACAGATTCATGCAGACTGAATCTCATTTTGGGTGACAATATTTTTTCAGTCTCTGATGTTAGCATGTTCTGCTCTTTCCCATAGTATAGAGCTTTCTGGTACTAGTCTTGAGGATCAGTGGATAAGTCAATTTTGTGAAATCCTAAGTAATGCTAAAGTTTGTCTGAAATGTCACATCGATTGCACCTCTTGTGAGAGATAGAGGACCCTTCTTGAGTTCTTGTTCATGAAAGTCCTGGTACTGATCTTTGGCCTGAGGACAAGGGTTTAGATCACTCTAATGTCATGCAAGTTGATACTGAGGTTTACGGAGGTACTTCAGAACAGGTAGAATGTCACCAAGGCGGGGCAGATGACAAGGCACCACGGAATGTTTCATTTTGCTCAAGCCATAATTATGCAGGGACGTTATAATTCGGTAGAGAGTCATGGATGGAAAAATAGAGCAAAATATGGATGGAAACATAGAACAGACTGCAGAAAAGGGAACAGAATCTGTTCATCTGCTGACACAAAGGCAAGAACGTCAATTTCAGTGGAACCTACATCCCATTGTCAGCAGATCAGCTCAACTACTTATACAGTAAGCACTTATGCAAGCTGTAAATGAGCGAAAGAACAAAACTCAAAGGACAAATGCTTCTTTGTATAGAATTATTGCTAAAATGCATGAGCTACCACTGAATTTTCCTTATCCAAACGGTAAGGTTGAGATGTCCACAATCAGATCAAGTAAGCTATGATGCCCTGACTACTCTATTTTTTGAAACTGCAAGACTCCTAATCTTTCTACTCGTTAATATTCAGAACTGTTTCACCTAGTTAGAGTGAACTTTTTGTGATGCACACTTTTTTTTTCTGTCAATTCTCTAAAGTAAGTTGGATAGAAAACAAAAAATAAGTTGGTATTATGTCTACCTTCCAAATAAGTCTAAAGTATGGTTGCTTTTGTAGAAAAGCGAAGGCCTAAACCAAGGCCTGTGCATTTCAAGAAGAAAATACACAAAGTAACTAAGAGGACTGATCGAAGATGCATGAGGTTTTATTTCACTCTGTCAAGAATGTGCTGAAAATTGCCATCCCTGAATCATTTTGTAACAAAGGAAGACTGAGAAATCTCAGTTTCATGTTCGCCTGAAATTAGAGTCATTTACCAATGGGTTGTATTGTACCTATGGAAAATAGTGCCATACTGAAAGTGGTATTGTTTTTTTTTTTTTTTTTTTTTGCTTTGTGGTTCCTCCATGTGTGACCTTGGTCCTTAACTTTCCCCAGTGTCACTATAAAGCTCTCAACTTTCACGTTTTGTATATGAAAGCTGCCCTTTTGGTTCCTGTTTCACGTCTGGTCAAATCAACCTTGTGCCAATGGCTGTTGTGGCTGGCAGTTCCACTTGGCTCACTACCATTGATACGCAAGCCCATGAAATCTGGTGGATACCTGAATGGTGCAGCAGAGAACCCTTGTTAAGTAAAGCTGAGTCCTTTGCTACCGGGCATTCATTCACCGCTGGTCACTCCTAAATCTACCTGGTATGGACTTCTAAATCGATTCCTCTTGGCTTTACTACGGCATCACCAGATTAGCAAGAAAAGCTTTCCTCCACAATCAAGCCAAAGAAAGCGCATTTCCTAAGCTAAGAATGTGGTGCCTAAGAAGGAAATATCCTTTATTCTTATCTATGATCAAGATCCAAGACTTTGAAGAGTCAAATGATTCAGATAAGCAGACATAATAAATAGAGTACCAGATGTTATTAGTTTGACCATCGATTGAATATGTATCATGATGCTTAAATTACTACATAGAAATCAAGGTCAGGAAGCAAGTTAGAAGTTGTGTTGGTTTTACTGTTTTGCCAATGTGCAAAGTTAACGCAGCAATCTTATTATCTTTTTCCACATACACTAGCAGGGTTAGTAATTCTGTATTAATTCGATTCTCATGTCATTTTACATTTTTGTCAAGTACTACAATGCCTTTGTCGTACATGTAAGAAAACGTCGGCCGCCTACCTTGCAGTCTCCATCTGTAAAGCTGATCATCAGTGGGAGCAGATCCAAATTTGCCAATCATTCAAACTTTACAGAATATGACTTGCTCGTGCGCTCTGTACCACATATTTCCTCTCTGGTTTTATTTATCTCCTGATCGATGGATGTACCTATATATACATGGTTCTGAACTTCTGATATGCACCCAAGATCTGCTAGTGTTCTACTAGTACTTTATGTATGATGTAAACATAAAACTGCATCTGCACTTTCTTTGCCAATGAATTCTGTTGGTTTATTTTGTTTGAACTCTGCGTTTTCCATTTCACAAGATATGTATATGCACTTATTAATAATAGCATCACGATCGTTGGTACAGCGAATTCACAACTCAAGATGTGATCTTAAAGACATGAGAATGAAGTTCAGAGATTCTTTTTTGATGGAAACAGGAGGGATTTCCCCCTACTGTGCATTTATTTATTAAGAAAGGAGAACCAGCTTACAGAAAAGTTCAAGAGACAAAAAAAGGAAAAAAAAAAGTAAATAAGCAAAATTACAACAGGGCTTCTAGACATTGTTGCACGGAATGAAATTAAAGTATGTTGTATATATGGAAGGAAAGTACTTCCTTGCTCTGTGAATAACCAGAGCAAACTCCAATGCCATATATTACACATATATGATAGCCGGAGCTTGCATTCACATGTTCCTCACCCAACGCTAGTTGCAGTAGTTTCTAGCTGGTATATGTAGGGGGAGAGATGGATGATGCCATGCTTGCAACAATGGATACATCAGCAGCAGAGAAGCAAAGGAATAAGAAGAAAAAGGTGAAAAAGAAACCAAGGTGTGTGACCCGAAGGATGCAAAACCGAACAGGTTGAGGCAGGCATGCCATTAGCTCACGCAGGAGCTAGCTAGCACTTTACTCGCTGCCCGCGGGCTTGTAGGCGATGAAGCTGACGCACTGCGTCTGCTTGATGTTGTCGAAGCCCAGGATGCGGACGTAGGCGTCCGGGTAGGACGCGATGGCCTCCTGCAGCTCCTTGTACACCTGCGACGCGTCGGTGCAGCCGAACATGGGCAGCTTCCACATGGTCCAGTACCGGCCGTCGTAGTAGCACGGGGAGGTGGAGTTCTCGCGGTACACGAACCCTTCCTTGCTGAACTCGAGGCAGGGCACCCAGTTGTTGCGCAGCAGGTAGTCCACCTGCTTCAGCAGCTGCTCCTGCGTCAGCGGCGGCAGGTACGACAGCGTCTCGAACTTCTTGTTGCCGTACGCCGGCCACACCTGCATCGATGTACGTGTTTGGGTTGCATTTGCTGCAGCTGCAAAAAGATGGCCGGAGCAAAGAACGAAAGGCCGGCGGTTGCTTGTTATGTTACCTGCATGCACCGGATCCTTCCGCCGTTTCTGACTTTGGCGAGGCTGGTGGTGGAGCGGCGGGCGACGGGGAGGCTGGCGGTGGACTTGAGCCCCTGGAACGGAGCGACGGCGGTGGCGGACGAGGCCATCACGGTGGGCGCCATGGCTGGACTAGCTAGTAATAGTAGTGAGCTGAGGGAGCTTGCTGCCTTGCTTTGCTGCTTATTGCTTGGGTCGTCCTGTAGGCTCCCCCACCGACGGCATATATAGAAGAGGCAGCGCGCGTGCGTCCATGGCGATGGATGGCTGTCGTTCGGGCAGGACGAAGCGGATGTGGGAGGAGTGGCCACCGTTCTCCCGTGGCCGCACCCGGCCAGCCTGGCCTATCCTGATCGCGTCTGCCGCCACATGTCGCGTCCCCGTGGCGCGCCTTATCGTCTGAGCCAGCCACAGAGAGCCACGGCATGGTTGGACTATATGTGATGTGCCAGGACTTTGTAGATAGAGGAGGTAGCAGATAGATAAGCAGGAAGTGGTGAAAGTCACACTACTGGAAACCAAAGTTTCCCTGGCCGTGCCCGGACTCACTCGCTATCTCCGAATAAACCTAGGTATATATTGAGCAGGACGTCGTGGCCGTGGCCATGGCCGGACTCGCTCGATAGCTCGTGCACGAGCGAGGATCGCAGGTGGTCCTGCTCCATCGGTGAAGACACTCCTCTAGTCGTCCCCTTCCTCATGCAATCTGCACCGCACAAGCTGTTTCCAAAACTTCCCTGGCCGTGGCCGGACTCGCTCGCTATCTCCGGTCTCCCGTCGCCGATCAAACCGAGGTATAGAGCCGGACACGTCGCGGCCGTGGCCGGACTCGCTCGCTAGCTCGTCGTCCACGAGCCAGGATCCGAGGTGGTCGTGGTCCTGCTCGGTCGGTGAAGACTCCTTCCTCTACTCGTCCCCTTCCTCCCTGCAATCTGCGCCGCACAAGCTCTGCCGTAAGCCGCCGCATCCGCCGTCTCTCTCAAGCAGAAGCAGTTCATTCAGCTCGTCGTGGTTTGTGAAAGGATGAGTTAAGAACGACAATGGAAGGCAAAGGACAAACAGTTTTGGGCTTGGGCTTCGGCTGCGTCTGCTTGCTCTTGCCTCTAGTGGTCTGGTCTCTCTCAGTTGTTTGTGTTCACCTACATTCTACACGGACGGCTGGTCCGGACCACCATGATGAGTGATCACGGCCTGTTTGGATCTATAGAATTAATTGGGCTGAATTGAAATCAGTTTCATGGGTCGTTGGCTTGTTTGGCTGCGCATTGAATTGAATTGGAAAGTGACATTCCAAGCTTTTCCAGAGGCTGAATTTGTGGCCTAGCTACCTCAAATTCATGGGCTATCGAAGACAAAACAATTCCGCCTCTCATTGTCTTTATCGGGCGTCCAAGCGTCTTCCTCAACCATTTGACCTATTTTCCCCTAAAAAAACCATTTGACCTATTCCGTTTTTCTATAAAAAACTATATCACCCTGCCACGATCATTGTGAAAAGAGAATAATTAGTGCCTGGACGTCCGGCCCTAGGGCCGCGCCCAAACGCAGCTCCGCTGCACCCTGTCCCGTCCACCGCGTAACACCACGCCCTCATAACAGGGGAGCCCGCCCGCTCGCCGCATCCGCAGGGGTCTGAACCTCATGGCGCCCATGTCACCTCCATAGCTAGGGTCTGCATCTCCGTCGCGCGGGGAGATGCCACAAGCTTATGCTCCAGGACCTCTGGCGGGGCTAGCGGAGGCAGCATGTCGTATGGGAACGGGCCATGTGCGCCAACGCAAATGCCTACGCGTCCTCCGGTGGAGCGCTGCCGCCAGCTTACAGCCAACGCCGCCATGGCTGCCGCATTAGCTCTCTTTTGCTCGCTAAACAGCTCTACATTGAGATCGATCTACTTTTACAACATTAAGATGAAACAATTGCAACATACAACATAAACAGATCAAACATTTGGAACATACGTACACTTGCAACATAGTCATTATAACATATGTAATATCCAGATAGAACACTTGCAACATACATTTGAAACAGATAAAACATATGGAACATGTTGTTGCAACATATGTGTGAAACACATGCAAACATCCGGATAAAAAACGCTTGCAACATACATCTCGAGCAGATAAAACATTTTGAACAAACGCTTGTAACATGCCTCTGAAACACTTGCAACATACCCGATCTACTTTGCAACATCCATAAGAAACAACTACAATATACCTATGAAATGACTGAAACACCTAAAATATATATTTGCAACATACGAAAGAGGAAGCGTGGGCTGGTTGATTCCAACCATCGGGGTTGGAGCTGGTGACGAGCAGCGGTGCACGAGCACCACCAGCACCTAGCACTAGCGGTGCGCGCGAGCACCACCACCAACCAGTGCCACCAGCATCGGCCTTGGCTCAGCCTGGCGAGTGGTGTGTGCTCTACCCACTACAAAAAATACCCTTATACATGACGATTTATTTTGGTCACAAACAAGAAAAAATGCGTCACAGTTAACTCATGATGACGATCACGAAAAACGTCATGTATCCCGCGTCATACATTTACAGGACCGAATTAAGGCGTCACAGATTGACATTTCTGTTCATCATGGAATAACTGGTCAACAACAATAGCTCTAGGCTATAGTGATGAAATAAAACGTCATGGAATAACTAGTCAATAGTAATAGCTCTAGGCTATAGCAATGAAATAAAACGTCAATGCAATAACATGCATCACAGAACACACCAATCAGATAAACAAATATTGATTCATTCATGTATTAGCAAGTCAGATGTCTTTACATAGATATAGCACATACATAGATAGTTCAATGTTCAACAAAAGGTATTGCATGTCTTTACAACAAGCCATTTGATGATGATATATGCAGTAGCTATTGCATAAGCATAACCATTCATCTCCAATCACTATCTGCATAGATTTGTCAATGTAGTCTCTACAGAACCGGTGCAAACATTCTATAACTGTCCTTGTCTTCCGGATAATGCCTGCAAAATAGAAGGATTAGACGCCATGGTATATCATCAACAGAAAATGATTCTAAAAGCAAACTAGAAACCGGAGCGCGGCAATCTGCTATGATCCTACCAGACTATGATAGTTGAATCTTTCCATATTCTTTTTGTTGCAAATATATTGCCCTTTGTATTATATTTTATCCTATTTCTTTTGTGTTTACCAGAAGAAGATTGTTGTCATAGCTTACACTATATTGAGATGAGTATAAAAGAAGAGGAGGAAACATGTAACATATTGTCTATGATAATTCCTCAAATTTGTATTATAGGATACTCTTGCTGCATATTAGTGTTATTTAGTTCAGGTTGTCGCTACCTAAACCAATTATAAGACCATAAGCTGTACTGGAAATAAATATATAAGCAAGACAACAAAACACAGGGGCAATCAACTGCTGCAAAGGCTTAGGAAATACTTACAGAGTACTTCATTGACTTTCGGTTGCTTCGAAGGACAAGGGCTGACGGCTGAGTATCTTTCTTTTAAGATTCTTCGCATTTTTCAGACACATTAGTCCATGGGTCTGAATAAAATTCATATGCCCCTTAAGCACAACATCAAATATGCCTTTTGTTGTGTATCAGATAGAAGAAATCATATAGCTAGAATAGCAATCAAGTATTAGATTTAACATAAATGGCTGAATATAACAGCTGCTCAGATGAGCACACAGTTCATAGCGTGAATGTAGTACTTGACTTCTAATTAAGTGGAAAGCTGACCTGGAGTTTTAAATCACACATACTCCATACAAATGGAATCGATAGTTTATCAGATATTAGTATCACTTAGACAGCTGTGTGGCCTACTGTATCAGGCGGGCAATTTCTCAGATACGCTGCAGGCAGCAGAAGTGATGTGGCTAGAGGTCAGATACATACCGGAGCTGGTGGCTGAACATAGATAGTAGTACTTTGTTCCCATCATTACTGCATCCAAGAAAGATGTTTTGATCAGCAAACCAAGGGATACAGAGCAATAGAAAAATAAAATTAGAAAACTGGCATCCATCAGCATGCACTTTTGATTAGTTTGTTGTCAGCAAGATAATAACAAGCACATCCCAGAAGCACTTTGGTCAGACGTTCATATCTAAATAAACAATAAATTTATAAAACAGGTGAGCTCCATGCAATTGAAGGCTACAAAAATTATAAGTATACCTAAAACTAGATCCCAAATCAATATACTCAAAAACTACGACACCTAAAAATTCAAGGAGAAGACCACAAATATGACAACGTCCCAACACTAACACGTATCTAAGAGGCAACGCTAACGCCAGATCTCCGATCAATGTACCTGAATTCGATTCACGCATTAGTGCTATGCCCTGGAAATCGCAGCAACCTAGCACGGCCAGCATGGCATGGCCATGGCGTGCTCGTTCTCGGCCACCACAGCAACCATATCACCACCGGGCAGATCTGGATCTGGGGATGGAAGAAAGGTGCTCACCCTGGTTCGTCACCGGCAAAGGCCAAAACGAATGTGGCCGGGAGGAGGCAGCTCGCGGCGGCTGGGACTGAGCACGACGATGTAGCGCCGCCGCCGGGATATGTGGTCGTCGCAGAGGGACCGTCGGAGAGATGGTGAGGAGCGAAGGGGCGGCGACTAGTGGGGACGGCACCGGCAGCTGCTGGAGGCGGAGGCAGCGGCGCGTGGGGGAGGAGCAGAGACGGGCGGCGTGTGGGGGAGAAGCAGGGATGGGCGCCGCGTGGGGGAGGAGCAGGGAGGGGCGGCGCTGTGAGAGGGGAGACCGAGAGAGAGAGCCTAAGGAGTCGGGCGTGGAGAAGGATGGGGGATGGGGAAAAGTGGCTGTCGACATCTAGTCCTCCCTCTCTATTTTTTTATTTATCAGATTAAATATAGAACGTCGTAGAATAGGACTTTTTATGACGATTTCTTATAACGTCATATCTAAACCGTCATATATAGCTATATTTCTTGTAGTGACCAGAGGGAGCGGGCAGCGCGGCGCACGCCCAAAGCGAGGACTGAGATGCGGGTGGGGCGCGCGATGAGCGGGGGAGTGGAGCTGAGCAAGGAGTGAGGAGCGAGCGGTGCAAGTGGGGCACGTGATAGTGCGGGAGCGTGGAGTGAGCGAGCGGCGCAAGGTCAGGACGCAGTGGGAGAAGGCCGAGCAGAGTGGGCGAGCGGTGACCGAATGAGAATAAGAGATGAAGGGAGCCAAAGTTGTGGTACACGTCACGCCACGCGTCCGTCCGGAGGGAGTCGCTAGCGTCGGACGTCCTGTTTGTAGCATTATCATTGTAAAAAATACATAAACTTTTCGCAAAAGTTGCATTTAAATTCCCCACGTTAGTCATTATGAAAGATAAATTTTAAAAGCCTCCTAAAATTACATTTTATTATGAAAACATGCCTAAAATTGCATTTAAAGTTACTATGAAAGATATTGCAAAGTAACACTAAATGTGCTTTTTAGATTACATATATCTAAACAATGTAAATATGCCAAATTTGTGTCTTACTTATGCACCTATGTAATTTACTAAATATCCCACAAATGTTTGTCTCACCAATATAATCTACTATATGAATAATTCCATTAACCATGAAAATATGCTATATATATTTTTAGATTACACATTCTACCATTTTAAAATTAAATGTAAGCATTAACGTTGTGTGTCGCCATGTTGGCAAAGTAAACATGCTATTTTAATAGTTTATCAATTATGAAAAAAATGTTCTCTTAACAAAGAACATACATACAATTCACTTTAAATTATATTAATATTTCATGATAATGCATTTTTCAAGTTTGATAAGTTTATACATTTTAAATGAGACATCATCACTTATAAATATTGTTAATTTAATTTTATGCCATATATGTTGTTATAATACAATACAAATCTTAGATTTAGCAAAAAAAATTCAACATCTTCAAGGTCGTGGTGCAAGCTAAAACAACTATTTATGTCTTTATACTTCCTCCATTCCAAAATATAAGACATTTTGGGTTTTTTTAGATATATTGTTTTTACTATGTATCTAGACATAGTAAAAATTCTTAGATGTAGCGAAAAAATTCAACATCTTCAAGATTACGACTATGCATGGAGTCTAAAAGTTTAACTATACTAACTAAAAATAAAACTAATTAGGCACAAGTATGGTCATGGACACTTGCCTCCAAACGTTGTTCAAAACCTTGCTCTTTTCTTCTAAATCATCCTCAATTGCCTTCTCTTGAATGGACAATACAATAAGTATCAGTACAAACCATAGTTATCCTAACCGATAAACAGTTTACAGTCAATCACCTATATTTAGCCATGCATTATTCGGGCTAGGAACTCAACCAAACTGGCAAAATGATTGTTTAAATTGGGATAAACGGTTGATTAAACGGAATCGACATACCACCATGGAACGTTTAAACGGTGTTTAAGCAGGCAAGGAATTGTTTAATTGAACAATGGTACAAACATAACAAAAAACATAAAAACATTAATTACACCATGCATTTAGAAAAACATATAGCTTGTTTCTACAATTGCATGAGCGCAAAAATTAAACCACCTAAAGCTACTGTTAAGCTTTTGAAGTTTTAGGGACTTGTTTGTAAATAAAAATGACCTTGTAAATATTTTTCAAAACTAGCGACTAAAATGTAAAAGTTTTTACCTCAAAATAATTAAAAAAAAGCTTAGAGATCTTGTAAAATTGCCATTCTCAAATCATTTTTAAATCTAAAAAAATTATGACATCATCAATTGGATTAATGACATTAGCATCAATTTTTGAAATGAATTAATCATTTTATAAAAAGAAATAATACGGTTAGGGACTTGTTTGTAAATAACCTTAGATATCGTGACGACGATAGCTTTGGAGGGTGGTTAGCAGCTCAGCTCAGCTTGAGCCAGGTGACGGCTTTGCTATGAAGCTAGACGGCAGGGCAACTGCAGGAGAGATAGCACAACATGATGGGTGGCACACTGGAGTGGGGTTGCTCGGGTGGAGCAACCTTGTGGTGGTGGTGGAAGTTGCTGAGGACGGAGATGGGCGAAAAAGGTTGAAGTCTTGCCAGAAAACATCACGAGCAAAAAGTTTGGTTTTGGATCTATAGAGCTTGGGGTGGTGGCTCACAAAATGGATTCTAGATCTGTGATCAGCGCGACAAGGGGAACACCGACATGTAAATATATGTTAGGGTTAGGGGTTTCTAATTTTGAAATTATTTAATTTTGCAGTTAAAAATAACTCCAAATAGTCCTCGGAAAAATACTAGAGATAGAAAGAAGGATAAGGAACTCGAATGAATAAAATATTTGGTGTTTATAAGGTAATAGATATGAATAGCCATTGACTAACCAGATTATTCTACTTTACTTCTAGATAAGAGAAACGAACTATATAATACTCAATAATACGGCGAAATATTTCTACAAAACATCTAACCCAAGCACAAGTAATGGGACCGTAGACAGGCAAGTGAAATCCAATACACGAAAATTGATCTGTCTGCACTCGCCGTCGCTGTCGTCGTCTGTCCGACTCCCTGAATCCCCGATTAAACTCATCGACTCGCCATCTCCGGTCTCCCGTCCCCGACTAATCCGAGGTATTAAGCAGGACGTGGTGGCCGTGGCCACCGTAGCCGGACTCGCTCGCTAGCCGGTGCACGAGCCAGGATCCGAGGTGGTCCTGCTCGGTCGGTGAAGACTCTTCTACTCGTCCCCTTCCTCCTGCAAATCTGCGCCGCACAAGCTCGATCTGCCGTAAGCCGCCGAGGCTGCCGTGAGACGCCGCATGCATACGCCGTCTCTCTCAACTCTCAACCAGTTAAAGCTCGTCGTTTGTGAAAGGAGAAGTTAAGAACGGACAATGGAAGGCAAGGGCAAAGGAAAAGATACTCATTTCAGTTTTGGGCTTCGGCTGCGTCTGCTTGCTCTTTCCCTCTGGTGGTTTGGCCTCTCTCACCTGTGGTGTGGATGCCGCTTGTCGTAACTATCTTCCTTGATATTGCTAATTGGCACCACTCAAGCAGAAGAACAAGACAAAAAAAAAAGTTCACACAACTTTCTTTTTTCGGAAAGATGTCAAAATCCTTGTTGTGACACTACTACAAAAAAACATTTTTAGTGGCGGGTAAAATAGGTTTTCAGGGGCGGTCAGTCCAACCGCTACAATGCCACCGTCAGTAAAGATGGGGCGTCTCTAGCGACGGGCTTTTAACCGCCCCCTAAAAATGCATTTCTAGGGGCGGTTCTATTAGGATCTCCGTCTCTAAAAATGCATTTTCAGGGGCGGTTGCAGTAGGCAAACCGCCTCTAAAAATTCTTTTTCAGCGGCAGTTCCAATACATGAACCACCCCTGAAAATGCATTATCAGGGGCGGCTGCAGCAATGCAACCGTCCCTAAAAATGTTTTTCAAGACGGTTTTGGCAATGCAACAGCCTCTGAAAATGTATTTTCAGGGACGGTGTTATTAACCGCCTCTGAAAATCAGTTTCAAATTTTTGAATTTGAAATTTCCCGCCAAATTTGAAATCGCGTTTTGCCACCAAATTTCATACCCGATTGCAAATAATTAAAATTAACTTCATAAATACATAGTAGTGCACTAGTTATACACATATGATCAACAAAATATTTGTACATTACAAATTACAAGTCAACATTAATTGTGCTCCTGCCCAAAGAATGAAAAGAAGTGATACAAGTATTTTAGGCAAAGGGACTCAAACTTGGGATGTGTTACATACTCCGAGTCATGATCATAGAATAAGACCTTCAGATTAAGAACCTCCCGCACCATGAACTTGCAGAAATCTTCTTGAACAAGTTGAACATCGCTAGGTAATTACTTCGTTTGGCCTCATGCTACACAAAAAAGGAACAAATTAACTAGATTCATATTAATGAACATATGCATATGATATGGTTCGATAGAGCAGCTTACGTCTTCAGGGTTATTGTGGTAAGTCCCGTTGGCTCTCATCCATTGACATACATAGTAGCCATAAAGCACGCTTCTGGTAGGCTGCCTCGAGCACTGCAGGTCGGTGACATGCAAAAAATAATACAGTGAAACACATTGTTCTATATAAGGAATATGAGAACCTATTTGAGTTAGAAAATGGTCGTACCCATTGATTTACACAAACATCCATCTTCTCCTTCGCTGGGTCATGCACCCCGCCTTCTTTAACGTATCATCTGTACACGCTATTTAAGGAACAAAATAATCACTTTCACTATAACGATAATCAGATGAAAAATACTGTCACAGGTAATGAACTACAATTACTTACGTTTGTAACACGTTGATGCAATTTTGGTACATTTTTTCTATCTTTTCTCATAGAGTCAAAGATGGAAATCCGTCCAACTCTCAAATTGATGCTTGCTAAGATGAAGTGATCACTGCATCAGTACAAAAAAAGATAATAGTGTCAATGTAAACCATTTACCAAATAGCATGAAAAAAGAAAGTAGTTGATCTTACCCGAAATTGTACGGGGCTTCTATATATTGGAATCTCTGATGAGCTATGAACGCCTTTCCAATATATAATGCAGCTTCATTCCTTGCTTCCCTGTACGAAGCCTTCCTAATTGCCTCTCTCGCCTTGCCTTTGGCACCCTTAAATGCAGGATGATCATTTTGCCACAATAGAGGTCCAGTGTGACGTGCCTCACAAATGAGATTTGGGTCATGGTATGCGTTCCTCAAGTTCAACCTGGCCAAATCCATCCACTCTTTTTTACATGAAAGTAAGGCAAATGTGTGGTTAAAAGGATAGCACAAGCACATAAAACCAAAATTGAGGATGAGTTTAGGAAAACACTACTTACATGCATCACAGAGTAATCTGACTTACATCGAGTCTCTTCTGTCGGTATAAAAATTGAATGTCCTCAAAAGATATGGTCAGTTTTGAAAATTCTACACCGGTAGCGAATTTATCGTTAGCAGGGTAATTCACCGGCACTGACTCTAAGCCAAGTTCTATCGCTTCCAAATACCACATCTGAAAGACCCTCATGAGTAACAATCTCTTGTTCCATTCTAGGGCAAAATCAGGTAGGAATTCCTTGCCTGGCACGTATTCATAGGGGCACTCGGGACTGTTTTGTTCCATCATGTCTTTAACGAATTCAATGCTCGCCAGGGTTTGGCTCAAATGGTGTTGGCCACCAAAGATTGTTCCAGATCCATCTTAGCCATGCTGGCCTTGGCATTTCTAGCCAAGGATGAAAACGGACGGGATGAATCCCGTTTCGTCCGCAACCGTATACCGTTTTTTTCCGTCCATTTTTGTTTTTTGGGATAAACGGAAACGGGACCGAAAACGGGACGGAGTGAACCGGGAGCGGGATTGAAAACGGTAGAGCATTTGTCCGTCCGTATTTGCGGTATCCCATTTTTAACCGGGATATCCCGTTTTTCGTTTCGTTTTTCTTCAATACAGGATGGGCCTATTGGGCTTGTTTTTTTTAGGAGATGTTGGGCCTGTTGGGCCACGAAAGCTCATGCCTGAGTTGCTTTTATTTTTCTTTTCATTTGTGTGGACATGTCACATATATATTAGAGTCATCATCTTTTTATTTTGGTAGAGTGCGCAACAGTGTGCTAGTGTCCGCCCTTTCATCATCTGGTAATTCATTCATCTACGAGCGTATTTATGTGTGGGCACTGGGCAGTATATATTTTATATGCGGCATACATGTTCCGGCTTAAGTTTCCGCTTACCGTTTGTTTCCGTCTATTTTCCGACCGTATTTACCCGTTTTCGTATTACCGTTTATCCCGCTACCGTTTTCGTTCCCGGTTGTCCGGCTCCCGCTCCCATTTTCGTTTAAAAATATGAAAATGAAAATGGTAGAGCGATTTTCCATTCATTTCCGTCCGCTTTCATCACTATTTCTAGCTGACGAAGGCACCACCTTGCCCTTGATTGTAGAAGCATCCTGGGGGTTCTTTTTGCCAAGAGACCTCCACATCGCAGATATGCCAGCATCGGGCGGGTTGCTACCCTTCTCAAATTCTCTCAACATGTTAGGAAACATTTGTAGCTACGGTGGAGGTGGAGGTGGCGGCATCGCTGTTTGTGGCTGCGGTGGCAGTGGGGGCACAACTATTTGTGGCTGCGAAGGAGGATGGGAGCGCGGTGGCGACAGCGGTGGCGGTGGCGATGCTGGCTGAAAGGTCCTAATATGGCTAGAGGGAGGTGAATAGCCTATTAAAAATTCTACAAACTCACTAGAACAAAAGGTTAGTATAACAAATGGTGAAATACAATTTTGCTCTAGCTTTACAAGGGTTGTAAGCTACCTATCCAATAATTCTAGTAACTATGATCACTATAACAATCAATGGCTAAGTTACTACGAGCTCTCACAAGCTAGCTACACTAAAAAGCTCAATTAGGTGACAAGCTACACTAGCAAAGATAATACAAGCTCTCAAAACTAATTACACTAAAGAGCTTGTTACAACTAGTTTGTGGAATTTAAAAGAGAGGTATGTGATCTTTATACCGCCACATCGAGGAATGAACCAATCACAATAATATGAAGACCAATCACCAGGAGAAATCCAATGAATCAATCACAATGGAGACACGATTTTTCTCTCTAGGTTCATGTGCTTGCCGGCACGCTACGTCCCCGTTGTGTCGACCACCACTTTGTGGTTCGCGCGGCTAATTGGCAATCCAAAGCCAAGCTCCCCAAGAGCACCGCAAGAACCTACCGCAAGTGAGGTAACTCAATGACACGAGCAATTTACTAGAGTTGCCTTTGGCACTCCGCCCGGAAAGGCACAACACCCCTCACAAATCACCGGGAGGTGGCCAAGAATAAGCACCACTCTTGCCACAACTCCTCCGCTACCTCCAAGCCGTCTAGGTGGCGACAACCACCAAGAGAAACAAGAATCCCGCAGCCAAAGATCACCCAAGTGACAACTAGTGCAAACTCAAAAGTAAATGCACTTGAGATCACTCAATCTCACCTTGATTTGTCAATCAAGTAAGGGAGAAGAGTGGGAGAGAGTATGCTCAGCTCAAGAGGATGTTAGGATGTCAAAAATGTCCAAGTGAGTTGTCCTTAAGCTGTCCAACAAGTATTTATAAGCTCCCTCAAAAGATAGAGCCCATGAAGGGGTACTCAGCGTACCGACCAGACGCGCAGGTCGATATGACCGGACGCGTTGCCCTGCGTCCGGTCATCCTGCGCCATCCATGTGTCGCCTGCGTTCAATGTTGAACGCCCGATCTCAATGGTCACCTGCCTTGCGCCAAATGGTCAAGGGCGACCGAATGCGCAGGTGCAACGTACCTGACGCACGGCCAGCGTCCGATCGCTCACGCGCACGCACTAGCGAAGCCTGACCGGACATGCCGCTCGCTCAACGCACCGGACGCTACAGGAGCTGCGTTCGGTCGTTTCCAGTAAGGGTCCAGAGAGCAAAATTAGCTACCGGACGCGTCAGGTGGAGGTTGATCGGACGCACCTAAGCGTCTGGTCAACACTTTGAGTTTCACTGCTCTCGTGTGCTGCTGACATCACTCGGATCGGACGCTGATGCACTGCATCCAGTCGCTCGCACCTGACGCGCAGGTGTGCGTGCTACAACTTCGCCCATGGCTTGAATTGACCAGACGCGACCCTAGCGTCCGGTCGATTCGACCACCGCGTCCGGTCAACAGAAAATGGCCATTTCACTTCCACGAATTCGCTGAAACTCCACCTCTTTCGCAAATGTGCTAACACCACCAAGTGTACATCACCATGTGCATGTGTGTTAACATTTTCCGCAATCATTTTGAAGGAGTTAGGCAAGCTCTCCACTAGATCTAAATGCATATGCAAATGAATCCTCATCTAGTGGCACTTAAGTGATCAATAGCCTCGAAAAATCCCCTCTTTATAGTACGGCTACCGATCCTAAATGAGATCACGTCCTCTATGGTGACTTGATCACCAAAAGCAAAACCCCTAGCAATATACCTTTGCCTTGAGCTTCATAGGGTTGCTTGATCACCTCATCTTCATCTCCAAGTTAGGCTCCACTTTATGATCTCCATCAAGAGCACTTGGCCACCTACACTTGGAGTGTACTAATCACCTTTGCTACGCACACTTAGGCACATGTGATTAGTACTAGGGTTTCATCAATTATCCAAAACCAAACTAGGGCTTTCACTGGCATAGCAGTTTGTACCTGCAGAAGCACTACCGGTTGGAGTGGCAATGGTGGTGGCAGTGGCAGTGGTGGAGGCAAAGTAAATATAGAAATTAACTAGAGTTCATGTGAGCCAAAGTAATTAAGTTGGGCAAAATCAGTCTAAATTGCTAGGAAAAATAAAAAAATCTAACATCTTGCATGTCTCTCTCTAGATCTCTAAGTGAAAGAAATGAACATGAAAAGTTTGAAAAGAGTTTCGGTATGCCACTATCTCACCTCTCAAATCCAACTTCAAAGGTTCAAAGGGCAAAACCTCCCCCACTCTATTTTTGCTATTTCTCGCCCTCCAAGTGAGTTAATGGTGCTCCGCATGCATACGGTTCCAAGGAGGAAGAAGGGGTATTGGGGGGGAGCATTTTTAGGGGTGGTTGACTAAAGAGAACAACCTCTGGTAATGCATTTGTAGGAGTGGTTCTCTTAACGAACTGTCTTTGAAAATAGATCACTTTTAGATACGGTTGACTAAAGAGAACCGCCTCTGAAGATCTATTTTCAAGGGTGGTTACGTTTTTAGGGTCGGTTCTCTTAACGTAACCGCCCCTGAAAATGGACGTCTATCAGAGGCGGTTTCCTTAATAGAACCGCCCCTGAAGATGTCTTCAGGGCGTTCATGGAGCTACAGTGCTCATCGGTGCGGTTAGAGGCGGCTTGCTAGTTGAACCACCTCTGATAGAAAAGGGTGGTGTCGCTAAAAATGATTCCTGTAGTAGTGTGATTTTGTTCCTTAATATTGGTAATTGGAGGCTTCTAAAGGAGTATCTACGTGAATCCTTACAAGCGGACGCGAAAGGAAAATAGATAGACAAATCGCAGATATTTTTACAAAAACATTATCGTAGCTAGTAATACACATTGGACCTATTCTAGTTTTCTAAAGAATTACCAGACCACCTCAGACTGGAAAATACATAAACTATTCACTAAAGTTGCATACACTTGTTTGTCATTATGAAAGAAAAATAAACTTAAAAAACCTCCTAAAATTGCATTTAATTACCAAAACGTGCCACGATGAAAGGTACTGCAAAGTAACACTAAATGTGCCTTTTAGATTATAAAACATATCTAAACAATGTAAGTACGCTAAATTTGTCATTATAAAAAAGATAAATTTAAAAAACCTCCTAAAATTGCATTTAATTACTAAAACATGCCACTATGAAATATACTGCAAAGTAACACTTGATGTGCCTTTTAGATTATTACACATATCTAAACAAGGTAAATACGCTAAATTTGTGTCTTTGAAGTGTCGACTGGGAGCCCTCTACCTATTTTTTTTGTTTTTTAAGCTAGCCTAGAAATTCATTCGCATGGGGATTTGAACCTGGCCTGCTTGGGTGCTACTGAGGAGCTCCAACCACTAGGCTGGAGGCCCATTCGCTATGCTAAATTTGTGTCTTAATTATGCACCTACACAATTAACTAAATATCCCACAAATATTGTCTTACCAATATAATCTATTATAAAAAGTAATTCAATAACCACAAAAATATGCTACATATCACTACTACAGATTGAGTTATCCCAGCCCTCTTTTCACTACCGGTTATTACATAACTAGCGGCGAAATTGTTTCACCGCCGGTTATTACATAACAACATTCAATTTGAGATGATGTGGCTTGCTGAGAATTGAGAGAAATACCATTAATGATATATACTTAGTGCATTCCATATATATAGGTTATATAGACAGGAGAAGAGAACATTACTATATGTACTTGGATCTCGGTTATGCTTTTTTTGTGTTAATAAACATATGCTCTCCTGTGAATGAAAAACAGAGCCTGGCAGAATGAGGAGAAACGGGCTCTGATCCTAACCATTGCTGGTTCCTTGGATGGCTGAGAATTGAGATGCTGCTACTACTGCTTAATTATGTGCAGTAGCAGCACCCGATCTTGGTGGCTCACACAGTGGTGAGCCAGTCTTTATTGGTCTATAATTATAAAGACCATTTTTCCTCTATAGGAGTATTGTGGATGCCCTATCTGCCTCATGCAGGCTCTCTTCTCTCCCCTCTCGAACTGTCACCTGTCTGACCGGGTAACAGTTTGTCTCCCTAGAGAAGCAAAGCCTTGATCAATTCCAAGCGAAGTCGTCGGTCCAGAACCCAAGAAAATTAAGTTAAAGTGTTTGCAGTTCAGGCAGACATGCATGCACAACAATCAATGAGCTATCCAGCGCCAGCTAGCCCATGCATGGTAGTACGTAGTATGTACGTGCATCATCCATATGGCACCAAATTAAACAGGTAGCCCCCGTCTCATCTCTAAATTTTGCAGGGGAAGCAGCACTGTAGCAACCCTAGCTACGTCCAGAAAGAATGACGTTCTAGGTGCAGAGATCATGTAATTAGTGAGTTGGAACCTTTGGGTCACTAATTACATCATCTTTTCCTAACATTGTCTCTCTAAGATAGCCATGCTAGCATGAGCCATGAACATGCAAGTATAGGTGTGGAGGACTCAGTATGGCAAGATATTACGCTTGACATACCTTATGTTGACAGCAGTTACTCTTCCTCTTCCTTTCTCAGTCTATAACCTAGGCCACTATGTAAGCCCTAGAGCAATGAGCCATTCAAATGGAGGAGGAAGGAGATCGATTCATTGAAACTTTATATGGGCTATGGGCTCATTCACTTGTTCATGGGCTAAGGGCGATGGGTTGACATAGTGCGGAAGCTTCATGCTGCATATGCAGGGGGTAGAGGTTGGTGCGGACGATGAGTGCATCCATGGTCTTGTTTAGATACCAAAATTTAACCCCAAATTCTACTATGCAAAAAGAAGATTCCACATCACATCAAAATACCGGCACATGTATGGAGTACTAAATGTAGATGAAATCAAAAACTAATTACACAGTTTTGTTGTACTTGGCGAGACGAATGTTTTGAGCCTAATTAATCAATGTTTGGACAATTATTACCAAATAAAAACAAAATTGCTATAGTGCAGCACAGTGCTGCACAGTGCATTCGGGGATCACCAAATCGGTGATCTAAACAAGGCCCATGTGCAATGGTGGTGTGAGCAGTGCACATGAGGGGTCTGGTAGGAAGGCTGGCGAGAGAGCATATCTGCACACGGGTGGCCGGTGGTACGACCTATCAAGATGGATAGGAATAGAGCTAGTAAGTCCAAGGCCAGATACATATACAATGTGAAGTGTTTTTTTTCCACTTTGATTATTTGATTCAAAATTATTTGTCCAAATTTGCCATGTTCTTTGCTATGTTATCCACCTCACGATAGTTCAAATTTCTCATGTTTTCTTTACCACTGTGCAAACATTTGCTATGTTATCCTCCTCGCCATAGTTCAATTTAATTTGGTTCCGATCTCTTGGAATTCTGAACTCCTCTAGACTATTAATTGGATGGTGAGGTCAGTTCCTTGGCCAACTTACATCATGGTGGAGAGATATTTCCACAAGGGACGAGCTCGGGCACAACAAGGGTCACACAAGTGTTGCTGAAGATGGTGACAAGGTGCATACGAGATATAATTGGACAAGTGCGAGTTGACCATGCACAATGATATTTGATACTAAAGAAAGGTGATATTTTCATCGATTTTGAGGAAGTTAGAGCGGTGGAGGACATGACAACTCATGTAGGCATGTACGACATCTTGTGTTGCTTCTATAGTTGCAATGGTATGAGACCGTGCAGCTAGTGGGGCGATATGGGTGGCATGACGAGTGGAAAAAGTGAAGGGTTAGGGGATGACGATGCTAGGCAAGGGCGATGTATCAGCGAGGCCTGAGAAGTGGAATGCAACCGATGCCCTTGGCTAGAGTGGATTGAGAGAGATGTAGGTGGTGGTGGTGGTGGGGGGGGGGTGGTGGATCTAAGTAGGTTTAGGAAATTGGAAAGGTTCGTTCTTTTAGGGTAGTCTCAATGAATAACTACTCAGTAGTATCTATGACATGCCATGTTATACAGACACCAAGTAAGAAATTATAGCTCACAATAATGCACAATGTCTAATTGCGGCTACAAAGTAAATTCTCCGGTCATCTTTTTCATCTCTCTCCTCCAATCATCTTCCTCCCCACTCCCATATTATTCTGCCTTGTTATCTATAATGCCAATTCCAATGGATTTCATGTTGTTTCTTAAACTTCGGTTCTAGTCCAAAACCTAGTTTCTTGCATGATACCCAGGTAGTGTTTAGATGGTGTAAAAGTTGGTGTAAAGTTCCTGTAGCACTTTTCGTTGTTATTTGGTAAAATTTATCCAATCATGGACTAACTAGGCTCAAAAGATTCGTCTCGACATTTACAGACAAACTGTGCAATTAGTTATTTTTTTTACCTACATTTAATACTCCATACATGCGTCTAAAGATTCGATGTGACGGGGAATCTTGTAAAATTTTTGGAATTTTGAAGGAAGTAAACACTGCCCCAATTTCTTGAAGTTTTCATCTCTATCCTCTTTATTGTTGTTGCCACCTCAGCAAAATGTCCTACATGGCATGATATTAAATGGCATGAAAACTATCTTATTCATAGAATAGGGACTGCCCTTAGTCGATTTAGATTCAATGTTGGAATTGGTTTTCAATTTGAGTTAGGTTTTGTACCATCAAGAGTACATTTCACACACGGAATTCAAAAAAGCACATAAATGCATATTGTTATTTTTGATGTAGTTTTTCAAACGTTTCTAGAATTTCAAATTGGCTCCTATTAGCGTGGTTTGAATTCTTTTTGCGCCCAAACTAAATTGATTAATTTAAAGATTTCACATGTTACAACTACATCCTGATTCAACAAGTTGAAAGACAGATCAAGTCAGAGCTAGCACGAATGGTTTCCCGGTTTCCAGTAATGCGCACAGCATGCATCCACGAAAACTGGAAAACGTCACTGAGATCTCACATTTGCTAGGGTATCTAGCATCGATCCACGATCAAATATAAGGTTGTTTGTAGATATATTAAAAGGAAGAGAAGAGAATAGATCGATCCATCAGAGAAGCATTGAAGCAGTGCAATAGATACATGTCAGCAAGTTGGCCGTAAAGCAAACGCAAGGGCAAGCTAGGGCGGCATTGGTAGTTAATATATACTGCCACAAACAGGTGCATATATAAATTAGGGTTTGAATAAGCTACAGATGGATGCGCGTTATATATAATGCATTGGAGCAAAAGGTTAGTCGTCGTAATAGATAGGGCATGCACGTACGTGCATAAGAAGAATTACTGCAAAAAAGCAAGCGAGAGGGAGAGAGCTACACTGCAGATCGATAGGCAGCGCATGCAGCAGCAGCCTCTGCTAGCTGCTGACGTTTTATTGCTCTTGACTCTCGACGCATGGACGAAGCAGCAGCCGAAACCAGCAGCCTCTGCTTGACTTGAATGGTACTGTACGTAGGCTCCACTCAGCTGGATCGATCATGCAGCCATGGCCGTGCGTCGTCTCGGTATCCACGCCAGCTATAGCTGCTTGCGATTCTTCTGCTTCTTCTTTATTTGATGCATGCAGCTGCAGAATTCGCATTGATAGAGAAGGATCGAGTCATCGAGAGGTCAGAGGCAGAGGAGAGAGGAGGAATGGGAGAGGACAGGTCGCCCAACCGCAGCTACAGACATGAAGCTTGCCACCCTAGTACTACTAGTAGTAGGCCGGCCGGGAACCCCACTTCCATGCATGCGTGCATCGTGCGTGAATGCATGACGGACGGGTCACTGGCTAGCTTTGCATGCTCAGTTGCTCACGTACCTACTGTACTTGTACATGGCCGGCCGGGCCGGCGCTGGACGTCGTCGGACGACACTGCAGACACCGTAGTATCCTGCAGGAGCATTCCATGCATCCACTCCAGTATTCACCCCTTGGATCGAGATACCTGCAGGCTGCAGCCATGCATGGGAGAATGTGTAGTTGCATACTGGTAGTAGTACGCAAGGAGTAACTTGCATGTCGCCAAATGACAAGTGTGAAGAGCTAGTCTGCAGCAAATTATATTACTGTAATCAAAATCTTAGCAGCTGGTTTATTATATTCAACCCAAATAACCACATGTGCATGCATGCACACCCAAACTAATCTTCTCTCTCTGGATCTCGCTCCTGTGGCTGTGGCTAGCTAGTACATATGGTATACGTCGGAAAAAAAACAAAAACAAAAGAGCAAGAAGAGACCAGAAGGGAAGATATACATAGTTCCTCCCTCTCCCTCATCATAACCTTATGATGTGGTGCCCAATCAGCAGTCTACATCGGCACAACAAGGGTTGTGTTACAGGGCATATATGAGTGTCTCATTCCCCGGCCCCCATGTTCTCTCTCTCTCTCTCCACAATCGCCGTACTAGGCAGACAAACATTGAAACGGTTCTGTCCATAGTAAAAAGGAAAGAGGTTTGAAGAGGAAATTCAAGAGAATGAATGCATTCAAGTTCTCCATGAATGCAATGCCGGTAGCTAAGGACAGCAGTGCGCAATAACGTATCCTCCGATCTTGTCCCTTCCTCTTCTATTCCCTTCTACGCATTCAAGTAGTAGTATCTATCTTGCCCTCACTCTTCCAAATAACATACTCCGTATTTGTTTTTCTCTCACGATCGGGTCATTCACCCGTTTTTCATTAAGAGGAAATTTTGTCTATGAAAACAACCACGCACGATCACATTGGCGAGTGGCCCTCGTAAATCAGCGCAAGCACCTAACTACTGGGAAAGCACCTGGCTTATTACATGATAACATTGTTTTGCGACCAAATTGGGCAGACCCCAGCGAGCGTTTTGAACCTTGCCCGCACCCAATCTTCAGCCTCCCGCACAATCTTCGTGAAGAGCTCTTGAGTTACAGCTACCAATCTGGAGAAAGTCCTGTTGTTCCGCTCCTTCCAAATGCACCACGAGATAAGCAGCAACAGTGAGTCGAACGGTGGCCGTGCATCGTTGTCCAGCCTCCGCCGCTGCCGGAGCCACCAAGAACACAAGTTGTCTGCACCTTCAGGCACCAGCGCCGTAAGGCCAACCAACGCTAGCAAGGAGAACCACAACTCTCGGGTGAGCACGCATCCTAGGAATAAGTGATCGCCAGTTTCTGGAGCTTGGCCGCAGAGGACGCATGCATTGTCGTCTTGGAGGCCATGCCTCTTGCACCATTCGGCGGTCCACAAGCAACGGTGGAGCGCGAGCCAGAAGAAGAACTTGACACAAGGCAGTGCTTTTGTCTTCCAGAGCTCCCTGGCGCCAAGCAATGACGTCGAGCCAGCAAAGAAGGATCGGTAGGTGGACGATGCCTAGTACTTCCTGTCGGTCGTCCATTTCCAGACGAAGCGGTCTGCTTGCATGGGATCAAGTACGACTCCGCGCAGCAGCTCCTAGACTTGGAGATATTTGCACAACACCTGAGTGGTCGGCGCGCTCACGATGTCGCACGCCCAGCGGTTCTGTAGTGTGCCATCCCTCACCGACCTCTTCTTCCCCGATGCGGAGATCGCCGCGAACAAGTTCGGCGCAAAACGACACAGGGGCCCCACCTGTGCCCAACTGTCTGTCCATAGCCTGGTCGAGCACCCGTCACCCAGGATGCTAACGGCGGCCATCTGCATGTAAGGGTTTCCAAATCCCCACTACTACATATGTCGTATTTTATTAGTATAGACTCACACATGCAAGTTTTATGCATTTCCATAGTGCCATTTTAGCTTGTTGACTGTCTAATCTCGCTACAATAGTGATATGACATGGTTTTTGCTTCATTACATATGCCTCCTATTTTTAGGGGAAATTCACTTAGCAAATCATTTATAACTATATTCGTCTAATTTTATTAGTAGTATGGTCTCACACATGCAAGTTATATGCATTTTAATATTTCCATGGTGGCATTTTAGCTTGTTGAATGTCTATTGTTGCTACCGTTATAACCTCCGACATGGTTTTGTTAGTAGTGTGAGATGCTCTGTGCATGAATGGTTTTAGTCGAGTGGAGAACCACATCTGGAGTTATTAGTGAGTGTTGTCAGCCCAATTTTGGAAAGACAAGACACCTTAGACAAGTGGCTCCGCCCAAACACTGATCGAGAAAACCCACAACAGGGTTTTCTTGGTGAATCAAGGTGAATTTTAGTCGAGTGGAGAACCACATCTGGATTTATTAGTGAGTGTTGTCGGCCAAATTTTGGAAAGACAATACACCTTAGACAAGTGGCTCTGCCCAAACACTGATCGAGAAAACCCACAACAGGGTTTTCTTGGTGAATCAAGCTCTAAGACAATGGTTATTGGAGACTTGAGTTGGCACATTGGTAGAATGCGGTGGCATGTTTTGGATTAGGTTTCTAGCAATGGATCTGAAGAGAAGGGCTTATATGCCATGGATGAAAGTGATCTAGGTCACAGCGAGGCGGGTGACCACTGTACATTACAACATGTATTATTATTTTTTCAGGCCATTCACATTTCAATTGGCTCGGCCTTTCTATTTTGTAGATGTGGCTTCTCCCTCTGTAGAAGAACCAAGTTGATATTAAACCAAGTGAGTTAAGCCATGGTGAAGCCACAAGGTAGCTACATCTGATTGTCAACAGGACAAATGGAGCTAGTGGGAATATAAAAGCTTACAATACTTACAAATGAGAGATGTGTGTGGGTATCTGTAAACCCCACTGACCAGCATTTGGGTTTTTCGAAGATATAATAACCATGTAACCATATTTATTTCTAACAATAAAATCATGATCATGTATTACGAAACAACTTCCAAATTTGAATCCAGTGTGTCTTGTCTTCTAATATTTGCTCGGCTATTTTTTCGATAGTAGGTCAAAGGATTTAAATCTTCAAATGTGTGCATGCTTTATAAAAGATAAATAAACAGGGAGTAACGTAGGGATGAACTTATCAAAAGTTCAAAAGTATAGCAAACTAGGAGAAATTAAGCGGTTTTATTGCTATGAAGAAATAGAGACTGAAATTCACATAAAAAGAACTTGATCAGACCTCGGTGATCTCTAGGCCTACCACACTCTCAATCAACTGAGCTAGGATGTTTGTAAGAGTAACCACAATGTTGTAGAAAAGTAGTCCATAGGCATTTGAATATTGTCTACCAACTAGCTCAAACATTGTAGAGGTGGTCTATAGAGCAGTCCATAACTAAAGGTATCCATAGTCATATGGGCTGCCCATAAGGAATAAACAAATAATTCTTCTCTCTGCTCACTCTCTCTTCCTTGCCTCTCTCATATGGACTACTCAGACCATATACATTGTGGCAACAATAATAACTATAGCCCACTGACGCAAAAGCTATCCATATAGACTGACCAGTCCATATATATTGTGGTAGATATCCTAATTTAAATATAGTAGGATGGAATATGTGTGAATGCATGGAATTTTAAATGAACTCTTCTGCAGGCATGGAACTATACCAATCCAAAGAAGGCAAAAGCTAGCAACCCCATTTAACATGCAACTTTTTTTTCTCCTTATTACAAATACCTGCTCTTCAAAAAATTTGTGTCAACTTTTTTCACATAGGGCCGTGTTTAGATCCCCAATTTGGGGGGCCGAATCTGCACAGTGTTTAGATCCCCAATTTGTAGCAATTCGTTTGTATTTGGTAAAAATTGTTCAAACTTTGACTAATTAGGCTTAAAATGTTCGTCTCGCAAAGTACAACAAAACTGTGTAATTAGTTCTTAATTTCATCTACATTTAGTACTCATGCATGTGCCGGCATTTTGATATGATGGGAATCTTCTTTTTACATAGTAAAATTTGGGGATGAAATTTGGGATCTAAACAAGGCCTAGGTAGTAGCCAGCTTTTACTTGTGGCAGAGCTTGTAATTTTACTCTGTGCGCGACCACCGCCAATTTATTTCCCATGGTCAGTAGTAAGACTGTAGCTAGCACTGGTGCCGTTGGTCAAAGGGGATCACTGCAAAGCTCTGGCCGTTTTGATGTGCACCAATTTGTCTCACACACGCTGCCTAGCCTTCTTTTCTCTGTCGGCCCGCCTTCATTCATCTCTCGCTCATTACTGCATGCATATATGCGTTGTTGCTTTCACATTCGATCGACCATTGGATCGGCAGCTGCGCATGGCTGGCCATGATGCTCCCTAGCCCTAGCAGCTAGCTAGCTAGCTGGCTCTATATAACTGGAGGATCTACCCAGCTCCAGCTTCCATCCCAGTCCCATCCTCGTGCTAGCAAACCTCAAAGACATAGACTAGGAACACACGGCATTTGACAGCTGATCGATCGAGTTGTGTGTGTGTGGGAATTTGCCTGTGAGCTACATATATCAGAGTATCTGTATGTCTATGTAGCTATATTTACCAGTATTATTATATTTAGCTCATGACAGACTCTGCTGATCGATGCATCCACGATTTGCAGGTGTAGCTAGAACAACTTCTTAGAACACATATAGCTAGCTGTCGTCGTTCTGCAGTTAGCACACACACAACCAAGCTACCTAGGATCGAGCTAGCTAGCTAGGCGTTGAATCCATTGATCGAATCGATCCGATCCATCCGAGCTAGCATTAGCATCCTCCATGCCGCAGACACCTTCGACCCGCTGGTGCCCGACGCCGGAGCAGCTGATGATTCTGGAGGAGATGTACCGGAGCGGCGTGAGGACGCCCAACGCGGCGGAGATCCAGCAGATCACGGCGCACCTGGCCTACTACGGCCGCATCGAGGGCAAGAACGTCTTCTACTGGTTCCAGAACCACAAGGCCCGCGAGCGCCAGCGGCTCCGCCGCCGCCTCTGCGCCCGGCACCAGCAGCAGTACGCTCAGCAGCAGCAGCAGCAGGCCACTGCATCAGCGCCGGCTTCGAGCCCTAACAGCAGCGCCACCCTTCCGTCTCCGGCAGCAGGCGGCAGCAGCGCCGGTGTGCATCCGGCGGTGATGCAGCTGCACCAGCACCACCACCCGTACGCAACCAACTTCGTGCCACACCTGGTAGGCATTTTAACTGTTTACGTTCCAGTATTTTTCAGCTTGTTATAAGTGCATGCTTGATAATGTATCTATATGTCCATGTTCATCAATTGATTATTAGGGCTACTTGGGGCAGCAGGCGGCGACTGTTCCGCCAGTGCTGAACCCGGCTGCTGCCGGCATGGTGGACCTTGCAGCTGCAGCAGGAGGAGGAAATAAGGCTACTGGTGCAGGTGCCTATGGAGGTGGAGCTGCGTTATACAACAGCTGCAGCAGCAATCAGCTGGAGGAGTGGGACGCCGCAGAGGCCATGGAGCACTGCAACGCCAGCTGCGGTGCGGCATCAGGCAGCTCTGACGAGGGTGGCGCAGCTCATCTCCAGCTGCCGCCATGCTGCCGCCGCCCTCTCAAGACCTTGGACCTCTTCCCCACTAAGAGCACTGGGCTCAAGGACGAGTGCAGCAGCTCCAAGTCCTCCTCTTGCTCCACATCCACCAACTAATTAATCGTTATTATTGAATCCCTTTAGTTTCTATATTGCTTCTAGTAGTTCTTTGATTTGCTAGCTAGCTAGCTAGTAGATTCGGTCATCTCAAGTGTGCCATTATGTTGTTGTGTTGTGTGTGACGCTACCTGCTACTTTCCTTGTTATAACTACGTTGAAGTTTTAGTGCTCGACTTCAATCTATATGTATCTATCTTGGTGCAATGGATTTGTTTTAGCACACTGCGACCAATGCTCCATTTACACAACAGCGACGAGTGAGGGAACGGTCGAACGGATGACTTATATATGGCTATATATAATTTACCTTCATCTTCTCTAGTGATGACTCCTTTATTATCGAGTTTATCAAGTCAAGTCTTTATCTTGTCCTAAAGTTAATTGCAACGTGATGAAGACTAAGAAATTGCCACATCATGTCAAATTATTCATGCAACTCCATAAGCATCCACCGGAATCAAATTTTTTTGAGTCAAGAGTGTATGTGAATAAATCCCACACCCCACAACCCTTCAAAGGAAAAAAAACACTTGCCACTTGCATGGGAGTGCTAATCATTCTTTTGAAAAAAAAAATACATCTTATTAGGATGTGGGAGTTCTAATCATTCTTTTGAATCAACCATACATAGGTACCAAAAATGGCATGTCTCAATTATCAGGACTCAAGGATGTCATAAGGCTGTGTTTCAGTCTCCCACCAAATTTCAGAATCTTTTGAGAACATTCGAGTATTCCTTCCAAATTTTCATGTGATCATAAAATTTATCCTACATCATTTTATTCAAATTTCTTGAGCTCTATAAATAATTTTATTAATACAAAGATTACTTTCACAATTGTTTCAAATGAAAACAAAATAATGCCACTCCATTAGCCTTGGTCGATTTTAGCCCATTTCTTTCCATCCTCTGTCATACCTCGCTTCAGCCCATGCACCTTCTCATCCCTTCATGGCTGAAATGAGACAGGAGAGAGGAGGTAAGGAAATTGGTTGAAATCAGCACAATGCTAAGGTATTTTTTATTTTTCATTAAAAATAATTATGACAAATGTCGTCTTTATGTTATTTTAATTACTTCTAGAGCTCTAAAAATTGAAAGAACATTCCAAAGTATATTTCAAGACATGAATAACTTGGAAAAATATGTGCAACCATGATTACTAAGAAAAATAAACAATTCACCGTTCTAATGACTTTGTTTAAGAGATTTGCACATCAACGTAAATCTAAAAATAATTTAGTATTTTTTTTATTTTTTATGTTGCAGAAGACATGTATTTATAGTTAAACTGATTTCTTGCAGCGACAATTTACATAAGAAACCACCTCTAACTAGAATAGGGAGCATTGTAGCTCATGATCACTTAAAATCCATTTGCAATGGCAGTTTCGTTAAGAAACCATACCTAGAAATGTAACAACTTTTAAGGGAGATCCTATTAAGAAATCCAACCCCTGAAAATGTGATTTTTCAGAGTCTTAAGAGAGAACCGGCCCTAGAAATTTCTAGGGGTGGTTCTCTTAATAGAATCGCCCCTAAAAATAATTTAAAGGTCCTCTATCTTAGTGAACCATCCCTTAAAATAACTCCCTATAAAGCCTCCTTTCTTCCTTGCAACAACTCTACGTATCACTCTATTGGGATTTGGGAACTCACTAGGAGGCGGTGATGCATGCTTAAGTACCAGGTTTTTTTTGACAATATACATGTTGATATTTTGAATTGCTTGTTTTGGGATGCCCTGTCAAAATTTGCAGTATTTTTTCTGTCTTAGCAGATAGTAAGGAGATATTCAGTAGCAGTTATATGAATAGCTAAGTTGTTAAAAAATGGTTCCAACAAGACGAGATCATCAGTCCTCTTCTCAAGTCAAAGTCAAAAAATGCACCCAGAGAGGATTAGAGAATCTGGGTTTTTTTCTTGAGAAACTGGACAGAGAATCTGGATGGCGGAGCAGGACAAACTCTTATTAGGATCTGTTGGATAAAGCGCAACTCATAAAAACTTACTAGAAAAGCAAGCCCATGAACTTGAACTTGAAACTTGTGGATTCAACAGCAAAGCTCGCAGGCCCAGCCCAAACATGTCTTCTACTAGGAAGAGCAAGGCCGGGCCCATCAAGATAAATGGATTTCGGGTTTGTTTGTTTTGAGGCCTCGATAAGTTAGTGGAGAAGAAGTGTTGCTGGGAGGTTAACATTTTTTTTTATCTAGCCAGGCAAATAAAGTTGAAAATGTCAGTTGGGTTAGTTACACTAAGTTGTATATGTCTGACTATGTAAACACAAGCACTATTAGTTCAAAATATTTGTAGCTTGATTCAACAAGGGTGAATAACACGTGATTTAAGGGTCGCATGAAAAACATAATCTGATGAGAAATATCGGATGATATCTTTTTGTACTAACTTCTAGGAATCTTTTATTGATTATTCCAACCCCTAAATGATCGTCAGTGAAAAATGTTTCAACAAAAAAGTTTTAGATTCGATTGAGCACTAGAATTTTGGTATAAAATGTGTCTCCATTTGAGATCGTTTGAAAATTTTCATCTCAAAGTCTGATAGTTTAGAAACAAATATTTGGGTCTAACAATTTCAAATAGAAACCTGTGAACTACAAAGTTGTAAATGCATTGAGCACTATGACTTTAGTATATACACCATGTTAACACACGAGGTCATTTGAGAGTTATAAATTTGTAATTTGAAAATCTAATAACTAAAAATGAATATTTGGGACTCTAAAGGACTCCGAATGCAAACTTGTCATTTTCAAATATTCATTTTCAATCAACGTCGGATGTTGTAGATTACGTCAAGCAACATCGATGTTGATTGAAAATTCTAAATTTTAAATTTCAATTTGAGAGGTACAAATGAATTTCTAAGACTCTAAATTGTTTCAAACAAAAAATTTATCAACTATGAAGTTGTAGATTACGTCAAGCTCTGTAATTTTGGTATAAAGCTCGTCTTCTCCAACTTCGTATTAAAAGCTACTCCCTCCAGATTGATAAAAGAAGTCGAGGAAATGAAACGCTTATTTTCCATTGCGCCGAAGGATGAAAAAGAAGGCGAAGTCGCGACAGTGCTTCTCACTGAGAAACACTCGTCGGACGCTGGTCTCGGGAGCGTCGGACGCTCACGTCAGCGTCTGGTGGCTTACCCTCGTTCGCGCGCTACTGAGAAGGAGGCGTCGGATGCAGTGGTGTTGAAGCGACAGACACCGGGCATCAGCGTCTGTTGGACTCGACGTCAGCATCTCCGCTGGACTCGGCGACGACAGACGCGGTGCGCGTCTGTTGCCTTCACGACGTACGCGTCAGGTGGCGGAAAACCAACATTTGGACCTTACTAGACCGCCTCTGTCGAGCGTCGGACGCGCGGACCTTCATGCGACAGACGTGTCTGTTGGTTGGAAATCGACCGTTGGAAATTTGACTCAGCAGGACACGTGACGTTCATCCGAGCGACGGACGCAGTATGCCGCGTCTGTTGCAAGCACGACAGACGCGTCTAGTGACCCCAACCAGTGTATAACGGCTCTATTCGAAGGGGTACGTCTATATATATGTGTTAGCTGGCTTTGGGCTTCATCTCTTGGCACTTTGACATTCTTGTGAACATCTTGAGCTGAGCCAACGCCCTCACCCCTCTCCCCACTCATCTCCTTGCATTCGATTGCGATTCTTGAGTGAGATCGAGTGATTCAAGTGCATCGTTCATTGCTTTGCATCTAGAGGCATTTGAGGGATTGTTTTTGCTGCGGGATTTCTTGTTACTCTTGGTGGTTGCCGCCAGCTAGACGGCTTGGAGTAGCGGTGGAGGTCCGGCACGTGTTGGTGTTTGTTCGTGGCCGGCTCTGGTGATTGGCTTGTGAGGGGTTCTTGTGGTTCCCCGGCAGAGCGCCAAATTCCAACTCTAGTGGATTGCTCGTGTCGGAACTTCTCACCATTTGGTAGGTTCTTGTGGCGCCTTTTGAGAGGCTCGGTGTGTGATACCGATTAGCCACCGAACCACGTGGTGTAGGGGGACACAACGGGAGCTAGCGTGCCGGCAAGCATGTGAACCTCGGGATAAATCATGTGTCTCAATTGTGCTTGATCAATTGGATTTCATCCCGGTGATTGGTTGCTTCATTGGCTATCTTGGTATTCACTTTGGTCGGCTCAATCATCGCCCCTCAGTATAACATTCCAAATTTTCTCTTACACTTACCTTGTTATCTTCTTGTTTAGCTTGTTGTTGCTCTTGTTTAGTTGCTAGCTAGTGTAGTTCTAGTTGTAGTAGCTTTGCTAGCTTGCAGTTTGTCTTGTGGCGGTTGTGTGAACCAAACTAAAATTATCAATTGGATAGGTGGCTTGCATCACCCCTTTAGGCTAGGTAAAACTCGCATCTCGCCGTTTGTGTTACTAATTAAATTGTTTAAGTAATCTTTGTAGAAAGTTTTATTAGGCTATTCATCCCCCTCTAGCCATTAAGACCTTTCACAGGCACACAGCAACGGTTGGCGGCAACAGCTACTGACACAGTGACCGTTGCCAGCTATTAACACAGTGATCGTTGTGGGGCGTCTGACTGCTACAGTACTAGTCTACCGCTACTATAGCATCGATCCCAGAGCACGCAGAATTGCCCATCCAAGCTATCAATGGCTCTATTTGCAATGGGGCCTATAAATATGGGTTACAACTGGCCAAATGAGAGGTGGAGGAGTGAGGAAACATATAAAGGGTGTTGCTGCACCATTTTAGTGATCTCCACATGCATAGTGCTTAGCGAAATATTTGGTGATTAGCGTAGGTGTTTTGTGAAGTGATTGGGTTCGTTAGACCATGCTCATATGTGCTTGCTCTAGGTTTAGGCCTAGTGTTTAGTTCGGTTTGCACACTTCTTACCACTCGGTGCTTGCACACACCATTGTTGTACTTGGCAGGGCTTGTAAGTCTTGTGAGACCACAACAACCGTGCTTGTGGTGTGGCCACCATCGTGTACTGGAGGGAACAAGGCCTGCGACATTTTGGCCGGAAGCTTGATAGTGAAGATGGTGGGGAGCGATCCAGAGAGGCTTGCCGAAAGGCACACCGGAGACCCACTTGCGTGTAGGGAAGGCTTGGGGTTATCCATGGAGTTACCCAATTGGGAGCTTGGCCCTTGCGAGGGGCTCCAACGAGGACTAGGGGGAAGCTTGTGTGCTTCTCGATACCTCTGTAAAAATATTAGAGTCATCGACGGGAGTTTGCATCTCTATCTCATCTTTATCTTCCGCATTTATATTGCTACCTTAGTTGTGTGCTTTACCTTTCTAACTTAGTTGATAGGATTGGAACCTAGGTTGCATAACTCTTTTGCGGTAGAGATAGCAACACACCTAGCAAAACTATAGTTGCACATTTAGATGATTTATTTATTTGCATAGGTTTTGCTCAGGTAAAAATTAGAGGCCATAGTTAGAAGTAGAATTTTAAGTTGCCTAATTCACCCCCTCTCTTAGGCGTCACGGTCCCATCAGCCCGAACCAGGATAAACTGTTGCATCCTCTATATGTTCTCTGTGTTCTTGAGTCCACCCAAGCCAGCTGCCACCCACACGCAGTGACACCCGACAACAACAATGTGACATTTTGACCCACGACACCTCCAACACCGGTTATGAACCACCAAACCCTAATAGAGGTGGTACTATTAGGAAGTCAGTATTTGAAAATAACCAATGACAAATGGTGTTTGCCTAGAGCCTCTATGTGCATCTCAATTGATCATTAATATATCATCTAAAATCTATTTTGTAGTAATGCTCGTGCATGGTGCCTTACTGAGGTTTTCTAGCATATGGGCTGGTCTGATCCTCATGCGATGGTTCATGACTCAAGCTAGTTGTTTGTATATGGTGGACCATGGACTTATGGTGAGAGATTTTTTTAGATATAAAGGAAACTTTAGTTTGAGGTGAAATATTATTCTGACCTCTGCTTAAGCTAGGTATACACGACCAAAATAAAAGAATAAAAAAGACAACATGCATGAAGAATTTGACCCACTATTCTCTAAGCAAACTTAGAATCTCATACTCAACATCCATCTCAAACCACCCATAAATCTACAATCTAACTTTTGAGAAATTAAAGCTTAACATGTTTGCACCTATTCGAATGTATCATGAAGTAAGATGGTAATAGTCTACAAAATCTTTGTGCGTCCTCTTGCAGAACAAGTTGATGAACAATGCATCTAAAGCACCAGATGTCTCCATTAATCTCCAACCAATTAACCAACAAGTAGCACATGACTACCAGTCACAAATGATGACTGATACGACTAGCCAGATGATCATCATTCAATTGAGCCATAGTTGAGTTTCTTTTCACAAAGCCACTAAAATCTAGAGTATCCATATGCACACTCAAAATACCACTAGGAGAAGACGCTTCACTAATAACACCAAGGGCCTCTCCCAATGCAACACCTCCATGGAGGAAACGACATCCAAGGATGTCATCATTGCATGACCGATTGAAGGGTACATGGTTTTCTCTCAGAGACATCCCACCCAGGCATTGCGAACACATTGTGGAGATGTGATCGCCTTTGTGATGAATATTTGACACAAGTATGAGAGCTTTGAGGCTTTCTCGATTGAATCATATTTCATATGTGCTTGATTATGCTAATGGTTAACTAGAGGTGTAGTGTTGAGTTGTGTTGTGTGTTAACATGTCTCTTGGCTTGTGAATATGCAGGTGTTGAGTGCATCAAGGCGGTCAACACAATGGAGAAGGTCAAGTGCAAAGTCCGTGCATGCGTGATGGACCAGGAGTGGTGAAGGGCTGATGAGAAGGCTTGGACCAAGGGACCAAAAGATGGGGACGAGGGTTCTTGATCTTCAATCAAGTTCAAGATAACTATCTATTTGGTGGAGAGCGACGCACCAATCCGGCCTCAGATCAAAACACTTCCCTGGTTTGCTAGTTTGGGCCTCAAAACTAGGCATGGACAGTTTGATGGTTTAGGCCTCAAAACCACCGGCAGCGGGTTTGACTGGTTTGGTCCTCAAAACTGAGGATTGATGAATTGTTGGACACATGGTGGAATCTCGGAGCTTGCGTCGAGGTGAAGCAGAGTCAAGAAGGCACCGGGTTTGTTGGATCGTTAAAGAAAAACTTGGATGGATTTACCCCTAGGGGTATTTGTGCTAAGTACTTCATGTAAGTTCAACTTGAGAAATAGCCAAGTGCCTATATATATGGGATATGGCTGGTGGTGGAGACCAAGCATTGGGGATTAGGTTCTCATTTGTGAGTTTGAGAGCTTTGCTTAGATGATCTAGATAGAGGGAGAGAGGAGAGGCTCTTTGTTTTGAGATTTTTGCAATCCAAGCTTTGACATCTGCTGAGTGGCTTGTAATCTGACATGGTGAAGGTAATCAAGAGATCAAATTCATGCTTCACTTATTCTCCTCTCCCAATCTGAAATTTCCCTTTTTGGTGATTTTGGTGGTCATTTTTGGGTGATTTTTTATCTGTTGGTTTGGTTGGGTTGTAGGCTCAATTTTGGAGTAATTTTGGGATTCTTGGAACTTGTTCAGACCATGGATTGAATCCTAGCTCCCATTGCACAAGTTTCCCTTCCCGGAACTCTCCTTCACTATGTAAAAAAACTCAAATAGCAGACACAACTCGACCTAGTGATGCCAACTGAATGCGCATATTTGATATCAGTTCACAGACGTGTGTTTTGAACACGTGTCTCTACTATTTCGCCAACCAAGGTCAAAGGCTTGGCAACTTGTTTATTAAGGGGATGATGTGGGCAGGTGCAACTGATAAAATGGGGGTACAGGTGGAAAACTAGAAATGGAAAGAAGGTTAAATTCTAGGAGATTTGGGAATTTTTGTTCTGGTGAACGAAAAAAACAAGACTCTATTTTAGAGGTGTGATCTCAACCCATGTGCTTGTTGTGTGGAGGCTTACAATTCCACCTAGAGTGCAATTCCTTTTGTGGTTGTTTTCTAAAAATAAGTTGCTTACAAGGAACAATCTTAGTATTAGAAAGAAGGTGGATGATCAGAGTTGTCTTTTCTGTACAGATTTAGAAACTATTCATCATTTTTTGACTGTGTCATTGTTAAATAGATGTGGAGGCATTTGTCTAATGTCTTTGATAGAGAGATAGGAATGGATTTCCTTTCTATTGGACAAATGTGGCATATAGACCATTTAGCTCCATGTGCACCTTTATAAGATTTACAAATATCTTCATCTCATGGCTACATACATGCTGTCATATAGGAATTTGATGTGTTGACCGTTCCAATGAACTTGGAGGTAATTAGAGAGAAGACCATGTTCATTGTGTCGCAGATCATTGACGCAAAAGGCGAGTTTCATGCTCTAAATCAACCAAGATGAAGATACTGTGTCAAGTGCCTATCCTAGCTAGCTAGTTTTGTGGTATGTTCATGCTGTCCTATCTAGCTAGTTCAATATGTGATGAACAAAGTACTATTATGATCCCTAAGATCAGTTTGGAGCTCCATGTTATCTGTGTTGTGTGATAAAATACTACCGTGATCTATGTTGATGAACAATGATTTGTTATACTGTGATGTGTTTGAAGCTAATTATGTGAAGTGATCTATACGTCATTTGTGAGAGCTGTTGTATATGTCATTTGATTGTGAACCTATGTGATTCTGTGTTGTGGCTGCGTCTCTGATAAGCGCCAGAAAATAGACGCATGTAGACTACAAACGCGTCTGTAGTAAGAATAATACTACAAATGCGTGTAGACTAGCGACTTTGGTTGGTACACTTATACTACAGATGCACTTATAAAGTTGTCGCCTGTAGTATGGTTCTTACTACAAACGCGTGAAAAGAAAATGCATCTGAATTAACTTCTTACTACAGACACGTGTTGACTTTATTACAGACGCATGTGTGGAAAACGCGTCTCTGGGAAATTGTAACTATAGACGCGTCCTGACTCTACTACAGACGCGTCGACTTTACTACAGAGGCGTGTGAAGAAAACGCGTCTCTGGTAATTTATTACTAAAGATGCATGTTGACTCCACCAATCTGTCCTATAAGCAAATCAAAGACACGTGTTTAAGTATCACAGACGCGTTTCGGTAACCTGCGTCTGCAATATAAGCTTATTACAGATGCGTTATGGGAGACACTGTAACACCTTGGGTGTTATAGTGACTAAATAACTTGCCATGTCATCATATTGCACCGCAAAGCATCCATGATTAGGTCAACTACGATATGCATTAACTAAAATGAGTTTACATTCGTAGGTTGGATGTGCTTCTGAGTTATGTGGCTCGAATTGAAAACCCTAATTTCAAATGTCACTGCAAATACTTAGTTTATGCTTTGCGTAAATTGGGGTGTATGACTATGTTATACACTAGTGCCAAGTATAGGGTATGGACTCAAGTCCAACTTATAAAATGGAGCTTCAAGTTTGAGTTGAATTGGAATCCAAAACTTGTCGCGAGTTTTCCGATTCGAATTTGAATTCAAATTTGGGGAATTATTAAAAGATTTTCAAAAGTTAAATTGGTCAACCAAGAGTGGCATTTGGTCAAACATGTGATTCTTGACTAAATTATGCCCTTGGATGATGGTGTGATCACTAAATATTCACCAATTAAAATAGCAACAAGTTTCGATTTGAAATTCTTCCGAAAACCCTAAATTTAAAACCCTAATTTTACTCCTTTTGAAATAATTCAAAATCTAAGTAAAATTTGGGAAAAAGGTTAAAACGAAGTTTGTAGATCTTTTCAAGAGCTACAACTTTGGTGTTTTGAGTTTTCAAAGTTTTAGTGTAAAATGTGGAGTAATTTTGAAAAGAAGCAAATTTCAAATTTGACCCCTTTTCATCCCCAAACTCAAATTTCAAAATAGAGGTAGAATTTGAAAATGGATTGAGCAGTAAAGTTGTAGGTCTTGGTTCGAGGTACAACTTTGGTGTTTGGAGTTTTTGAAGTTTCCATATAAAATTTAAAGTAATTTCTAAATTACTAAATTCCAGAAAAGTGTCCCCTTTTGATTTTAAATTCAAATTTCAAAATCTAGTTTGAATTTGAAAAAATTTTCAACATGAAACTTGTAGAGCTTGAAATTCTAAAGATTTCGTGTCCTGGGAATTTTTCAAGTCACTACATGATTTTGGGAGTAATTTCAAAATAACAGTTTAGGGCTTTGTAGTTTGGGGGGATGCTACAGTGTTTGGTGAATGAGAGCAGGGCAGCGAGCGGCATGGGCGCCGGTGAGCCACCGACGCCGAGTTGGCCAGTTCCACGGTCTTCTAGTGCGCCACCGCGATCATCTCGAGCTTCTCGCGTTCTCCTGCCTCATCTCTAGCTTCTCGGCCTCTATAAGTAAGCCAGCGCCGTCCTCGACGCTCTTCTTCTCCGTTTTCGCCCGCCACCGTCACAACTCCGCCGGTCGATTTCGTCCTCCCTACTCCACCTTAGTCTTCTCCATCTCGCCATCAGCACCGCCATCATCTCGCGAATCTTTTACGCTTCCTAGTGCAGTTGCTACCGCTCGGGATCGCGTGTGCGCCGTTGTCTTCAACCTCGGTCCACCACCATCCGAAGTGAGCTCCGCCACTGTGGGCAGCCTGGTACAGTCCGAGTTGATGCTTTTGACCCAGTGTTCCCGCATCGTGGTTATTCATGCTTGCTCATGCGCTTGCCATCTTTTCCAGCGCACGGGGAGACACGCCGGGACGTTGGAGTTTCCATCGGAGCGAGCAGTCGCCATAGCCTTAGGCACCGTGCCGCCTCACGTGGCCAGCCACCTCCACCGCTTCTCCGCGTCTACCAGCTACACAGCTACGCTCGTGGTGAGCCACTGGTGCTTCCCATGCTCTCAATTTAGTTGTTAACGGCTTGTATCGTCGGGGCGCCAGACACCGCGGCCACCGTGCTGCCATGGTCGGGTGAGGCTTCTTCCATGGCATTTGCGGGCAGGTGGTGTGTTCGTGGGAGTGTGGTAGGTGGTGTAGATCGAGGTGCTCGGTGTAAAGTAGTTGGGGCTTCATCGTCGGGGTCGTGGCCACCGGCCGGCCGTTGTGTCGCCATGGCCGGACGCGGGGGAAAAGCAAAGAGGGAGAGGAGAGCGGAGGAAGAAGGGGTGCGGGGCCGGGCCGTCTGCTGGGCCGAGCACGCGCGACGCGGGTGAGCACGGGCGCGGGGGACAGCGTGCGGCTAGGCCGTTTACTGGGCCGAGCCGGAGGAGAAGGAGTGGAGAAGCGGCCCGAGCGGCAGTTTTTGTTTTCCTTTTTCAAAAATGTGAAATAGTGTTAGTATTTGTTTATTTCAATAGAATTTTTGTAGAGCTCCAAAAATAGTGAAAATTTTTGTGTAAGTTTTTCAAGTGTAAACTATTTAGGAAAAATGTTAAATGCCAATTTGGATTATTTTTTGTAAGTTAATTAATTAGCTCAATTAAATGTTAAATGCAACTTCCAGGAATTTTAGTAATTAAAATATTAATCCAAAAATCATGAAATTTGTTTTAACGCTGTTTTAGGTCATGGTGAATCTATAGAAAAAGTTTGAGCTCAATTAGATGAAGTTTAATTTATTCTTAATTTATGCCTTAATTATTTAAGTGATTAAATAAATGTTAAATTGATAACTTTAAGTGTTGTGTGTCTTTTGATTGAGTGATGACCTTGGGTCACTAATTCTTGGTAATCCTTGGCGCCTTAATTACTTGGTTGAGCTTGTTAGTAGCATGTTCTTTCAGAAGCATTAGTGTTGCTTAAGTAATCGTTGTTAGTTAGTAGGTTTTGTTGTTTTGCGACTGTGCCGCGAAGGAAAGTTGTACTCAAGTTGTTAACCGTGGCATGTCATCATTAAGCATCATGTTTATAAATGCATCATGTTGAAACATGTCTTATGCTCGTGTAGTTCCTGCTTTCAAGGAAGTCGACGTTGTCGAGCAAGTGTCCAGAGAAGAGCTGTCTTCCGTGGGTTCTGGACCGGACGTCGGAGTTGTTGAGCCGGAGCCAGTCGTCTGTCACACCCGGTTTTAAGGACAAAATCAGATATACACTATATGTGAAATAAAGAGGTCAAATCTCACATATAGCTACAGATAAGTGTGTTATCAAGAAACAAATGCTTATTAAACATAACGCAATAATATAAGATATAACCTTAGAGAGCAACACAGCAGCAAGACAACTCCGAACACCGGGTGTAACCTTCACTCCAGGATCAAACTGACTGGTTGATCACAAGCCTAACAATTCCATAATTTAACAGTCTGGTACCCTTCCTGAGATGTGGGGGAAATAGTAAGGGTGAGTCCATGTCGAACTCAACAAGCATAACATGGGGTTCATGAGGCTCAAGAGGCATGACACAGGTTTAACTGCATGTAGCTTTTAGTTGATCATATTTTAAGCAATTGAGTAGCAACAAATTGGTGATGTTCCCATAATAAACACATGATCATGTAAAGAGAATAATGAATAGCAAGAACAAGTAAATTAATAGTGATCTCTATTCCGTAAGGGTCCAAGGCCGCTCGTGACCGTGAGCACGGCTGATATACCAGTTTTACACTCTGCAGAGGTTGTACACTTTCACTGTGAGTCGTGATCCCCATAAGCCCGAGGTTTGCAAGGCCTCAATAGGCAGATAGGTTTCACTATGAAGTCTTTCCAAGGTTCGTCTAACAAGTTAGGGCCGCTAGGTTTCTGTGGCCTGCGAATGTAGAGCCCCCCTTCCATATGGCACAATGACACGCAGCCTATACTCATAGGGACAGGAGCCGCACTACACCCAACCCGGAACACACCCCTTTTACGCCATAAAGGTAACCACTAACAAGCTAGAAAAGGTCCTCTTATATGACTAAAGCCAGAGCCATGTAGCCCTCACAGCTATACTGTAAGTCCCGGATGTTCGCTTACAGATAAGTCCTTACGGAGAGGAATCTAGAGATAACTCTAGCCCTCTTGTTCCCTGTTGCTAAAAAGCATCTTTTAGAGTTATTGCATATATCATTAGTCAAATTACAAGATCATTGTTTATGTAAGTACTAGCCACTACCCAATGCCAATAACCCTAGGATTCAAGGGACAGGATCAATACTAAGGCATCCTTAACAAAGAGACACATGCAGCATGAATTAAGTAAATTAAAGTGAATAGGTAACAAGGATGATCACATGCTATACTTGCCTTAACTTAGATCCTTCTTCAAGTCCAAACCTCAATGAAATGCTTCTTGATCACCACGTATAGCTCACCGACTAGACAAGATCATAAAAGCACCACACAAGCATTCATTCAATCATACACGAAGCAAACAATAGAAATAAATTAGAACAGTACACCAAACATATGAAACAACGTGTGAAAAGGTTTTAAAGATGTTCTACGCGTTGCTACGAACACACAGACGTAAAGATCACGAAATTCGGATTTAAAACATGAAAGTTACGAATTTTCTAAGATTTCCTATAGATAAATAATTACTTTAATATAAACTCGAAAATTAAAATTTCCAAACCTACTGTACAGTACTACCAACATGTAGAGCTCGCAAATACGAATCTAACGCAACTTGAACGGGTCAAATCGGAGTTAAAACGTAGAAGATATGGCCTAAACAAGATAGTGGCAGTTTTGTAAATACCTAGTTTCGAAAATAAATCAAAATCTGGTTTTTAAGTAAATACCTCTTCTTCTTCTTGGAGTAGAACGCCTGGTGGCTTCATCGGAAGTTCGCCGGAACGCAAGCTGTAGATGCAGAACTTCGGCGAGAGGTGGAGGGAGCTACGAGCGGCGGCTCGCGATACGAACTCAGCGGCGGCGGACAACAACAGCGGCGGCGAACGGCAACAGCGGCGGCGGGCGGCGACAGCGGCGGCGGGCGGCGACAGCGGCGGCGAACGGCAACAGCGGCGGCGGGCGGCGACAGCGGCGGCGAACGGCAACAGCGACGGTGACAGCGACGGCGAGAGAAGGATGAGAAAAATATGATTTACTACACGAGAGATTTCCCAAACTAGGGGCTCCTCTACGGTAGTTTTTGGTGTGCTTTGCCCATGGGGTAGGTACGTATATAAAGGGAGGAAAACTCTCCACCTTCATGTCAACTAGCGATATGGTGCTAATTGACGTTGCACCCTTCATCTTTACTAATAGGCCTAATTAATTATTAAAGCCCATTAGTAAATAAATGAATGGGCATTTAGGATTATTGCACACAGGCTTTGGTGGAAAATGAGATATTTATTATTTTCGGAATTAATTAATTTCATGGATAAAATAATTCCAGAAAAGTCCAGAATTATTATTTAAGCCGTGAAAAATACTCCGAAAGCTCCGAAAATTCAGGGAAATTTTCCAGAGACATTATGGAATATGAGGAACCTAAATAAAGTATTTGGAGCTCATGAAAAGATATTTTGGAGCATCTAAAAATTAGATTATGCTCACAGACAAGTGGAAACAAGCTACAGAAAAAGTCGGAAAAATTCCCGAGAAGTTTGTAGAGGTTGATTGACAGATGAGAACAAGGAATTTGATTGTTTTAAAATGATATATGTATATCAGAGAAGGAAAATTGACCTAAACGCATTTTGAAAGAACAACTTGAATTCATTTTGATCTTTGGTCAAAACCAAGCAATACAAAAACACAAATGCATCAGCATGTATGCACAACAATGTTGCTACATCCTAAGATGAATTTTAATTCAATGAAAATTTTGTTTTACTGTATTTCATGAGCACAAAACATTCATAATTAAATCATTTTAGCTCTATTTTCAAAGAAGCAAATTTTAGGGTGTTACATCATCTCGTTTGAGCAAGGCAACCCCGGTGTATTTAAACCCTTCCTTGAGTTTTACGAGTCTTTATCATTTATACTATGGTTTACTACATTAAGTAATTAGGAGTTGAGTGATAACCCAATTGCTGCATTATCATCCTTGATTATTGCGATATCACCCTTGGTACCTGTTTTACTGAAAATGTGTAGTATGGTTCGCTATGCTTAATGAGTTAGGCTTTTAAATGAAATATTTACATGGCCATGATGGCATATTTGAGGAATCATGGAATATGAGAATGAACTTTAAAGATCGAGCGGGTGGTTTGGCCACTGCTAATTTGCATTGGGAAAGGAGTCTCAATATAGTGTTTCTGCCTTATCAGTTAAGGATCGTACGTTGTTGGTCCTCGCATCAAGGAGTTTTTGATGGTACTAGCCATGTACCCATGTTGGTTAAGCCTTACTTCGGCTATTCCATTACGAGAACGTCTAACCTCGTACTGGGAGTGGAGAGATGGCGAGAGTAGCGTGTACCCTCGGGGCTAGAATTGGGCCGGGTTCGAGGAGTACTGTGCTCTCGGGTGGCGATGGACACGTTCTGATTTTGGATTACCCGGGTAAGAGTTGATATATGCAAGATTTGGTTCTACATATGTCGTGTGGTTAGGAAGCCCCAGCTGGGTAAATCAAGCGGCTTAAATCGTCGTTACTCTACGAGAAAGGAGTCTTGGCCTTGCACCAACATCGTAGTTACGAAATGGGAAATATTGAAAGAATCAGAAAGATCTTAATGAGAATTACTTTGATCTAGATTAGGATCACTTAGAATTGGTTACTGAACCATCAATGTTAAAATAAAATATTAAAGGTAAGGACTTACTTTAGTAAGCTTTTCTGCAAAAGAAATTTGATTCTTGAATATCCGTACCTTGATTCCCTAAAGCTAGCATGCCTTTGAAGTCTTTTTCTTAGTCGGGTAAGTCTTGTTGAGTACTCTCCGTACTCAGGGTTTGTTAAACCCCTTGTTGCAGGTGCGGTTCATGAGCAAGTCTTCTTTGAGCCTTGTTGTATGACTGTTGTTGTTGAAGAAAGTAACGACAAATAGGTTGTGTGGCCTCTAGGCAAGGCATCACGTTTGAGTGTTGTATTAAAGTTACTACTGATACTTCCCTACTACTGGTTTGTAATAATGTGACTTAAGGTTTGACATTTAGAAACTGTGGTTTGTAAACTTAAGTTGTGTAAGACTTCCGCTACTTTACTCTGATGTTATTTTGAATAAACTGTTGTAATATTGCAATACTCTTGTAATTGGATCCTGTTCGGAGAAAAGCAGGCCTTTTAGGTTATGAGGAACATAAGTACGGCTGTCATAGGTCATTATGACAATGACAAGTATATGTGGGCCATCATAATTAGGAGGTTCTGTGACAGACACCTAAAATAGCATCTATAATGTGCATTAACACACGTCTGTAATCTGATTTTTTACATAGTGCTTTCAAGCCTCTTTTGGTGATTTTCTTAGAGATATTTGATATAAAAGTTTTGGGTTGTTCGTGGTTGATCTTTACGTGCTATGACCACTTGGAAACATATCTATCCACTGGCTTTAAATGATTTCCCATGAGCCCTAAAAATCATCATTTGGAGGATTCTCGACAAAACCTCAATTTGAGAGAGGGATTTTGAAATTTCCGTTGAAGTTTTGATCTTTTTGTGAGTTGATATCTTGTGGATAGATTCTAAATGTGTTAGTGAAGGTGTGTGCCAAGTTTCTGAATTTTTGGAGCTCTTTGAATTTATTTTGAAATTTTCAAGGAGAGGATTCTGTTAAAACCTGCCAGGCTAGTTTTGGAAACTGGCTTAGGCTAGTTTTCAACTTGCTCCGATTGAGCTGATGTTTGGTGGAGATCTTCTACATGGTGTTACAGACTTCTCCACAAAATTTCATGATCTTTGGAGGTTGTTTGATCAGTTTTTGACTTTTGTTCTTCCATGAGCTGTGTTGTGAAAAAACAGGCTCGGGCTGGTTTTGGAAACAGGCTCAGGCTGGTTTTCCTTGTTTTGATCTTTGTTTGCTTCCGTGTTATTCCTCTGCAATCTCTGAATATCTCTAGGTCATCTTGTCACCTATTCCTACACCTTTTGGGATATAGCTAGCTAAGTTCTCGACGAGAATATAATTTGGCTCCCAGTCACCCCCTTCTGGTCGCCTGCTCGATTCTTCAAGGATGCATGATGAAGAAGTGCAGGGCAATGGATGTTTCAATGAAAGGAGTGGCATCCATGGGCATCACTGTGCTCAATAGAAACTATTCATTGTAAGCCACCGCAGTCAGAAGACTGCATACATCACACACACAAAAATTCATATTTCATAGATGCCTGGTATGTATATATCCTGGATTTGCGCAAATAAGGAATTGACACACAAAATATAACAACCATTAATATAATTGATCGAAACAACTGAAAGGGAGATATACGGATGCATGCATAAATATTATTAGATGTGAAACAATATGAAGGATAACTCAAAGTATTCTTCCACGGAGCTGAAGGCATGGGATGCAATGAGTGACTCTAACACAGGACCCTCAATAGCAATGGAAGAAAATGCAATGAAAAGCGTATCAGAGCTGGTGTCGACTATAGGAAAATATGAGTTTCCCTTAATCTTGTGCAAGAACCCAAATTGTGAGGTAGCATTATTTCACACCACTACCGTTGGGGTCCATGATGCTACCTACAAAGCCACTATAGATCATATGGCACCGAGTTCCACCATTTGGCGGCAGGTTGGAAGCCTCAAGTCCTGTTGCAGGTGCTAGTGGTTCTAGTGGTGCCATGCTTTGCATCTCCTTGTAGGTGCAGGAACAAGCCTGTGATTGCAATGAGGATCACACTGGAAGCATCACCTGCAATGGCTCTAGGAGATCTCCTTGCCCAACAAGTTATTGGAGCTATGCCTTGGCTTTGCTCATCTTCATGTCCACCATATCACTAAGGTTAACGAGCTCGTCTTTTGTGGTGCCACCAAGGCTTAGGCGGCCCTTATTGATGGTGTTGTGGAGGAGCACTAAAGTCTCACGCTCACTGTTATCATGGTTAAACTTGCTAACCTGCTCATAGAGCCTCAAGGAGCAACTGTGGAGGCACTCCTCTTGGTTTTGTATCTTTTTGAAGTTGCCAACATCCGGCATGCCATTAAATTTCTCGAGGAGCTGCTTGGCCCCTTCATCAGTGGGCCACACCATCGGCTATGCCTCACCCTCACCATACACCACCATGCACGCCTTGGAGCCACAAAGTGTGGTGAGTTCGCTGGCCTTTTCTACCAGGACCTCGTAGCGTCTTTTGTATGTTGCACGCTGAGATGACTTGTTTGAGATCCACTGGAGATTCACCTTCTTGCGTGCCATAGCGCCCTAGCTATACCCCTTGCTCGGTAACTACTACAATTATATAAATGAAAGGAAATCGATTGTTTTAGTGTTGAGATGAATGAGCATAGGGGTGATGCTTATATATATAGATCTAAGGATGCGCCTATGGTAACTTATAGTGCCAAAAGAATCACCAAGTCATACCATGGTATTATAGCAAGCATTAATTCACTACCAAAATAATGTATATATAGCTAAGGATATTCTTCACAAATGCATCAATCACAATAAAACCATTCTATGCATGCATTATGAGGATTGTGTGATAGATTAGGGAGAAGTCATTTTTTTGTTTACTTTAGCAATAACTAGCCTAGTCATACAATGATATTTTGGCAAGAATTTACTGCTACAAAATACATCAGTGATCCTTATGTAAGTATCTAAACATATTTTTACATTCCATACATACATCATGAGCATTGTGGAAGGCTTACTCCATGTAGGATGTGGCTTGACTTCAAAAAATATACGATTGTGCAATGCATCAATCCATGAAACTCAATTCATGTTTCCAATATAAGGTACATGTGTTGCAACCAAGGAAAGAAATAGTTCTTCCTGTCACTAAAAATGGAAAAACCACCAACATCCATTTGTTTTCAAACATATCTCTTTAATTTTCCTTTTCTCAATTGCCATCATCAAAGTTCACTTCACCGAAGCCGATGGGCATAAACAAATATCTAGTACCCGATCCCCACCCCTGGTACCACATAAGATCCAACATCAGTCTGGTGAGATTGTGTCAATGTTCATTCTTATTGTCTCGCTATTTGTTGGGACCCATTTTATGGATTTCAAAGTTTTTTGGTCGACTTGATAGATTTTCTCCTGATAGTTTTTCTTTTGTTTCAACTTCTTCAACTGAAAGGAATGAAAATTTTGTTTACAGCCTAGTTGAAAAATTTATGGTTTTAAAGAACATGAAAACTTTGCAAGCTCTAAGATGAAAGTGGTTCACCATACATTGTTTGAACTCTTTAACAGCAAGTGTTCATTATATAACCGCCCCACTTGTTTTGCACCGTTACAAACATATGAAGGCAGTTTAATGTGCTATAATTCTAACCAACATATTACCATCATTACTAATCATCAACCGACTATTTCTAAATGGGAAGTGGATGATTGCATTGTCCATTGCATATGAAAGGTGGATGATAATTTTATTTTAAATGAAATTTCCTCAGGCTTTATCAGAAACACCATGGAGGCCTGGCTTTCAACTACAGTTTTCTTTGAATGGTCTACGATTTGTATTTAGGGAGCTATTCCCATTGGATCACGTGAATATTTCATGGGAGACAACATTTTGTGGTATAAATTCCCCGTGGGTCCACCTTCAAATATTTCTACAGCCACGGAGATACGCATGCCAAATATATGCAAGGGAGTTCTAATCATTCTTTTGAATCAACCATATACCTTAGGTAGGAAAAGTAGCATCTCTCAATTGTCCGAACTCAAGGATAAGGATGTGGTTTAGTATCCAACCAAATTTGAAAATATTTGGAGAAAATTTGAGCATTCCTTCAGAACTTCATATGATCATAAAATTTTTTCCATATACTCGACATCATTTTGTTTAAATTTCTAGAGCTCCGGAAATAATTTTATTAATACACGGATCATTTTGGCAAATGTTTCAAATGGAAAACCAAATAAAGCCATTACATTAGCCTTGATCGATTTTAGGCCATTCATTTCCATCCTCCGTCATCCCTCGTTTCAGCCCATGCACCTTCTCATATATCCTTCATGCCTTCATGGGTGAAATGAGGTAGGAGAGAGGAGGGAAGGAAACAGGTTGAAATCAGAACAATGCTAAGGGATTTTCACTAGGAGAGAAAAGATTTTCGATTCAACACATTAGTCACTACTAGTTGGGCCCGGAACTAATGTGAGCATTAGTCTGGCCGGGTCCAAGTTTCATGGGTGTCGGATGACCTTTAGTCTGGTTCGTAACACCAACCAGGACTAAAGGGTCTACATTAGTCCCAGTTGGTGTTACCAACCTAGACTAAAGAGCCTTGTACCAACCGTGACTAATGTAGGCCCTTTAGTCCCGATTGGCATCCACGAGTTAGTTCAAAAGGAAAACATCTCATCTAAAGTCATATGTGTTGTGTAGGTGGGGTGGAAAGCTACGCGTGAGGCAATGCATGAGGTCTTAGGTTCGAGTCACAAGGGAGAGGCTTGTTCTAATTATTTTTTTAACCTCGGAGGGCCTTAATTAGGTCCCGTATCCCTAGTCCTGGTTGGAAAACAGGACTAAATCCCATTCCCAACAGTGACTAAAGATCGATTTTCTACTTGTGTTTATTTAGTTTTCATTTAAAATAATTATGATCAAATGACATTTATGCTATTGTAATTACTTCTTGAGCTCTACAAATAATAAGAGAATTGCAAAGTATATTTAGAACATGAAGAATTTTAGACAATATGTGCAACCATGATTATGAAGAAAACTAAACAATTCATTATTGTACATCACTTTGTTTAATTGTTTTGCACGTCAACATAAATTTCAAAAATAATTTAGTAATTTTTTTTGTTGTGGAATACATATTTATTAATATATGTGACCCTTGTCTAACTGGTGGAGTGGTGGGCCATGAGTGCTTTATACATTCTAAAATTTTATGACAATGCAACTTTGTGGCGCGAAATTTTGTCAGAACAATTGAATTTAGCATATATAATTGTCTATGATGTTTTTGTTTAACTTCAGTGAGTTTTCTGTGAACTTTTCGAGCACCTAGGATAGTTATGTATCATCCATTGAGAAGACGCAGGGGTAACTGAGGCCAGGTTGATCTTCTGTAGGATTATATACCGTACCAAACCTGATGGGTAAAGACGCAGGTGACTAACAAGTGCTGTAGAGTTTCATTCTCTTGGTCACAAAAGGGGGCAAGCAGGAGGGTGTGGGAGAACTCTTTTGGCAAGACGATCGGCTGTCCAGCAGTGAATCTTAATAGCAAGCCAGATGAAGAATTTGCAGCAAAGGGGCCCCAAGTCTTCTATACTCTCTTCCACAGTGCAAGCCGAATTGTGCCAAGGAAGAAAGCCTAAGACGATTTACTAGTATAGGATCCAGATTTGGAGAGATTCCAATGATGCTAGTCAGCCACCTCTGGTTGTAAATTGTAATGGGAAGTCATCTATCTACCAGGCCCCGGATCAGAAGATACTCATGAAGCATATAGGGACCGGCAGAGCACACCCTTTATATCAGAAACCCATCAATGGCCAGTAAATAATAGCATCCGCAACCGTGCATTGCTTAACAGCCCTCATAGGAACTGTCTTGAGATGGTTAGGAGCTAATTCTTCTATTTTTTTTCCAGCCAGCCATCTATCAGTCCAGAACATAGTATTTGGGCCATTTCCAAACAAAGATTCCACAACCAGCTTGAAGATGGCTCGAGCATTATGTGGCACATGAATAGGCAAGCCGGCCCATGGGCGAGAAGCATCAGTTTTTCAAGCCATAGGCAACAAATACGGAGTAACCAACCCAGAAATTCTAAGTTATGAATGTCGAGGCCACCGAACTGCAAGGGCTGATTTACAATATCCCAAGAGACCAGGCAACTTCCACCATTGGCCTTTTCGTGACCGACCTAGCTGTGTCTTTTATTTATCTATAGCTTTAATCACCCATTTAGAGAGGTCAAAATGCAATCATGAGGTATATACATCGTCATGAGGTATATACATCATATATCAACGACGTATTTCTCAATTGTCATGAGGAATACATCGTCATATTTGTTGTAGTGTATTCTCAGTTTAATCAATTTTTTGGAGAAGGGTGTAAACATTTATGTCACCAAATCTAGCTAATGACACTTATTTTGCATTATTAATCATTCATACTTTTTTAAACATTTGGTCAAATATCAGATGATTTGACTTAGGAAAAACTAGAAGAACTTTATTTTATGGAAAGAATGCATAGCCAGGGGCGGATCTAGCGGTGGGGTGGGTGGGGCTCAAACCCCTCCTACCGCCTCCATGGCAATGAAGCCCCTCCTTGAGCCCGGGCCTTCTAATTTTTGTAGGCATGAAAGCGAGAAAGGAGGGGCTCTAGAGGTTGAAGATGACTTCAGTCCCCTCTTCCATTAAATCGTAGATCCATCACCGCGCATAGCTGTTTAATAGAATTAATTGTAGACAATGACACATATATGTTGAACTTCATTGTATTGTTTAGAGTTTGCAAAAGGTACAGCTATTGCATCTTACATTAAGTTTGATTTGGTTAAACCATAAGCACTACTACATATATTACATTCTACTACTACTTTGAAGCTAACATTTTGGAATAAAGTAAACCTGATACACACTAGATAGCTACTCGATAAATATGGTTCCCCACTGATCTCCTAGCTCCTAGCAGTGATGGACGCCCTGGACCATCCAAAGTTCAGTTGTTCCTGCTGTTGCGCGGGATGTACTCGCGGAGCCAGATCTCACGCCCCCGTATGAAGATCGAGGCATGTTCGACGCCGTTTAGTAGTAGGCTCACGAACGCTCTCCTCTTGAAGATGACGCGACCGTACAATGGCTGTGCGCCACCAGTGGTCTTCTCCATGAGAACGCGGACAATGCAGTCACCCCAGGTCCTGCATGCATTATTCGATGAGGATGCAATCATGCACATGTACATATATGGCATTCACAAAGCATGTGTCAACGAGTTGATGCAAAACATACTCCCTGAAGTAGCTAAAGATCTCTTCTCGTTCAACTGCCTGACCCAGAGAGAATGTAACGAACATGGAGCGGCGGTCCTCCGGCACGGTGGCGATCACGCCGGCGTAGGGCGCTTCGAGCTCTGGGTTGCGGCCGACAAGGCCCGTCTGATGGCGGCGCAGCAGGTGGTAGAGGCGATCGTCGAAAATGAGCGTGCACACGCCGTCGAGGAGGTCGGTGACGCCACGCACGATGAGGTCCCGGTTGACAGGGAAGAAGAGGGGGTCGTCCATGCGGCTGTCCTGGCAGAGCACGGAGAGGAGCGGGGTTGGCGGGCCGGCGAGGAGGTTCCTCATGTTAAGGCAGCGGATGACGCAGCTGGCCTCGGTGACCAGGTGGCCTAGGCAGGTGGTGCTCATGCCCTGCAGGCGGGAGATAACCTGGTTGGTGGCCCGATCAAAACAGAGCAGGAGCGCCACGGCGTTCCGTGCCACCTGCGTGTGGCAGGCGCAATCGCTGATCAAGCGCTCGTATACGGCGTGGGCAAAGGTGTAGCGGTACAGGACGTCACGGATGGTGGTGACAGCAGCCATTGGTGAAGGGTGAAACTAAGCAAGCAAGAAAGCTATCTATAGATAGCTAGTAGCTATTGAACTAATGATCGAAGAGCTGATGGATGGGTTGGTCGATGGAAGGGAAGTCTGCAGGCCGGGGATTTATATTGGCCAAGGGGAAGCTCTGAAACTAGAACACCGGCCTGCAGGTAGCCTCCTGATATAGCAATATACACTTGTATATCAATAGACATCTCCCGTCCATATTGTTCAGTTTAGATGACAATGATTATTGGCTAAATTTGCTATTTACTGCCTGGCTACTTCGCTTCAATTTTGGGACTATAGTAATGCTTGAAAATCCCCGTTTCAGATCTTCTTTTGGGCTTTGGCTATGCCTTCTACTGCATACTTTCTTGGCATGTAGTCAATGCTTACCAAAATTATCGACGACTGAACTTAGTCATAGAAATATATATAGGGTAATAATTAATCCATTCCAAGCCCATTATCAGGTACAACTGATACGTTAACCAGCTAGTAGCTTTAATTTGCTACTCTGCATTCACAAGTATTTATTTATTTCATGCCTTACAAACACATGTAGCTATTATATGCACTGCCATCAATCCAAGCCACATATTATACAGAACTTATTCAACATTCACAAGCCATTCCAATTTTTGAATTGGATGATGAGATCAAGTCCGCAAATGGATGGCACTGATCCCTAGGCCATTTGACTATGATGAACTTATCACTGGTTGTATCAATTTTTTTTCTTTTCCACATTCTAACGCAGGGGACCTAAGAAACACAAAATAAATGTATAAGCTCAGAGAGGTCCTTGACACAACCATGTCCATCTCCAATCTATGTATCCTGCCGCTGAATCATTAAGGGGACGATGAACAGAACAAAGACAGTAGAAGCGAGAATTTGTTTCGAACCTAGAAACATGACTTAGAACCTTAGCAAGTCAAAAGAGACAACACCGTATAATTTCAAACAAGACACAAGGAAACCTTTCTGTGATCATTACCAATCTTCTTATATTGGGAAAAAAAGAATACAAAAACTCCAACACTAGTTTATCTAACTCAACCAAAAGGATGGCGCAAAATCAAATCTACAAAAGTATTCAGTGGACAAAGGAATAACTTGCTACCTTGTCAGATACCAAGTTAGAGCTGAGAATACCTTGAAGCATGCTGAAAATCTTAATCATCCGCCAAGTTGTAATACCCATGGAGAGGAACCTCTTAAAGTAGAATTATTGGAGATGCTCTGTAGATTGATGATGAATATGGTGAGTTCCCTTCCCTCCCTATTGCTGGGGAGGTCACCGGATCTGGAGGAAGAACAAAGACTAATGTCAGGTAGCTAGGACCTGAGTCACGAGAGCCATCGCGTTAAGGAGTGGAACAAAGACATTGGTTCTTGGCATAGGTCGATTCTTATATATAGGTCACATCTTTGTAACGGCAATGACCGTTACGTTTTATCAATTTGTGCCTATATTGATGTCCTCTTAGCAAAAGACCCAACATTAACAAAGGCAGCATAAAATCCGTCGATGCAAATAAAGGAATAAAAATATCCAACATAGTTAGACAAAGACATATCTTCCTAGCTAGTATGCAAATATCATTACCTAGCTAGAAACTTGGAAACCTAAACATTTGCCACATCTTTACCATGGAAGGAAAACTCACAAAGAAGAGATTATTTGGACACTAAGACTAGCATAGCTATTAGACATATGAATATGACGATTCTCCCCTCTTCACCACCAGCGAGGTCAGCAAATCCTAAGGAGGGAGACCAATATATGAGTTGGTTGAGACCCAAGTCATGAGAGCCATCACATCAAGGTGTAGCATTACATTTTTTTGTTCTAATTGGCTGATACTTATATATGTTTTATCTTTATAACCACAATTGCCATCTCTTAACAATCTTTGTCCAGCGTGCCTAGTCCTCAAGGCAATGTATTGATTTATTGAAGGTGCAATTGTTGATATGTTGCAATTCTTGTATTCTTACCTAAGGAATCTCTTAGGAATCTTGTTAACTTGTTATCATTGAATAAATATCACCCATGATGGAACCATAAAATAGATAATGCAAGCTTGACGTGTATGGTATGTGTCAGGATTAATCACCAATAGTATTAATGGCACTCTCGAGTGTAAGCATTCTTTTCCTTCTTCTTGAATCTCAAGTTTGATCCTACAAATAGATGGAAAAATGTTAAGTATATATTGCTCACTTGTGCATCTTGATCATGGTATTTAGGCAAAGGGTATGAAGAAAACCAAAGGCACATTTGAGTGTTGGCGAATGCCACCCTTTGTTTTGGGGTGCGATGATTCCATGTTGATTTCTCTATGTGAAAGATTCCCTCACATTGCTTTTACAAATAGATAGAACCAATCTAGGGATGCTAGGCTAGGAGATGCAACTAAATACAACAACTATATAGGTTATAACAACTCAGCATCTCCTGACCCTAACAAACCCTAAAGACTATTATACAGATTTATGTAGATAAGGTTATCTAATTAATAAGGGACACCAAGAGCCAAATTAGACTTACACCTCTAACACCAACCTAGAGATATGTTATCAAATCTAGCAAGGACAATGAGATTAAGCTTTTCACAATTGATCATTTCCTCACTCTTAGTGGTAGAGAAAATAGCCTACAAGCAACTACTTTTCTTGTTGAGGAGACTTTTAGCAATTTTTCTCTTTGTAGAGGCTCTCTCTAGTATCTTGTATATCTCGGTGGTTAAAAAACTTCTCTTTCACGACCATCATCAACATTAACTCCTCTATAGACATCCTCCATGACTCCATTAGTGTTATAGGATTCTTTGACTTGTCATCAGAGAATTTAGATTCCTCCAGAGCTACAAGTTCTAACAATTCCTCATTAGAATACCACCAAACCATAATTTAGCTCCTTTAGGTACATGACCTAAACCCTAAACTCCTATAGAAATATTCTGTTTCATGTAGTTTATGTAGTTGCATTTTCTAGTGCTTTTATATTTTGTGCTAGACAACGACACTTTTGCAAGTCTCCTAGGACTCCATGACAAAAGATTAGGCCTTAAGACAACATTATACCCTCACGTACATCATCAATCATTGAAACATCCATTCTAATCAGCATCAGAAAATGCACTAGCAAGTAATGAGGATTGTAGAGGACTTACTAAGTTTGAGTCTCATCTATATAGTACATTTTAAATATCTGATGATTCTCTTGATTGCTACCGAATGTCGTATTGTTGGAGTTGATAAATTAAACCTTATTAACTACAAAGGAAATATGTTGTTCTATCAAAACCCTCATATACTTAGTAGCATAATTAGAGCCAAGGAGAGCACTCATACAATTACGAAATGGTGGAGCAATGGATATGGAAATATATCATGTATGGATATAGTGACCTGTGTCTCATAAGGACCTAGAAAATGATGCTCTTCCCTATCACTCTTGAAGGAGGAGATGTAGCGATCTAATGGTGGAAGTGGCTTTGGTTGTAGAGGACATTGGCTGTTGGGAAACCTAGACAACATTTTTCATGTTGTTACCCTGAAAGATAGGGCTTGATCTTGATTCCCTGTGACAAGCTTGTGAGCAGAAGCAGAAGAGGAGCTCCTGGGCATATGGGAGGAGATGGATAGACGGGCCATGAATACATAGTTGGTTGTCCACCTCTACCTCAACATGGACTGGAGATATCTGATGAGGCCCAATATCAAAATTCTTTCATAATCAAAGGGAATCATTGAAACAAGTGGATGTCCATAATCTGTTAGAATGCTACATCACCATCATTTAGGCCATTGGACCTTGCAATGTGTCATGACTCCTTAGGGATGCGAATAGGGGATCCTTAGCCTCCCCTTAGTTGTCGCCTAAGTTAGAGTTTTTGTTTTGCTTTATATCAATTTGTCTTCAAACAATCATCGTTCATCAGTTTGTGAGACCCCACATTCAAGTGCTTAATCATTCATATGCAATTATCACATCAATTGAGTTGTGTTCTTTCGAGTTCTTGCTTGTGTTCTTCGATTGTCTTGTAGGGATTAGTCTTCTTGGCGAGGTCAATTAGATTGTGACACTATTCATAACAAGAGGAGACGTGGTGCTAAGGTTGCACGGTTCAGGTCTTTTAATCTAAAGCTAGATCCATGATTCAAAAAATGCATGTTGCATTTCCATGAAACCTCGAAGTGCAAAAGGGTGCTTCAGATCAAAAGCAAGGAGAATTCATTAGCTCACTTGATGAACGCAAGACTCTCCAATGAGGGGCTACTATTGGGTTTTGATACACCTAGCTCGGGACCCCCTTTCACATGCCTCACCGGGGTAGGCCGAATACTTTGGAACCTCTCATTTCGCACAGAACTGGAGACGACACACAGTGGATATGCCAAGAAGACCCTTCGCCAAGAACACACGGAAATAGACGATGGCAAAAGGATTGAAGTAGAGAGCTTGTATTCAAGGTGATCTAGGGTGAAGGTCATGGAGAAGACGCCTTGGCAAAGGGACAAGTGGAAGGGAGCCTCATTTTAGGAGTTATCAAATCTGGCTTGGACTTTGTAGCAAAGTGGACCGTAATGCCCACAATAGGGGAATATTCTTGACATCTAGGGTTGGTAGGGGGCATTACAGTCCTCCTGATGTAAATAGACCCTATAAATAGTGCTCCTTAATGAATAAAGAAGGAGGAGGATGAATTTTTGAATGATCCACTACTTGCTTCTACCTTTGCTTTTCATTTCATCATTGGTAGTTTAGTGAGGCCAAGGACAACAACAAAGTTTTAGATCACTTCAAACTCTACAATTTTGGTATAACGAATGTCTTGATCTGACTTCATATGAAAAAGTTATGATTTTTTTTTGCAAAACGAGTGAAAACCTGCCTATTACTTTGATTCATGTCTACAACGCCAGTAATAGAGTAACCGTCAGGGATAGATAGGTTTTCACTGCCGATTCATGGCTACAATGAGTAGTGATATATCACAGTGATACATTATCGCTGCTGGTTTCAAAGCAACCGATAGTGATTGATTGTTTTGTAGTAGTGTCTTATGATAGACTTAACGCTTAGTTGGTCAATTTGAGTTGGTATCAAACTTCTGATGCTTTTTGATAGCCTATTTAATCAGCAAGAGTGTATAATTGTAATAATGGATGGTTGAACAAAGCTCTATGGACGTCAAAATTAAATTAATTGAAAAAAAATCTATAATGGAAACTTTCAAATGTTATAATGAAGAAAAAAAGCTAGTTCCTGCGCTATTTTCGTGGGCTACCTTGATAGTTAAGCTAATCCATGTGTTGTTGCTATTGGAGATTCATCATTAGCATGCACTATATCTTCATATTGCAAAATTGTTTGTGTATTTTTTTCACACGAGGACATCCCCATTTCCATTCATAGAAAAACGGAAATACATGAGTCTATTGGGAAAGAAGAGCAGAAAGAGAACAGAAACCCAGCTCCCAGCATATCAGTCTTAGAGTCCGATAGCTGCAAGAGTTAAAGCGCATAGAACCCATCTACCGACAGCAACAGAACGAGTATTAGAATGCTATTACAGACTAGAGCCAGGCCGCAAAAAATAACAGTGCAGAACACATACTACTGAAGTCCCTCTTCCCTGGCCACCTTTTAATCTCTTACAGATTCTAATATGAGCTTCATCACCATGCTGACCACCGTGCTTCAGCTGCTTCTGCATGTCCTCATCTGAGCCGTTGGGAATTAGAATCTCTGCCGCCACTTTGAGCGTAGTGTTGACTCCATTGATGAGACTCTCCCTGTCCAATTCGGCGTACAAACCCATCCAAAAACGCATTAGAGCACACGCGTGACACATGATTTCAATGGGATTCTTGAGTTTCTTCCCATCGAAGCAAGCTTTGTTTCGAGCTTTCCAAATTGCCCAACAGATTGCAGAGACCTACCCACAAATGAAACTTCTTTCCTGTAGGTAGCCATTGGTCACACCAGGCCCAACATTGAGCCAAGGATGTAGGTACATTATTAGCTCCAGTTCCTTTAGCTACCACTGCCCAAATCACCTTTGCAATTGGACAAGTGAAAAAGAGATGGTCAATAGACTCATCCTGATCACAAAAATGACATGTTGGACTTCCAGTCCACTTCCTCCTAATAAGATTATCTTTTATTAACAGGGCATCATTGGTCATCAGCCACATAAAGAATTTTATCTTTTGAGGAGCTTTACCCTTCAAAATTCTTTTGGGGAAAGGTCCAGCATCATTTTTTTAATCAGAGCACTATACATAGATTTCAGAGAAAAACGGTTGTTTTTTCAAGTCTCCAAATAATCACATCTTCATTCTCTTGGAGTTGAGAAGTATTCACATCAGAGTTGATTTTATCCCAGCATGTCTGCAGTTCATCAGTTAACCATCTTCTAAAAGTGATTTGAATTTTGCCATTTTTCACATTTGCTACACTAGCTTCTTTTTGTTCACATAGGATGAACAGAACAGGAACAACTGTGTACAAAGGTTTTTCATATAGCCAAGGATCAGACCAGAATCTTGTTTTGTTTCCGTTCATAATCCTAATGCTTCTGCCCTGTCATACAATATAGGGGAATCAGTGCTTCTGTGAGTTGCAGAAAAGATGGATATATTGTACAGTGGTTTTGTGTATTGTAGTTCTTGTTATCCAGGGGAGGACCCACCAGCCGGGGTGGTCAGGCGGCCGCCACTCCTTAACGCGATATGCATATATAGTTCCCCACTGATCTCCTAGCTAACAGCATTGATGGACGCCCTAGGGAGACCGAAGTTCAGTTGTTGCTGCTGTTGCGCGGGATGTACTCGCGGAGCCAGATCTCACGTCCGCCTATGAAGAGCGAAGCGCGCTTCACACCGTTGAGCACAAGGCTCACGAACGCTTTGCTCTTGAAGATGACGCGGCCGTACATTGGCTGCGCGCGACCAGTGGTCTTCTCCATGAGAACACGGACAATGCAGTCTCCCCAGGTCCTGCATGCATTATCCGATTAGGATGCAACCATACACATATATGTGGCATTCATTCACAAAGCTAGAGAGCAATCATGCATGTGTCAACGAGTTGATGCAGAACATACTCCCTGAAGTAGCTAAAGATGTCGTCTCGTTCGACTGGCTGGCCCTTCGAAAATGTGACGAACATGGAGCGGCAGTCCTCCGGCACGGTGACGATGACGCATTCGTAGGGCACCTCGAGCTCCTGGTTGCGGCCGACGAGGCCTGTCTGGTAGCGGCGCAGCAGGTGGTAGAGGCGGTCGTCGAAAATGAGCGTGCACACACCGTCGAGGAGGTTGGCGACGCCACGCGCGATGTGGCCCTGGTTGAAGGCGAAGAAGTGGGGGTGGTCCATGTGGCTGTCCTGGCAGAGCGCGGAGAGGAGTGGGGTCGGCGGGTCGGGGACGTTCCTCATGCGAAGGCAATGGATGATGCAGCTGGCCTCGTTGAGCAGGTGGCCTAGGGCTGTAGTCCTCATGCTCGGCAGCTGGGAAATGATCTTGTTGGTGCCCTGGTCGAACCAGAGGAGGAGCGCCACGACGTTCCGTGCCACCTGCGGGTGGCAGTTGCAGTCGCCGATGAGGCGTTCGTAGACGCCGCGGGCAAAGGTGTAGTGGTACAGCACGTCGCGGACAGTGGTGACAGCGGCCATTGGTGGAACTAAGCAAGTACGAAAGCTAGCTATAGATAGCTAGTAGCTAATGAACTAATGATCGAAGAGCTGATGGATGGGTTGGTTGATGGAAGGGAAGTCTGCAGGCTCGGGATTTATATAGGCCAAGGGGAAGATCTGAAACTAGAACACCGGCCTGCAGGTAGCCTGCTGATATAGCAATATACGCTTGTATATCAATAGACATCTCCCGTCCATATTGTTTAGTTTAGACGACATATTGTTTAGTTTAGATGACAATGATTACTGGCTAAATTTGCTATTTACTGCCTGGCTACTTCGCTTATATTTTGGGACTATAGTAATGCTTGAAAATCCCCGTTTCAGATCTTCTTTTGGGCTTTGGCTATGCCTTCTACTGCATACTTTCTTGGCATGTAGTCAATGCTTACCAAAAATTATCGACGACTGAACTTAGTCATAGAAATATATATAGGGTAATAATTAATCCATTCCAAGCCCATTATCAGGTACAACAGATACGTTAACCAGCTAGTAGCTTTAATTTGCTACTCTGCATTCACAAGTATTTATTTATTTCATGCCTTACAAACACATGTAGCTATTATATGCACTGCCATCAATCCAAGCCACATATTATACAGAACTTCATTATCATTCATAAGCCATTCCAATTTTGAATTGAATCATGAGATCAAGTCCGCAAATGGATGGCACTGATCCCTAGGCCATTTGACTATGATGAACTTATCACTGGTTGTATCAATTTTTTTCTTTTCCACATTCTTACACATATAAGCTCAGGAAGGTCATTGACACAACCAAGTCCATCTCCAATCTATGTATCCTGCCGCTGAATCATTGAGGGTACACCGAACAAAACGAAGACAGTAGAAGCGAGAATTTGTTGCGAACCTAGAAACATGACATAGAACCTTAGCAAGTCAAAAGAGACCATGCCCTATAATTTCAAACAAGACGCATGGAAATCTTTCAATGATCATTATCAATTTTCTTATATTGGAAAAAAAGGAATACAAAAACTCCAACACTAGTTTGTCTAAGTCAACCAAAAGGATGGAGCAAAATCAAATCTACAAAAGTATTCAGTGGACAAAGGAATTACTTGCTAGCTTGTCAAATACTTCGTTAGAGCTGAGAATACCTAGAAACATGCTTAAAACCTTAAGCATCCGCCAAATTGTAATGCCCTTGGAAAGAAACCTTTTAAATTGGAATTATTAGAGACGCTCTGTAGATCGATGATGAATATGGCAAGTTCCCTTTCCTCCCTATCGCTGGGGAGGGAACTGGATCTGGAGAAGAACAAAGAGTAGTGTCAGGTAGCTAGAACCAGAGTCACGAGAGCCGCGTTAAGGAGTGGAAAGAAAGACATTGGTTGTCTGCATAGGCCGATTCTTATATATAGGTCGCATCTTTGTAACGGCTTTGGCCGTTACGTTTTATCAATTTTAGCCTATATTTGATGTCATCTTAGCAAAAGACCCAACATTAACAAAGGCAGCATAGAATCCGCTGATGCAAATAAAGGAAAAAATATCCAATATAGTTCAGACCCAAGTCAAGAGAGCCATCACATCAAGGAGTAGCATCAATTATTGTTCAAATTGGTTGATACTTATATATGTTTTATCTTTATAACCACAATTGCCATCTCTTAACAATCTTTGTTCCAACGTGCATAGTCCTCAAGGCAATGTATTTGATTTAATGAAGGTGCAATGGTTGATATGTTGCAATATGTCTCTTAGCAATCTCGTTAACTTATTATCATTGCATAAATAACACCCAAGATGGAACCATAAAAAAGGTAATGTAAGCTTGGCGTGTATGGTATGTGTCAGGATTAATCACCAGTAGTATTAATGGCACTCCCGAGTGTAAGCATTCTTTTCCTTCTTCTTGAATCTCGAGTTTGATCCTACAAATAAATTGCAAAAAAATGTTAGTTATAAATTGCTCACTAGTGAATCTTAATCATGGTATTTAGGCAAGGTGTATGAAGAAAACCAAAGGCACATTTGAGTGTCCAAGAATGCCACCCTTTGTTGTGAGGTGCGATGATTCCATGTTGATTTCTCTGTGTGAAAGATTCTCACACGTTGCTTTTACAAATAGATAGAACCAACCTTGGGATGCCAGGCTAGGTGATGCAACTAAATACATCAACTAAATAGGTTATAACAACTTAGCATCTCTTCTGACTCTAACAAAAAACCCTGAAGACTGTTATATAGATTTACATAAACATAAAGATAAGGTTATATAACAAGGGACACCAAGTGCCAAATTAGACTTACACAACAAGAAGATATTTTCTTGTTGTGTAAGTCTAATTTGGCAATCAAGAGAATCATCAAGAGAATAGTACATTTGTAGTTAATAAGTTTTAGTCTCATCTTATAGTCTTTTTTCATTTTAAATATCTGATGATTCTCTTGATTGCTACCCAATGTACTATTCTTGGATCTGACAAATTAAACCTTATTAACTACAAAAGAAATATGTAGTCATGTCAGAACCCTCATATACTTAGTAGCATAATTGGAGTCGAGGAGAGAACCCTCATTCAATTACTAAATGGTGGAGTAATGGACATCGAAATATATCATGTATGGATATAGTGACTTGCATCTCATGAGGACCTTGACATTGATGCTCTCTGCCCTAGCCCTGTTGAAGGAGGAGATGTAGCGATGGTGATGGTGGAAGTGGCTTTGGTTGTGGAAGACTTTGGCTGCTGGCAAACCTTGACATCATTTTTCATGTTGTTACCTCAAAAGATAGGGCTCGATCTTGATGCCCTGTGACAAGCTTGTGGGTAGAAGCGGAAGAGGAGCTCCTGGGCATATGGGAGGAGATGGATAGAGGGGCCATGGATACATACTTAGTTGTTCGTCTCTAACTCGACATGTGCTGGAGATCTCTGACGAGGCCCAATATGCATATTATGTTCGGGTCCATCTCTAACTCCAGGAGTAGTCTTTACTAAAATAGATGCACAGGACCCATTATAGACTATTTTTTATGTTCTACATATGTACAGAAAGAGAAAAAGACAACCTAACCAATGGTGTTGGTTTCACATCAAAATTCTTTCAGAATCAAAGGAAATCATTGAAACAAGTAGACATCCAGAATCTGTCAGAATGTTGCGTCACCATTTTTTGAGCCATTGGACCTTGCAATGTGTCGGTACTCCTTAGGGATGTGAATAGGGTGTCCTTGGCCCCCCGTTATACAATATATTCAATAGTCATCGCCTAAGTTAGAGTTTGGTTTTTGCTTTAGATCAATATGTCTTGAAAAAGTCATCGTTTATCGGTTTGTGAGACCCCACATTCAAGTGATTAATCATTCATATGCAATTGACACTTCAATTGAGTTGCATTCTTTCGAGTTCTTGCTTGTGTTCATCGATTCTCTTGTAGAGGATTATCCTTCTTAGCGAGGTCAACTGGATTGTGACACTATTGATAAGAAGAGGAGACATGGTGCTAAGGTTGCAGGGTTCAGGTCTTTAGCCGGATCCATGATTCAAAAAAGCATGCCACATTTTCATGAAACCTTAGGGATGGTGCAAAAGGGTGCTCCAAATCAAAAGTAGGGAGAATTCGATAGCTCGCTAGATGACTGCAAGACTCTCCAACGAAGGGCTGCTATTGGGTGTGATACCCCTTGCTGAGGACCCCCTTTCACATGCCTCACCGGGCCGAATACTTTGGACCTCTCATTTCACATGGAACTGGAGACCATGCGCGGTGGATATGCTGAGAAGACCCTTCACCAAGAACATAGGGACATAGGCGAAGGCAGAAGGATTGAAGCAGAGAGCAAGTGTCCAAGGTGATCCGGAGCGAAGGTCGTGGAGAAGACGCCTTGGTGAACAGACAAGTGAATGGGCGCCTCTTCTTAGGAATGATCAAATCTGGCTTGGGCCTTGTAGCGAACTAGACCATAATGACCACGATAGGGGGAATATCCTTGAAATCTGGGGTTGGTAGGGGGCATTATGCTCCTCCCAATGTAAAAAGGCATAAATAATGTTATTCAATGAATAAAGAGGGTGGAGGATGCATTTTTGAATGATCCACTACTTGCTTCTACCTTCGCTTTTCATTTCGTCATTAGTAGTTCGGTGGCAGCCAAGGACAACTACAAAGTTTTAGATCACTTTGAACTCTGCAATTTCGGTATAACGTATGTCTTGATCTGACTTCATATGAAAAAATTATGATTTTTTTTGGCAAAACAAATGAAAACCTACCTATCACTCCGGTTCATGGCTACAACGCCAGTAATAGTGTAACCACCAGGGACAGATAGATTTTTGCTACTGATTCATGGCTACAACCAGCAATGATGATATATTATTGCCGATTGTAGCTATGAATTAACATTGCTACATTATCACTGTTGGTTTCGAAGCAACTGAAAGTGATTGATTGTTTTGTAGTAGTGTCTTCTGTTGGACTTAACGCTTAGTTGGCCATTTTGAGTTGGTATTCAAACTTTTGTGGCTCTTTGATAGCCTATTTAATTCAGCAAGAGTGTATAACTGTAATAATGGATGGTTGAACAAATCTCTATTGACGTCAAAATTAAACTATTTGCAAAAAGTCTAAAATGGAAAACTTCGAATGTTATAATGAAGAAAAACAGCTAGTGCTGGCGCTATTTTCGCAGCTACCTTGGTAGTTAATTAAACTAACCCATGAGTTGTTGTTGCTATTGGACATTGATAATTAGCATGCATTTTATCTTCACATGTGTAACACCCAAAATTTGCATGGTTTATATAATAGCTTAATCCAGTTTATTATGTATTTGTTTGTGCATTAAAACATAGGTAAATAATATTTTTATTGAGATTAAAATATAATATAAGGCTAGAGACATGTTGATGCATTCATGATGTCGCATTTGTTTTACTATGTTGTGTGGTTTTGACTGCATTTAAATTTGGATTCAAAATTCATTTTGGAAATGGCTTTGGAAAAAAAGATAATAACTTTCCCCTGTTCTCTTTCGGCCTGATGGCCTAGAAGCCCACGCGGCCTGCTCCCTCCTGCCTTCCCCTTCCTTTGCTTTGGGCTGCCTGGGTTGGCTGAGGAGCTTCCCTCCTCATCGCTCTCTGCATGGGCCGGCCCAGCTGAGGCCATTGCGGGCGCGCCCTCCTTTCTCTCTGTCTCGCTGACGGCCGGGGTCCACATGTCAGCGCGTCCCCATCCTCACGCAGCGACCGAGCTGGGGTCGAGTTCACCGACCTGAACTCGAATCCAATCAGGAATCCACGGGATTTCTTTCCTTGCCTAGCACGAATAGCCCCTATAAGAGTCGCCACCTCCCTACTTGCTGCCTTTTTCCAACCCCGAGTCGCTACGGCCTCGCATCGAGCCCTCGCAACGCCACCTAAACCTAAGTGTCGCCGTCGGGGTCAATTCCGCCAATCCTCTCCTTCATTGCCTTCGTAAGTTGTTCTTGGGTTTCGTTTTGAACTCTAGAACGTTTCGGTGTCCTCAATTTGATTTGTTTTGCTCACTTCGCGTTGTATCCATGAGCAGGGACGCTACTGTCTGCCCTAACGAGCCACGCGCCGCCTTCATCTCGCCCGCGCCTCCATCTTCTCCGGAGGTAAGCTCGTCTCGAGCTTCTGGTTTGAATGGAGCTGGCCGTACCTCCTAAGGTGACCGGAATCACTGATTCGGCTATTCTGGCAAGCCATTGGCCATGGTGCTGGCGTGTGAGCCCTATTCCCGGCCGAAGAGCCGCCATATCCCTCCCTCTTCAAACCACCGCCGTACAAATCCGGATCAACGGCTCCGATTAGAGGATACCCCTTCTGGGGTAAATTTGTTAAAGAGCCCCTAAGTTTTTCTAAATTAGAACCCGCCGTCCTAAAGTGTAATCCAAAAATATGCTTTCTTCTTTAGAAAATGTAAATTCTGCTGGGTTAAATGAAAATATGTTTCAAAGTGATGTTTCAAAACTTTAAATGTTTGTATCTTGCTTGTTTTAACTCCGTTTTGACTCGTTCAAGTTGCATTAGGTTCATATTCGTGAACTCTACGCATTAGTGTTATTGTTCAGTAGGTTTGCAACAATTAAATTTTGAGTTTATGTTAGTGCATTTATTTATCTATAGGAAATCATAGAAAATTCATATCTTTCACGTTTTAACTCCGTTTTTCGTGATCTTTACGTCTGTGTGATCATGGTAACGTGTAGAATAGTTCTATAAACTTTTTATACTGTTTTGCTACTATTAGTGTACTGTTATAATTATATCTCCTTGTTTGCTTTGTGTATGACTGCTCAGATGATTGTGTGTTGATGCTTGGTGATCAAGTATAGACGATGAGCAGTTTCTGGATGATCAGGAGTATTACTTTGAGCCAGAGCAGCAGCAGCATCCGGAGTATCACTTTGATCAAGGCAAGTATAACATATGGGACCATCCTCGTTACCCTATTCACTATAATTGCTATCATATGCATGTGTCCTCCTTGGCAATTGATATCTTGATTCTTTGACACCCATGGGATTATACATTTGGGTAGCTTGGCTAGTGCTTGATTTATGAACATTGATCTTGTAATATGACTAATGAATGGTGCAATTAACCATTAAGATGATTTAATTCTTGTTACAAGGGGACTAGAGCACTGTGTTGTTTGTTTGTTGCTCTAGTTACTCTCCATAAGGACTTATCTGTAAGTATTAACCGGGATTGATAGTACAACTGTGAGGGCTATATGGCTCTAGCTTTAGTTGTTTAAAGAACCCTTTCTAGCTTGTTAGCGGTTACCTTAAATGGCGTAAGAATGGCTTGTCACGTTGGGTGTAGGACAGCCTCTAGTCTATGATTATAGCCGTGAAGGAATTGTGCCATTTGAAAAGGGGTTCCTACATCTGCCTGCTGAGTGAATCTAATGGCTCTAACTTGTTAGACGAACTTTTGAATGGCTCTATATGGTTTTCGATGTTTTGGGCCTTGCAAACCCATGCATTTGGAAGTCATGACTCACAGTGAAAGTGTACACCTCTGTGCAGAGTTTAATAAATTGGTATACTAGCCGTGCTCACGAATACGAGCGGCCTTGGGTATTCTTACAGAATAAATGATCACCATTGATATGACATGTTTAATTATTGTTGATGTTATATCGCTCATGTTAACATCTATTTCATTATTCTTATTACAATTGATCGTATGTTCATTAATGGGATTTGGTATACCTTGATGCTACTTTATCGCTAAATAAATGATGAATTAAAGCCAAATGCAGTCAAACAGTGTCTAGCCTTTTGTTCCACATGAACCCTATGTTATACTTGTTGAGTACAACATGTGTTCACTCTTACTATTTCCACCACGACAAATGAGGAATGGGATGATGATTACCGCAATGAGTACTAGGTTTGGTGTCAACCAGTCAACCGCGTCACTGTGTTTGGAGCTTCCGCAAGAGACTTATTATTAGTAGCTACTCATATTATGTACAAGACTATATGTTAAACATTTATTCACTATGTAATAAACACTGTGATGATACTATGTAATTTGTCAACTTATGTGTGCGACTGGTTCCTGGGACGCACATGAGTCTTTTATGCATTCTATTTTTGTCCTTAAAAATAGGTGTGATAATGTGGCAAAATATTGTTTGGGTATTTTTTTTCCACACGAGGATATCCCTATTTCCATTCATAGAAAAATGGAAATACAAGAGTCTGTTGGGAAAGAAGAGCAGAAAGAGAACAGAAACCCAGCTTCCAGCATATCTGCACTCTGTCAGATAGCTGCAAGAGTTAAAGCGCATTGAACCCATCTACCGACAGCAACAGAACGAGTATTAGAATCCTATTACAGACCATCCAGGCCAACCATAACAGGCTGCAAAAAAAAATGACAGAGCTGCAGAACACACTACTGAAGCCCCTCTTCCCTGGCCACGTTTTCATCTCTTACAGATTCTGATCTTCATCATCATGCCCGTCACGATGCTTCAGCCACTTCTTCCTATCTTCAACTGAGTCCTTGGGAATTAGAATCTCTGCCACCACCCTAAGGATAGCGTTGACTCCATTGATGAGCATCTCCATGTCCACTTCGGCGTACAAACCTATCCAAAAATGCATTAGAGCACACGCGTGACACACGATTTCAATGGGATACTTGAGTTTCTTCCCATTGAAGCAAGCTTTGTTTCGAGCTTTCCAAATTGCCCAACACATTGTAGAGACCCCACACAAACGAAACTTCTTTCCTGTAGGTAGCCATTGGTCACACCAGGCCCAACATTGAGCCAAGGATGTAGGTACATTATTGGCTCTCCAATTCCTTTAGCTGTCACTTCCCAAATCACTTTTGCAATTGGACAAGTGAAAAAGTGATGGTCAATAATGATAATCTTTATGTGGCTGATGACCAATCATGCCCTGTTAACAAAATATAATCTTATTAGGAGGAAGTGAAAAAGATAATCTTTTATTAACAGGGCATCATTGGTCATCAGCCACATAAAGAATTTTATCTTTTGAGGGGCTTTACCCTTCCAAATTCTTTTGTGGAAAGGTCCAGCATTATTTTAAGTCAAAGCATTGTACGTAAATTTCACAGAAAAACGGTTTTTTTTAAGTTTCCAAATAATCATATCTTCATTCTCTTGGAGTCGAAAAGTATTCACATCAGAGTTGATTTTATCCCAGCATGTCTGCAGTTCATCTACGGTGATTTGAATTATGCCATTTTTCATATCAGCTACATTAGCTTCTTTTTGTTCACACATGATGAACAGAACAGGGACAATTGTGTACAAAGGTTTTTCATATAGTCAAGGATCAGACCAGAATCTAGTTTTCTTTCCATTCATAATCCTAATGCTTCTGCCCTGAAGGTATATGTCCTTCACTTTGAGCAGGGCATACCATATAGGGGGAATCAGTGATTCTGTGAGTTACATAAAAGATGGATTTATTATACAATGGTTTTGTGTATTGTAGTTCTTGTTATCCAGGGGAGGATCCACCAGCCGGGATGGTCAGGCGGCCGCCACTCCTTAACGCCATATGCATAGTTCCCCTCTGATCTCCTAGCTACCAGCACTGATGGCCCTAGGCTGGATGAAGTTCAGTTGTTGCTGCTGCTACGCGGTATGTACTCGCGGAGCCAGATCTCACGTCCGCCTATGAAGACCGAGGCACGGTCCACGCCATTGAGCACCAAGCTCACGAACGCTTTGCTCTTGAAGATGACGCGGCCGTACATTGGCTGCGCTCGACCAGTGGTCTTCTCCATAAGAACACGAACAATGCAGTCGCCCCAAGTCCTGCAAGCATTATCCGATGACGATGCAACCATGCACATATTTGTGGCATTCACGAAGCTAGAGAGCAATCATGCATGTGTCAACGAGTTGATGCAGAACATACTCCCTGAAGTAGCTAAAGATGTCATCACGTTCGACTGGCTGGCCCTTCGAAAATGTGATGAACATGGAGCGGCAGTCCTCCGGCACGGTGACGACGACGCGTTCATAGGGCGCCTCGAGCTCCTGGTTGCGGCCGACGAGGCCAGTCTGGTAGCGGCGCAACAGGTGGTACAGGCGGTCATCGAAAATGAGTGTGCACACGCCGTCGAGGAGGTCGGCGACGCCATGTGCGATGCGGCCCTGGTTGAAGGCGAAGAAGCGGGGGTGGTCCATGAGGCTGTCCTGGCAGAGCGCGGAGAGGAGCGGGATCGGTGGGCCCGGGACGTTCCTCATGCGAAGGCAGTGGATAACCCAGCTGGCCTCGTTGAGCAGGTGGCCTAGGGCGGTGGTGCTCATGCTCGGCAGGTGGGAAATGACCTTGTTGGTGCCCTGGTCGAACCAGAAGAGGAGCGCCACGACGTTCCGTGCAACCTGTGGGTGGCACTCGCAGTCGCCGATGAGGCGTTCGTATAGGCCACGGGCGAAGGTGTAGTGGTACAGCACGTCACGGACAGTGGTGGCAGCGGCCATTGGTGGAACTAAGCAAGCACGAAAGCTAGCTATTGCTATTAGATAATGTGTGCACTAATGGTCGAAGAGCTGATGGATGGGTGATTGGTTGATGGAAGGGAAGCTCTGCAGGCCCGGGATTTATATAGGCCAAAGGGAATCTCTGAAACTAGAACACCGGCCTGCAGGTAGTTTCTTGGTTGGATCGTTTTCTCACTCGCCGTTTCCTCACAGAATTAGCAAAAATGAAAGCGCGGGAAACAGGCGGCACGCAACCGTTTCAGACGGGCGCTACAGCTGGGCGAATCAGCACGTGCCATGTCCAACTGGCGATGAAAAAAACTTTCCCTACCAGCCTCCTGATATAGAAATAATCGCTTGTATATGAATAGACATCCCCCGTCCATATTGTCTAGTTTAGATGACAATGATTACTGGCTAAATTTGCTATTTACTGCCTGGCTACTTTGCTTTCATTTTGGGACTACAGTAATGCTTGAAAATCTACGTTTCAGATCTTCTTTTGGCTACATTTTTTCTACTGTGTAATTTTCTTGGCATGTAGTCAATGCTTACCAAAAAATATTGATGACTGAACTTAGTCGTACAAATATATACAGGGTAGTAATTAATCCATTCCAATCCTATTCTCACGTATAAGGCTATGGCGACAAATGATATGTAACCAGCTAGTAGCTTTACTTTGCTACTCTACATTCACAGTATTTATTTATTTCATTCCTTACAAATGCATAGAGCAATTATGCACTGCCATCAAATCCAAACCACATATTAATTATACAGAACTTATTATCATTCACAAACCCTTCCAATTTTGAATTGAATGAAGAGATCAAGTCCGCAAATGAACGGCACTTATCTCTAGGCCATTTGACTGTGATAAACTTAGTACTGGTTGTATCAAATAAAATTTCTTTTCCCAATTCTTACACATAGGCCTTGAGGAACATACAAATTAACGTAAAAGCTCACAAATAGGTCCTCGACACATCTGTATCCATCTCCAGTCTATGTATCCTCCTGCCAAAACATTGAGGTGACACCGAACAAAATGAAGACGGTAGAAGTGAGAATTCTTTTCGAACCTCGAAACATGACTTAGAAACTTATCAAGTAGAAAGAGGAAACACCCTATAATTTCAAACAAGACGCATGGAAACCTTTCAATGATCATTAGCCATCTTCTTATATTAGGAAAAAAAGAATACAAAAACTCCAACACTAGCTTGTCTAATTAAGTGAACCAATAAAGGGATTCTGTGGCACAAAATCAAATGACCAAAAGTATTAAGTGGACACAGGAATAACTTGCTAGCTTGTCAGGTACCTTGTTAGACATGAGAATACCTACAAACATGCATAAAACCTTAATCACCCGCAAGATTGTAACACCCATAAAAAGAAACCTCTACAGGGGATTATTTGGAGACGCTCTGTAGAACGATGATAATATGGCAAGTTCCCTTTCCTACCTAACGCGGGTGAGGTCACCAGATCTGGAGAAGAAATAAAACTAATGTGAGGTGGCTAGTACCTGAGTCACAACATCCATTGCATGAAGGAGCGGAACAATGGCATTGGTGGTTCGCATCGCATAGGTCCATTTCCGTTTCTATATTTTTAGCGGAAACGGGATCGGGTTCAGGAAAAAATAGAATTAAAAACGGATGGGGATATACGGAAATACGGAAACAGACAAATACGGACGGAGAGCCAAAAAATTAATTTAGAATAACATAATCAAATATTCTTGAGTATACATGAACAAAGTTACAAAATAATATACACAAACAAAGTTATCATTCCAATATTCACTAGCATGCCATTCTTTAACATGTTAACATGCATAATTGGTGATTAGTAGGTTTATGAACATATCAATTCCTAGACATATCTCACATAAATTGAAAGATGAAAAACGAAACAAATATGGGTCAATTCCGGATGAAAACGGGATCCCACGGAAACGGATGGAAAAACCCCTCTCCCCTTTCCATAAATACGGAAACAGGATCTCACAAATACGGAAACGGATGGAACAAAGTAGAAAATGGAATGGGTTGAAACAGGATTTTTTGCGTCCGTTTTCAACGCTACTTATATATGTTTCATGTTCATAACCACAATCGTCATCTTAACAATCTTTCTCCAACATGCTTAGTCCTCAAGGCAATGTATTGAAGGTGCAATGGTTGATATGTTGCAATTATTGTATTCCTTCCAAAGGAATCTCTTAACAGTCTTTGTTAACATGCTATTTCTGCATAAACACCCATGAAGGAACCACCAAAAAAGATAATCTTAGCTCTTGATGTGTATGGTATGTGTGTGTTAACGTTCATCACATGATCTATCTGACCACCAAATACCTAGGAAATAAACAAGGATTATAGCATTTCTCATATATATTTTGTTCAAAATAAAGTATGCACACATATTTTGGAGTGTACCGACGTGTAGGGACCCACTTGTCAAAGATGGCTCAAATTGGCCCTAGGAAGGGGTTGGCCTACCTAGGCATGGTCACCCAACCAGTCTACGTCACTGATCCTCCCCAACTTTGGTGCAAAGTGAGGAAACACACTCACAACCATCATGCACCACTGCTTCTACTAGTATATTGCTCGTGCTAACGCTACAAGTTCATTAAGATTCACATCTCATATTCTCAAGGATGGTTAGCAGAATTCATCTCTTCCCCACCAGAAAAAATTAGCATCATAATTTTTGTGACAACACACCAGCCATTGTACACATCTATCCACAAGAACGCAATCCAGATGAAGCATTTGCAGCACAGTCACGAGGGTATGCCGTCGAGACATAACATTCAGAACAAAGCTTTACATCAGTTTACCGTGCTTTGGTCGCCAATCGGCTAGTCGTTTGGCAACACCTACTCAATTTCCTCCGACTGACAGGAAGAACTAAAGCTGGAGTGTTGAATCTCTTATGCACACAAAACCATGCTTCAAGTTCTTGATTATCTCTACCTGTAGCTGTAAGAAGGCAACTCTCCTGCAGGGAGCTCCCAGTTGGTGTTCTCCTCATCATCAGTGGCCTGCTCCTTCGCCCCCTGATCATCGCCCCTGAATCGCCTGAACTGGATGAACATTGAAATGACCAAAAACAGTTATCTCTTTCAGAAAGGGGAGATGTCCTTGATGTCAGATTATGCAAAATTCAGCATAAAGCTTGCTGAAACTTTGGAGTGGCCAAAAACAAACAAGTCTTCAGAAAGGGGAGATGCCCTTGATGCTAGTTTTTTGCAAAATTCAGCATAAAGCTTGCTGAATGTTGCAAAAAATGGGTATTTGATTAGCCATTTCCTTACACTTGAACATGCCAGGGGATGCACACTCATGTATTCATGATGAGAAATTATTTGCATTCACTGCTCAGGTGCTCCTCAGCTCCACGCTGCGACAATTTACAATCATCTCTACATCAGTTTTGCCACTAAAAAGAGCACTAAAAATTTAGAAATAAATAATTTTCAACGTTGCAAAAAAGCTGAAAAGTCATAGTTGAGTATAACCTGAAAAAAACAATAACCTCTAATATTTGTACAGCTAGTTAAGCAATGGTATGTATGTACTCATATGAGATGGTCCTAAATAAAATGATTAATCTCATATACTGGCCGTTAGACATCATGTTAAAGCATGCATGGGCTTTTTTTTGTTCCTTTATTAGCCATATATCCTGGTACCTCAACAATTAGAATATCATATTGAATCATATAAAAACATATATTGGACCATAGATACAGAAGTATCTGATTATCTATAGTAGATAGTCACTAATGTACAATCAGACAATACTTTTCACACAAAATATACAAATCCTTCACTATGTTTTTTTACGCGGTTCTTCCACTGGTACCTAAGCAATCTCATTATGTTTTCTATGTTTTAGCCTTTATTTCACATAACCATTAATTTGTTTTTGTTGCTAAACAATGTTAAACAGTTTGGGCAGCCTAAACTGATGTAAAAAATTGCCTCCATCTGATCCATATCCACTCCAAGTCAACATAAACATGAGTTCAAAGCAGGTTTCATATGAATTCTGTACTCATTTTAGAAAGTAGGAAAAGCATCCAATTCATACTTCAAACATTATAAAGTAGGATAAGCATGCAGCAGTTTAGTTGCATCACAAATTCGATCTAAGGCAATAAAAATTAAGATGTAAGCTGTGTTCTCTGTTCAATATGCCCAATAACAACAGTTGTATGATCCTGCAGATCAAATAGGTTACTTAAAAACATATGATAATTCCCTGAAATAATTTTTTCTGTGATAATTCAATGGCCAATACTGCATTGGGTCGCATAATAACACCATTAGTAATTCCTAGCCGTCAGCTCATCTTCAGTTTGGCTTTGGCTTCATCTAATCCCAACACCTAACTAACTGATAGTTAAAGGAAAGAAATATCATGCCTTGCAGTTTTTTGTAGTTTTCTCGAATACGCAGAGTATTCATAGCACCCTCTGCTGTGCATTCCATCAAGCACGTCATAGGCATGGCAGATGTGCCGCAATGGGTGAGCTATGTCTCTCCTAATCTGCTATCTGATCATGCAAGAATTCACAAGTGAGGATTACCAGATAAATTAAGAAGATAATATTCAATGCACTAAAATAACTTCAATTCACAAATTGGATCATCTACCTTAACATCAGATGATCTCTCAACAGAGAAAGTTTCTGAAAATTTTGTACAGAGCTCTTCAAGTTCAATATTATCTAATAACTTCAGGGTGCTCGAGCTCATTAAGTTAAAAAAATCTTTAAACACCATGAATATGCATAGTACTGTGTACAGTGTGGTTGCTTACCTAGTGACTGAAATCACAAAAGAATTGCAGGCGTTGTTGCCGTGATCTCGTCATGTCGTCTATTCTCCTCTGTCCTCTCCCATGGCCAGTGATCTTGTCTCGTCGATTGGCTCGGCTCGGCAGCGCACTTGATCTCCGTGACTGAGATGGCAAGGTGATCTATCTCCTCGTCTCCTAAATCTAGATGGACCGTGGACGCCAATCTGCTGGCTAGTCAGACCTCGATTGGAAGACCAAGCGTCCAAGCAATCTTCATGTTGGGCAGGCCAAGCATAGCTGCGTTTCAGTTTCTGCGTTGGGCACTTGGTCCATAGCTGACAGCCCACTGCCCAGTTGCGACGGCGGCGGTGCCGGCGCTCTCGCCACAACCGTGGGGAGAGGGCCGCTATCATTGGAGGGTGCCGAGATCCAGCACCCCGTTGTGTAAGTCATGGCGTAGGGCATCGGTGGGAGCAAGAACGGGAGCGCGGCATGAGGTAGGCGACGTGCATCGGGCCCATCTGTGCGATGACTCTGTGCGGTGATTGCGGAATCACCAGAGAGGGAGCGAGGAAAGGCGCGTGTGTGGGTGCTGAAGGAGCATTGAAGCCTCGGAATGACCGCGGTGGTGCGTTGAAGCCTCAAATCGTCCTTGCCCATAGGATCGTGGTGAAGCCTTCTCAGATTAGATCTGGATCGTTGGTTTGTTATGGGGTGGTTTTTGTGCGTGCACAAACAAGTGTAGATGGATGAAATGTCATGAGTGTGGGTTACCATATATTTCCTATGTGGACTGAGCGTATTTCAGATTGGTCTATTATAGTAGAGATATGTCAGTTGAAGATCAAAGGCTTAGAATAAGTGTCACAAGGATCCATGGACTAACTAAGTAACAGTCATCAACCAAATTAACAGAGGCACCCTATATACATCACATTGAGAAGTGGACTAAGCTACCTGCAAAAGACAAAGGGACCATGGCTAGTGGATAGGTCAGCCGAACCACCACTCCCCCTTGGTCGCCTAAAGCCCCATAGGCACCAAACTGCCTCAACTTTTGTGAATGCAAGGAAGCACATCCAGGAGCATCGTGGGACGTTCCATTGAGGTTGGTTTGATCTCAGGGTCATCAAGGAGCTCTCCTACGGATTGAAGGGCACACCTTCTTACCCTCTATATACTATAAATAGGGGGTACCACCTCACATATATACTAACCCACACAACACTCAAGAAGCTCTTCATTCCACTCTCCAACAGTAGTAGTTTAGTTTAGTTGGAAGTTAAGTGTCACTGTGAGCAAGTCTTTAGTCTTCAAGGTGAAGCCCTTTTATCTTTTCCTTTGTATGACTTTGAGTATTCAATAGATATATCTTCTCTACTATACTTCGTGCCTTAGTTGCATTGTTACTTTCTTGTACTGGTATATTAGTGTTTAGTTGTATAACTTTTGTAGCTAGACTTGCATTTATATCTAATTGAATCACACCTTCACACCAGTTCTCTCCTCATATTGAGTGTTCTATTCTGTGTTGCTCGAGATTAGAGTAGTATTCCATGGCATAAATGTGCTATTTAGGCTATCAGGTATCTAGGTTTGCGGCCTACCACACAAATGATTGTGGTAGTCAGCAGACAGTGACATCCCTGTCTGACCTTTGTAGTCCACCATGTTTGGGTAAGTTCTTAAATTGTAGAGTTCTATGCAGGAACAATTTGGCACCCTTCTCATCTTAGTCTGTTGCCATTTGGGATACCTTGTGTTGACACGGAAATTGGGTTACCATGCAGGACACACGACAAGCCTGGGAGCTCTACTTAACTCCAAATGTAGGACAAGTCGGTTTCGAAACCATAGGTGTGCCAGTCAATTTGACCCTGCAATTAACAAGGAGAGAAAAGCAATCAGTAATAGTTTAAGGCGGAACATGCTAGTGTTGCTCCAGACAGTTCCAATTTGTGGCTAAATAGCCAATCAGATAAAGCTATCGACTAAAGAGTTGATATCTTTTTTTTAGATAAAGGATATAAATCCGGCTTCATCTATCCATAGATAGAATCAGGCCAATTATTACAAAACTAAACTCGGGCACCCAATTCGATTGCAATGAACTTACAATCACTCACTTGACTAAGTAAATAAGTAAAAAGTTCTTGACTAAACAAATCCAAGATGCCTTTGCGCGAGCCAGCCATGGGAACTGAAGAATTCTAAAGCCGATGTCTCTAGGTGTTGTGCCACATAGATCATCTGATCTTTCAGATCTTCATACCACTGCAAGTTCGCCCATTGGCGTAGCCAGTGTGTCCCTCGGAACAGTACCTGCAAAAGAGATTTGGGTTTGCATTTGTCAAAAACTATCTCATTCCTTGTTAGCCAGATTGCCTATAGTAGTGCTGCAGCTGCTGTTAACAACAATGTATTGTACTTTTTATTGCCCAATTTAGACCAACGAACAAACAAATCAGCATATCTGTCGGTGGTAATAAACCAAAAAGTAAATGTATAGACCGCCACAGAAATTTGGCATAAAAGCAGTCAAAAAAGAGATGATAAATCGTCTCTGAGAAATGGCAGAAACAATAGGATTTGTCTCCAGACCAATTCCTCCTAGCCAGGTTATCCTTGGTTAGAGTCACTCCTTTTTTCAAGTACCACATGAAAATTTTTATCTTCATTGGAAGCTTCGTTTGCCAAATATCCTGTGACACTCTCACCCCATTGTTGATTAAAGCAGCATACATGGACTTGACTGTGAAAACCCCAGAGGCCTTTAAGCCCCAAACAAACACATCCCTTTGCTGTATTAGATTAACTTGTTGTAAAGAAGCCACAATTCGATGCCAGTTTGTTAGATTTGCCCCCACTAAATTTCTCCTAAAAGAGATATTTAGTACAGGGGAACTCACAACTGTAGCAATAGTGTCATGTTTTCTTCTTACAATATTAAACAATGCAGGAAATTTATTCTTGAAAGGTTTATTTCCCAGCCAAGTATCCAACCAAAATCTAGTCTGTGACCCATCTTTGACATCAAAATGACCTAACTTCATAAAGGTGTCTTTAATATTCATCAGACTTTTCCAAAAATGTGAGTCAGTTGGTTTCTTTTGACAACTTTCTAAAGTCTTATTTTTAATATACTTATTTCTTAGTAACTCTTGCCACAACCCATCCTCATTTAACAGCTTGAACAACCACTTGCTAAGCAAAGATTTATTTTGAAACTCTAAATTCTGAATCCCAAGACCTCCCTGGTCTTTAGGTTGACACATAACTTCCCACTTGATTAATCTGTACTTTCTTTTGTGTTGATCATTTTGCCAGTAAAAGCGAGACCTGAAACAATCGATTTTTTCCAACACACCTTTCGGAAGTTCGAAAAAAGACATCATAAACATCGGTAAGCTAGAAAGCACCGAGTTTATAAGGACCAAACGGCCACCGACGGTTAGCAATTTCCCTTTCCAACCACTGAGTCTTTTCTCAATTCTCTCTTCAATGCACTTCCAATCTTTGTTAAATAATTTCCTGAAATGCATGGGTAATCCCAAGTAACGAAATGGGTATTTGCCAATGCCGCATCCAAACAGCTGCGAATAAAATTCTTCGTGATCTTTAGCTTTTCCAAAACAAAAGACTTCGCTTTTATGGAAGTTTATTTTTAAGCCAGATAGTTGCTCAAAAGTGCTTAGCAGCAATTTCATATTGACTGCTTTTTCAACATCATGGCTCATAAAAATCACAGTATCATCTGCATACTGAAGGATGGACAAACCATCTTGAACAAGATGGGGGATGACCCCTTCTACCTGACCTGCTTCCTTTGCTCTGGCAATTAGTACAACCAACATATCAGCCACTATATTGAATAGTATAGGTGATATGGGATCACCTTGCCTTAGACCCTTTTTTGTCTGGAAGTAGGGCCCTAGTTGGTCATTAACCTTAATATTTACATTGCCTCCTTGTGTAAAGTTCTGTACCCACTCACACCACTTTTGTGAAAATCCCTTCATCCTTAGTGTTTGCTGTAAAAAAACTCCATTTCACTTTATCATATGCTTTTTCAAAATCAATTTTGAAAATCACCCCGTCTTGTTTTTTAGTATGGAGTTCATGTAACGTTTCATGCAAAATAACTGCACCCTCCATAATATTTCTTCCTGGTAAAAAGGCTGTCTGAGTCGGTCTTATTAACTTCTGAGCAATAAATGTTAATCTATTTGTTGCCACCTTTGTGAAGATTTTGAAAGAGACATTCAGCAAACAGATAGGCCTGTATTGTTGAACAACTCGTGCATCCTTCTTCTTAGGCAACAAGATTATATTTCCAAAATTTAGACGATTGAGAGGCAAGGTTCCATGATAAAAATCAGAGAACAACGCCATCAAATCATCTCTAATTAAAGCCCAGAAGACTTGATAGAACTCCAGTGGAAATCCATCCGGTCTAGGTGCCTTGTTATGTTCCATTTGGAAAATCACCACTCTTACTTCCTCATGAGTAAAGGGTTGTGTTAAGAACTCATTTTCCACATCAGAAACTTGAGGAATATCTTCCGTCTGGGATTCTTCTAGTGAAAATAGAGAATCTTCAAATGGACCAAACAAGTTTCTGTAATAACTGGTAATATGCTCTTTAAGTTGAGCATCACCAGTTATAATACTCTCACCATCCTCAAGCTGGAAAATACGAGTTTTTCTGTGTCTACCATTGGCTAACAGGTGATAGTATTTTGTATTTGCGTCTCCTTGTAGGAGATGTTTCACCTTAGCTCTTTGGTACCATTTGAGTTCCTCTTCTCTCAAAAGTTCTGCAAGTCTTACATTTAGCACATGCTTTAGATCTCGCTCAGAGTCATTCAGAATGGTGTGTTCTGCTTTTTTATCCAGTTCGTCCAACTTGTTTAAAAGTGTTGTTTTTTCTTTTTTATACACACCACTCTCATGATTCGCCCATCCTCTGAGATGCTGGCGGAGCCTTCTAATTTTTATTTGCCATCTCTCTATGGGTGAGCCAGATACTAGAGTATTTTGCCACACTTCTGAAACCATCTCACAAAATCCGTCTCTCAACAACCATCCTAGTTTGAATTTAAACTGAGGCTGGTAAGTTGAGGTTGAGTTATTTGTAGATAAAAGCAGAGGTGTATGATCAGAAATTTCTCTAGTTAGAGTATGTACAGTTGTATATGAGTATTTTGACTCAAAATCTGTGCATACTAAAACTCTATCTAATTTTTCAAAGGTTTGGATAGGCATATTATTAGCCCAAGTGAACTTCCTTCCTGTCAAATCAATTTCTCTGAGATTTAAGGCATCAATTACTGCATTGAACATAAAAGGCCATCTATCACTATAGTTATTATTATTTTTCTCGTCACGAATAATGTTAAAGTCACCACCCATAATAATGGGTACGATTTCTTTTGAACATACTCGAACCAGCTCAGACAAGAAACTAGACTTATGATCCACCTGAGCTGGACCATATACTGAAATAAGATTAAAAATAAAATCTTCTTCTCTATGTCTTAGTTTAAAGCGAATGAAAAAATCTCCCTCCTCAATTTCCCCAATGTCAAACGTCAGCAAATGAACGCCTAACATCATGCCACCGGATCTACCACATGGAGCCATACAGTGCCAAATAAAATCCCTACCAGCACAAATAGTGTTGAGGGTATTTTGTGGAAAAGCAGCTCTACCTGTTTCCGATAGGGCAATGAAATCTAGATTTTTTTTCCTTTGTTAAGCCTGACAAAAATCTGTACTTTTTAGCATCAGCAAAACCATTACAATTCTAGAAAATACCTTTCATCTTGATTTGCTTATTTTTATTTTTGATTTGTGTTTAGGGCTCCTTTTATTCTTTTGTGATACAGGGGTCTGTAAGATCAAAGGATCACAACCCCCATCACCAAGCCCTAGCATGCTTATAAAATATTCAAGATAAGTGCTACAGGCTATCAAGTATTAGTTGCATTTATGGATCTAACCACCCATAATCATGAGAAAAGAACGCAATAAAGGAATTTATGATTGAGCTTAGTTGCGTTAATTGGTTGATAAGGTGAAGTACGGTATTGGCTCATTAACCAAGACAAAAACTAGACAATCATTGAAGAGCCAATGTACTTGCGAAGGGTTAGATCCTGAAAGCTCAGGCTATCACCAAAATAGCCGATTCCGAGAGTTTTATAGTATAACATGCAAACCATCGACTATCTAATATAAAATAAGTTTATAAACCGATTAAATCCAACCTAATGTCTTTATCAGTGAGGTTCGAAGTGATGGCAGCTATGATAAAGACAACTGACTAAACTTAATAATCAATAAATCTATTTATATTTCAATAAAATCATGAAAACATATTATACACGTGAAGGCGTGAGCTATCGGCTAAATAGCCGATTCAGATGGTTTTAAGATATAGTGTGCAAATAATCATCCATTTCATATGGATAAATCTACGAACGAATCAAGTCTTAACCTATTATCATTATCACTGAGGTTCAAAGCGATGGCAACTAAGATAACGAGCAATAGATTAAAGCACAATAAGTAAAAAAATCTATTCATACTTCAACATAGTCTTAAAAGCACGCTACAAGTGAAAGTACGGACCATCGGCTACATAGCCGATGAAGAACACAACAAACAAACAAGGTTATATTTAAGCATAAATAGATGCATTGGTTAATAATTTTCAATCTAAGGTGCTATCAGCGAGGGTCGAGGCGATACAACTATGGTAGTGAATGATTGTTGACATTTCTTAGCGCAATCACCAAGTGAGGAGGTTTTAAGTCCATCCCCGGCAATGGCGCCAAAAATGCTTATTGGCATTACTTAGCGCAGTCACCAAGTGAGGAGGTTCTAAGTCCATCACCGACAACGGCGCTAGAAATGCTTGTTGGCATTTCTTAGCGCAATCACCAAGTGAGGAGGTTTTAAATCCAACACCGGCAACGGCGCCAGAAATGCCTGTTGGTATTTCTTAACACCATTACTAAGATTGAGTTAATCTTAGCAACGTCGCCAGGAAACACCAACTACAATAGTCTTTAAAGATTACAAACAATATCCGCAAGCGTATGGGTCTATCGTTGTAGCATTTCACTTGGAAGTATTCATGGTATCGTTATTTATATTTTTTCAAAGGAGGGAAAGGTATACATATTCAAGAATAGACATAAACATGATTACATACTTGCATAGTAGACCATAGTTCATAATAGGGGTAAAAATGGTATTTCATGGATAGTGGACAAACATCTGGGCTAACCTCAAAGATAAAAGGAAAACAAAGAATAAAAGAATATATTTCTAAGTGGAGCAGGCATGTTCTAATATAGCCATGCAAAGAACAGAGAATGATCATACAACATATATGGTTAGAGCTAGAACTAAGTGTCAGATAGGTCGGGAGGCCACTGAGTACTAGTCTGCCAGCATCCTTATGTGACAGTTTAGACTCCTACACCCTACCCGAACGTGGGGGATTACAAGGGACGGACAGAGCTATCACCACATGCTGCCTACCCCACAACTGTGGAGTAGGAAATGCATTCACCTATTTCTCTATACCCAAGCACCATGCTTGCGTACACAGAAACTACCCAAATTCCCCCGGTCCCCGACCCTATGGATAGGCAGGTAAAGAACTTGGGCAAACCCGAAGGCACGATGAATCGCCACCTTAACTTAGCTCTAATTCTACGCATATAAGTCATACAAATGATTAAGCATAAAGGTGATCATGTCAAGATCATAACACACAAACTATATGCTAGTTCATATATCATGATTATAACATGAAAACTATAGTCTAGTTCATATGCACTACTATATGAATGATATGAGAGCAAGAACTTGGAAGAACTCTTCATAGTAATATTCATACCAAAGTTGCTCTTTTCTTCCAAGGAGACAAGCTCTCCAAGTAGCTCTTGCCTTTGCTCACAAATACTACTAAAAGCTAAAGGAGACTAAGAGGTGGTAGTGAGGTAGAGCCTCCAAATGATGGTGTGTGTTGAAGGAGAGCTCCACCCTTACTTTTATAGTGAATGAAGGACAGTTCAACGCAGGTAAATTAGGAAACACCAAGGAACTGCCATAGCATGGCGACATGCAACCGCCAGAGGAGGCTCGGCCCAGGCCACGCCGCACCCTAGGTGCGGTGTGGCCGCACCCTGGCTGGCTTGCTTGACCACCACCTTTGCTAGGTGGGCTGGTGGCTGGGCCTATGCTCCTCCCATGGTGGTGCTTGGCCTAGGTTTTTGCGTGAAGGTGGGCTTCTCCATTTCTCTCTTTGCGCATTTCTGCTTTACGCTTTCTATTTGCGCCTTTTACTTGGATTTGTTTATTTTTCACTTGATTTCGAATGTATGACCTGCAAAATATGTTTTGTCTGATACAAGTGGAACTAGGTCAATAGTAAAGGCATATGTGTCAAAAGTATGTTTATTTCTCCTGTTTTGGACTACAACTGGCAGTTAGAATTGATCGTTAGTGACCGCCAACAACAATAGATTGAATTTTACTAACCGATAAATCTACTTAAAATTAAATATGCCTTGAACGCCTACTATGTTTTGATCAAAATCGAGATAAAACAGCCGCTCTAGTAGAATTCATCATCAAAATAATAGCCAATCGTGATGTAGCAAAAAGACGATGAATTAATATGATGAGGTGCCGGTCTATCTCGGTCTTGATCAGGTAAATTGGTGATATTGCTATAATTGGTGAAGAAACTAACAATAGCAAGATCGTAACTGGTGAATCTACTAAAAACAGCAAGGAAGACTTACTAATCTCTAATAGATTTGATAACTTGTGATTTGATCTAAACCAAGCGGTGAGGTCGTAAAGATGCAGCTTTACTTGATATAGATACAAATTGATAACTAACTTATATCAAACTCGCAGTGGAGGTCAATGATGATGCAGCCATACGAGATAAGATACAAGTCATGACGGTACTCATAAACAAACCGGAGGTCGGCTCAACCAAACTGTAATACCCATGGAAAGAAACCTCTTAAAGGGTTATTATTTGGAGATGCTCTATAGATCGATGGTGAATATGGCAAATCCCCTTTCCTCCCTATTGTTGGTGAGGTCACCAAATCTAGAGAAGAATGAAGACTGATATGAGGTGGCTAGGACTTGAGTCACAAGAGCCATCGCGTGAACAAGTGGAACAAAGTTGACATAGGTCGATTCTTATTATATATACGCTTCTGCTTTGTAACGACAATAGCTGTTATGTTTTATCAATTTGTGCCTATAATGGCTATCGTCTTAGCAATAGCCCCAACATTAACAAAGGTGGTGCAAAAACCACAAATGCAAATAATGGAACAAAAATATCCAACATAGTTGGACAAAGACATATCCACCTAGCTTGTTATGCATATATCACTAGATGTTATGCAACCACTTCAAGAAAACCTATCTAAAAATTTGGAAACTTAATGATTTGCCACAACTTAACCATGGAAGAAAAATTCACAACAAGGAGATTATACTTGAATAAAATAAGAATAGCAAAGCTTTCACCACTAGCGAGGTCATGATAGGTGGTTGAGACCTGAGTCATGAGAGCCACATCAAGGAGTAGAATTATATTTTGTGTTCGGCTGGCTAAAGTAGAATGCAACTCAACGGCTTTATGTAGAAGTTACGTAACTGACCGCCTCTAAAAAAACGCTCAGGACTTTTTGGAGACATGAACATTTTTTGCTCATATATGTAAATAAAAGAACTCACCTTCTAGAATTATTCTTTTTGCGGCGAATCAAGTGGCAGAGATAAAGGATTCTCTAAGCTCGAAACCTTAGCTCTTTCCTCTTCCTCCCGACAAACGGCGCACGGATGGGTCGCGCGAGTGTACGAACACGTGACCCATCGCGTCGTGGAGTTCGCCTGAGATAATACGAGGACGTACAAGGGCGACGATGTTGTCCTGGCGGACTCGCGCTCGATGTGAACCAGCAGCAGCTCCTTGCATTAGTTTGTGAGGCCCGAAGGGCTCCTACGCTATTGGGGCTCTGTTGGGCTGGATAGCAGCTTTCGTTTGGTCTTGTTTGGTTCTCTTTCGAAGCCAGTACACATGCGTTTTCCCGGCCCAATTAGTCTCTGCAGAATCCTTCCTGCGCCGTGTGTTGGGCCGACCGGTCATCGGGCCTAGAAAGTGATCCATATACCATACACAATTGAAACGGTCTTGGCGCTTGACTCAGACCAGGTTGACGTAGTGTTTGTAAACATCCTTACGCGGACGCGTTAGTTGGGCCTGGTTTAGATGCCATCAAAATTCTAAGTTTTTTCACTCTCTCCATCACATCAATTTTTAGCCGCTTACATGGAGTATTAAATGTAGGTAAAAAAATAACTAATTACACGGTTTAGTTGGAAATCACGAGATGAATCTTTTGAGCCTAGTTAGTCCACGAGTGGACAATATTTACCAAATAAGACGAAAGTGGTACTATTTATCGGGTTACAAAAATTTGCAAAGTAAACAAGGCCTTGGTGTTGAATTTTGAGCTAACATGCTGCACGTCTTCACTGTCAACTCTCAGCTGATGTTACCATCGATCGACCGGCCGGCTGCTACCTACGACTACGAGCACCGGTCGAGAACACGAGGAGTTGACAGTATCATTCCAACTCCTACTCACTTTTTTTTTGCCGGTGAACTCCTACTCACCCTACAATATCTTATCAGCTCTACTTGCTTGATATGTATAGCAGTACTAGCTACTACGCGCGTACATACTGAGTACGTCCGACAAGGCACCAGTTTCTCGCGTGCGTCTCTCTCTGTGTATCATGTAGATGTGTACCGACCATGCGACGGCGACTCGAGAACGAATCGCGTCGAACATCATGCCATGACATGCATGCATGTATGTACGTGCATCCGACAAAGGCACCGGTATGTCCTGTAGCCACCGTGCGACAGCGACCAAAAGAGCGAAATCGCACTGTGCATTTTACGTACTGGGAATGCGACGGGTAGTCATCAGGGACCAAAAGAGCGGTGCCACGTGAAGCTAAGTCGTGATGCCTCTTCTTTTCAAGACTTCGACTCACAGACATCACCCTAATCTACAAGCAGCCGAATCTGTGAGGTGTGCAGTGACACCATTCAGGAGATCGACTTAGGCCGCTAGTCCACGAGGCTGAAGAAACCACCTTCCTTCTTAGTGCAGTTACTAAATTTTGAATTGTGAATCAAACCCATTTGTTATGGATACACGCAAGTCGATCAAAATTGTGATTTTTGTGAATGGTCCAACTTATCATTCTCCATTAGCCTAAAGACTAATCATTGGTCAATACTCAGTTGCAGTAATCATTACTAATTATGATCACAAATGCCTATTATACAATGGGTCTCGAGCTTTTGTTTCTCTCTATTATGCAAGGGTTGCAGATCTTAAGATTGATAAAGTCACCATAGGTATACCTCGCTTCGACGTTTGAGGACTACATGTCATTGTTAGTTGTGTGTGTGTGTGTGTGTATATATATATATATATATATATATATATATATATATATATATATATATATATATATATATATATATATATATATAAACTGAGCAGAAAAAACTGAGTAGTACTGAACTACACTCGGGACCACGAAATACTGAACAATACTGAAACGCGAATACTGAACGATACTGAGTTCTGTTCAGTATAACAGTTTGGTGTAGAATAGTATTTATATATATATATGGAATTATCTCATAAGAAATTCTAGAAGTGCGCACACATCTTTCACATGAAACATATTCTCAAAAATGTTACGGTTGTGAGACTCTGTAAGGGCGTCCCCAACAGCATCTCAAATAGTTAGCGAGATGTATTTTTTTATATTATCTTTAGGAGACAAATGACAATAAATAAAGTCACTAGCGCCGAGAAAATCGCCATACTGGCATGGTTCCCATAAAATATGTGTCTGCCTCTCTCCTCTTCATATTCTATCTTTTGTGCATGTCGCTGGTGATTTAGTGCAGTCCATTGCAGACGCCCTAATAGTGAAAACCCATGTTAGGTGCCTTATATTTTAACACTAAATATATATAGCCAATACTCTGCTAAGCATAACCTAAAAAGACATGTTTTCTTGAGCCATACCAAGTACTAATAATTAAGAAAAAACTAAAAAAGGTAGAAAGAAAGGCACGCTTAAATGAGGCCACCGACCCAATGGACAAAAATAATGGAGGGTACTTCGCTATTTAATTAAGCTGGAGTACCTGCACTTGCACTAATAAAGGTTGTTGTAATTTCAGCATAGTGCATGATTCTGACGCATTTGTGATCTAAATTCTAAATTCATTTTGGCATCATGGCACGCAGCATTACCACGCGAGTTGGATCGATACATGGGAAGGCTTTTAGCCGCTTTTGGGCCTAAATTTGGCCCACAAACAAATGGAAAATCGATGGCCGCCACGCCACAACAAACTTAATTTGTCTTGTCTGCCCGTTGTGCCTCCGTCCAAATTTTGATCCCTGATGATGGATGGATCCTTCTGCGAACTTCATATATATAATCCATGTATAGTGTACGGTCAACTGTCCATGTGAGCATGCATGTGGGCGTCGGTTGGCACGAGCACGAGCATCATGCATGGGCTCATCGCTCATGGCACGGCGGCAGCTAGCCGGCAGGTCTCCAGCCTCTCCTTGCCAAGGTGTTGCGCGTTGGGGAGACACACATGCACGCATGCATGCATCCGGCCTCAAGAGGAAGATGCGATGCGCGCGTGGAAGGAATGAATCTGCAGCTTCGTCGTCATCAGTCGTCCGTCCCACAGCCGGCGGTCCTTTGTGCTTCATATATATCGATCGCTTGATGACCATCCTCAGCTTATTATTTTCTTATTAGCAATGTGTTGCCCTTGTCCAAGCATTCAATTTCACAGTGATTCAGCAATCAGAGTGGCTTCATTCTCACGGCAGAGGACGACGCTATTACTAGTATTTAGTAGGAGTACTAATCAAGCATCGATCGACGCACCGCTATTAGCTAGTAGAGCACTAATAATCATCGATGAGAGTTTTCTTTTTAATACCTGTCGACAGCAGATTAATTAATTAGAGACTAAGACTACTGTAGGCCCTGTTTAGTTTCCATCTAAAAAATTTTCATCCCGTCACATCGAATGTTCATGCATGGAACATTAAATGTAGATAAAAAAACTAATTGCAAAGTTTGCATAGAAACCGTGAGACGAATCTTTTAAGCCTAATTAATCCACGATTAGCCATAATTGCTACAATAACACACATGTGCTAATGATGGATTAATTAGTCTTAATAAATTCGTCTCGCGGTTTTCAGGCGAGTTATGTAATTCATTTTTTTATTAGTATCCGAACACCCCTTTCGACATCCCATGAAATATCTGAGGTGACAACCAAAAAAATTTATTCACCCACCAACTAAACAAGACGCAATGGCCCTGTTTATCCGGCTTATAATCCGTCTTTGTCAGCTTATTTTTTCAGCTGGAACAGTATTTTTCTCTCATAACAAATTAGCTTTCAGCCGGCTTATCAGCATAGCCGAACGGGGCCAATGAGCAATGGATCGAAGGTGTGTCCTGGGGATCAAGGCTCTGTAGAGCGAGATTCCATTAACATTGTGATGCTCAAGTAGCACCTAACAGGACCAGCGGAGTTGTCCATCAGCTTGTTCCGTTGGCGAGTGGTTGGTACTGATTTATTATGAGAGAAAAATACTGCTAGCTAGCAGGTGGTCGGTTCCTGATTTGATGTCAGAGAAAAAACCTGTGTACTCTACGTGGTGTCTCATCAAGTCTGACGAAAGAACGTGCAGTTCGTCCGTGTTTCTGCACCCACTAGTATTTTTTATATAGGCCATGTTTAGTCCCCAATTCTTCTCAAATTTCACTATTAAAAAAGAAGATTCTCCATCACATTAAAATGTCGGTAAATACATGGAGTACTAAATGTTGATGAAATCAAAAACTAATTGTACAGTTTTATTGTACTTTACGAGACGAATATTTTAAGCCTAGTTAGTCAAAATTTAGATAATTTTTATCAAATACAAACGAAATGCTACAGGAATTCTGATACAGTATTTTTCTCCCCAATTCTCTCATCTAAATGAGGCCATAGTCCTACTAGTAGCCCAAATATATAGGATTCCAACAAGAATGCCTCGTTCTTGCACGGTACCTTGTCCATAAATGCTCGTGTCCTCCGCTTACTAGCCGTTGGTTGCCCTGATCGCAGCAGCAGGTTTGTTTCGTCAAGGTTTCTGCACCATCTATCTCATGGTCATGGATCGTGGAAGTGAAAAACCTATTAGGGTCATGTTTAGTTTTTAAAATTTTTTAGATTCATTTGTATTTGACAAACTTTATCCAATCATGGATTAATTAGGCTCAAAAGATTGATCTCGACATTTACTGACAAATTATGTAATTAGTTATTTTTTACCTACATTTAATGTTCCATTCATGTACCGGCATATGCGATGTGACGGAGAATCTTAAAAACTTTTTACATTTTGGAGTGTCACATCAAATTTTTGCACATACGTACGAAGCATTAAATGTAGGTAAAAAATAACTAATCGCACAGTTTATCTGTAATTTGGGAGATGAATCTTTTAAGTCTACTTAGACCATAGTGGAATAATAATTACTAAATACAAACGAAAATACTACAGTACTTTTCAGGCAAATTTTTTTACCATCTAAACAAGGCCTAGTATAAAGTTTTCAGTTGTGAGCTCTCCTGTACAGGCTAAGACAGGGGAGTCGAGAAGGACAACCGACATGGAATTTCTCAGAGTTAGCGAAGGGTGGTGCATAGCTATGGGGGCAAGGGCAAGTCAGCCCTTTTAAAAAATTCCTCATCCACTTCACTTGCTGACAAAACGATCGCACTCGGAATCACAAAAACAAAAAGAAAACCGATCAATCGCACTCCAAAATAAGCATGCATGCATATGCGCGATGCAACTCCATCGAACGGAGCATAAAAACAATCAAATGTGCACAAACAACAGCAGCAGCAACTACAACACATGTGCCTCTCGATGCACTTTTGGCTTGGCCATGCTTGCAGCTGCCGTCACGCAGCCCCAGCTTAGGTCACAAGACCTGGATGTGGATGCACTCAAACAGTAGACGTTGTTGCATTTTGCATTGCTTTCAGTTTCAGACTGTTCCTTACAGCTGCAGACTGCAGGTGGCCAAGATTTCCTTCTTTTTTTCCACCGTCCTTACCGTTCTGTTGCAAAAGGAGCCAGCGCTAGTTTAACCACAGCTGCACTCACTCGCTCGTCATCAATCAGAAATAACACAAACAAATATCAGAAATGTATCACCTATTCTAGTAGCGGCCGGGAAGTTTTTCTGAGCCGTCCTTTGGTTGTCTAGGAATTCGAAAGATGCTGTACTTTCACTTATAAAGCTGATTGTATAGATAAAATATCTAAATATGTTATACTTTCGCATGTAAAGTGAGGACCCTGAACCGAATCTCAATGTACCTGGATGAATCTTGGGCGTCGGATAACCTCCACGGCCGCTATGGGAAGTGGATTTTTTTGCTCTGAAACAAATATGGATCATTTGATCCTGTCTGTCATTTCAGGCCAGTTACGTGACGATGGAGCTGCTGCGTCGCGTGATGCGATCGCGATAATGGCGTCGTCGTCACTCCCTCTCGTCTTCTTCACCCTCGCAAGACGGTAGCTACTACTACAGTACACCTCACACCCGCTCCCCATGACATGAGTGAATGAATGGAACTCCGCATCGCCCCTGCCCTTGGGAGGTGGCAAGAGGGAATACATAAATATATATACGCGGGGCACATGACCCACGGCCCCATCCCCAGTGGGAGACCGACACCGACCCCATCTCCTTCCTCCTCCCTCCTCCCTCTCTCTCTCACTGCAAGCTCTGCTCGGAGTAATTGCTTCCATCGAGAGCCTTTCGTTTCAGCTCGCCGGGCTCATTCATTCACTCACCAGTAACCTCTGATCGATCCAACCATCCATTCAATATCCACGGCCGGCGCGCGGTGGTCCGACCGTCCGAGTCGGGCCGGCGATGGGCAGGAAGGGAGGCCTGGCCTCCATCTTCTCCTCCTCCAGGCACTCCAAGCCCGGCACCGCCACCTCGCCAAACGCGCCCTCCCCGCCGTGGCCGTGGCCGTCGTGCGCGACCAAGCCGCAGACGGCGTCCTTCCGCGGGCAGGGCGGCCGCGACGACGACCGGCAGCCGTGCACAACGGCCTCCGCAGGCCGCCGCCGCTTCGACGAAGCAGAAGCCGCACCCGGCGGGGGGAGGCTGCGGCCGCCGCGCGGGGCCGCCGCGCCGGGCGACGAGATGTACAAGACGGTCAACTCGGTCTACTTCGACGCCGCCGACTCCTGCCGCTTCTTCTTCGACGACGACGACGGCGGGGACGCGGCGGACGACGTCCTCGACGACGGGACCTTCTCCACGACCACGGCCTCGGAGGAGTGGTCGGAGGCCGTCATCCGCAGCCTCGGCCGGACCTCCACCGACCGCTTCTTCTTCGACGCGGGCCCCCCGGCGCCGGCGGCCGCGTCCAACTCCATCCTCGCCGCCTCGCCGTCACCGGGTCGGGCACTGGCGCCGCCGCCGCCACCACCGCCTGTTGAGGCGCCGCCCAGGCTCCTACAGGCGGCGCTGGCGCCGTCAGCGGCGGGAGCGATGCTGTCCGAATCCGACGACGGGGCGAGCGAGGCCGAGACAGAGACGGAGGTGCCGTCGACGTCGTCGCTGGTGGAGGAGAGCGTGGCGGTGGCGCTGGACTCGGAGGACCCGTTCGGCGACTTCCGCGCGTCCATGCACGAGATGGTGGCGGCGCACGGCCTCCGCGACTGGCCCGCGCTGCATGAGATGCTGCTCTGGTACCTCCGCATCAACGGCAAGCACAACTACGCGCTCATCGTCGGCGCCTTCGTCGACCTCCTCGTCGGCCTCGCCACGAGCAGCAGCAGCGCCTCTCCCTCCGCCACCACTACCGCAACCACGACCGTGACAATGACGACGACCACAACGACCGCCTGCTGCTGCTCCAGCAGCAGCAGCAGCAGCAGCAGCTCCAGTACTAGCAGCGGTGGCCGTGGCGCTACCAATACCACTACCGCAGCTGCAACTGCAACCATGGATGAGCAATGTGGAATAAGTGCCGGTGCGTCGTGCTCCTCTGCTGCCTCGTCTGATCTGGAAGAGGAAGCTGCTGCCCGAGAGAGATCAAGCTGTGATGGCCATGGCCATTGCACAAGCAGCGATGCACTCGATTCTTCCTGTTCTTGAGATGCTCTGCTCGCATTGGTGTATGCTACTTACTCCCTCCGTTCCAGAAAAAATATCGTTTTAAGTTTTTCAGACATCGTGTTTGATCGTTCGTCTTATTCAAAAAAATCTATACAAATTATAAAATAAATAAATTATTATTGAAGTATGTCTAATGATAAAATAAGTCATAACAAAATAAATAATATTTATTAAAATTTTTTGAATAAAACGAACGGTCAAACACGATGTCTATAAAACCTAAAACGATACTTTTTCTAGGACGGAGGGAGTACAAGTTACTAGAAGCTAGCAAGGTTTCGCATAAATCAGGAGCCAACAAATACAAGCGTTCGATTTAGATCTGGAATGTGCGTCAATTTAATTCTGCATTCCACCGTCTCACCGTACCATGTATTAAGATTTCGAAACGACTACATTTTGCTTCTTGTTTTTTCAGGTTATATACGTACGTAATGTAGTATAATCTTTGGCTCTGTTTTTCCCTTTTTTTTTCTTTTGAGAGAGAGGTGTTTTGCCTTTGTTTTGGGGTTTCCTTGAAACTGTGGTAGGTCGGAGGGATCATGTGCTCGACGCATTAATTGCAGCCTTGAGACTGTGCGTGAGACGTAGGAGTAAGGTTTGACACGCACTTTTAATTTCACAAGTGGCGGCTACAGCACTATTATATAGGTAGCTTAAACAACAACGCACGTACATATAAATGTATAATTGAACTTGTGCTCATCCAGCCGCTATCCCACATTGTAATATGATTTAGGGCGTGTTTGTTTTCTATTAAAATTAGAGCTACCATGACTCCACCGCAAAATCAAGAAAATCAAGCTAATATTATCTGAGATTCTTTTCACTATGATATACAAAGGGACTATGACCCACCGCAAATTGAAGAAAATCTCGCCGAACACCTTATGTTATCACAAATTCTTTCACCAAAGATAGACAAAGGGACTATGACCCCACCGCAAAATCAAGAAATCTTGCAAAACACCTTTTGTTATTGGAGTTTCTTTTCACCGCGATAGACAAAGGGACCAGGACCCCACTGCAAAATCTAGAAAATCTCGCCAAACACCTTATCTTAGTGGAGATTCTTTTCATGCGATAGACAAAGGGACCACGAGATTGAACTATAGCACTTACGTTTCCCGTGTCGTAGGGTGAAGGCCACGATTGTGATACTGTACTACGTAGTCACCATGTCGTGGTCGCAAACACGCCCTTAGCGTCTGCCCCGTGGAGCAACATGTCAGCCCCACCTCTCATCTCCCACGTCTCCCTCCTGTCCTTCTCCTCTCTCACACTGCGCGATAGCCGGTGTGCTCCACTGCTATTCGCTGCTGCTGCCTCCCTTCACACCGCAGCTGTGAGCTACACCCTCGCCACTCTCACCGCCCACAGCCTTGTCGCTCGCGGCCACGTCGCCCACACCCACAGTGGCGGGCTTACCTCGGATGAGCTCAATCCACACCACCACCGGGGACCCAAGCAGCAAGCTAAAGACAAGGCTAGGTGCGGGCCTCGTGAAGCTGGTGGCAAAAATGTGAGTGAAAGCAAAGGAGTTCCTAGGTGCTCCAACACTGTGGTTGTTGCCTAGACCACCCTCGACATACATTGTGGCCATCCCTTGCCCACGAGCAGCCTTGCATCCCCACATCTAGTTGGGCCCTTCCCTTCCCCCTCCCCTCCCCATACTTGTGTGATGTAGCTATATGTGCCACCCCCTTCAGGGGCAGCCGCCGCTTCCGCAGGGCCGATGCAACACCCGTTGGTCGCACCCGAAGATGGTGGCGAACTGGCGATGAAACGACTAGCCATGGTCTGTATGGGGTGTTCCTCGAGGAGAATGACCTGGAAATGGCCCTCTTCTTGGTGGCTAGGGTCGAGGAGGCCATAGTGCTGCTCGTGTCGCACTGCTCTGAGAAGGTGTGTTGCCTCATCCGCCTCACCCAATTCGTGCCATTGAGTAGGCCATAGGTGGTGCCGGCACAGCTGACGAGCATGGCGTAGGCGGCCTCGGCGTGGCGTTGGCATAGATGGCAGGGACATAGGTGGCCTTTTGTGGCGCGGGCAGCGTCGATGCAGGTGATCGACGTGTGGAAGAGATGAGCAACATAGAGAAAATTGAGCGGGAAGAGGTTCCATTGACATGTGGATCCTACCTAATCAGATCCACATCACATCTGAATCGGCATGTCACGTAAGATAATAGGGTGAGCATTTGTATGGAGTATGGAGTAGTGATGGGACCGAGAACAAGTTTAAGCACTCATAAGTAAAAAAAAATGTGGAATTTTGAACCAGGATGGCACTGCCCCATTTTTTTTGGGACTGCTAGTGAAATTCGTTGTATATATTTTCGTCAATAAATAACTGTTTTCTTCATACTATAAGCACACACAGTATTTTGCATCCTAGGATCGGATCTACGTACATGAGGAGCTGGTTACGTAGTGGTCTAGTAGTGGACGAACTTTATTTGCAGGCAAATCTCTACTGCTACTCGTTCTATATCTGCCAGGTTTTCCTTTTTTTCGACGAAAAAAATTATATTAGATAATAGCTAGGTACCTGTACGACGCTTTACAGTATAGATTACCGTACAGATAATTACTCGGCAAAAGACCTAAAAATAGATGCCCAATGAAAAACGGCTATAATTCATGTAGTGGAGTTGAAAAACTTCTTTGGCCTCGTTCGATTCCAAAAAATTCCCCGTCACATCGAATCTTTAGACACATGTATGAAGCATTAAATATAGATAAAAAATAAAACTAATTATACAGTTTAGACGAAATTCACGAGACGAATCTTTTAAGCCTAGTTAGTCTATGATTGGATAATATTTGTCAAATAACAACAAAATTGTTACAGTAGCATTTCCTAAAAATTTTCGGGAACTAAACGGCCCCTTTCTCTGGTATCTTCCTTCTAGTTGTTTCTGCCACGGAGAACGAGGCTTGGAACCGTGCGTCCGATGTCCAAGGCCTCGTTTAGTTGGCAAAATTTTTGGCGAAATGTAATTGTAGCAGTTTCGTTGTTACTTGGCAATAAGTGTCCAATTATGGTCTAATTAGACTTAAAAAATTTGTCTCGTCCATTTCGTCTAAACTGTATAATTAGTTTTATTTTTTATCTATATTTAATGCTTCATGCGCCGATTTTTGGCATCTAACGGTACCCGAATGTACCACGACCGTACCACGTCACTCTCAGATGCGATCGTCATCATCGCCCCTGTCGGTCGTTGTCACCCAGACCCAGGCCCCGCGCCCAACAGGTGCTGTTAACTGCGCCTGTCTCCACGACGACGACGTACCACGGCACCGGCTCCACGGCCGGCTCCAGCAGCACCGACCCCTCGTTACGTTTGCTTCCACCTCAAACAACCTTGCCGGCCGCGCGCGCGCGCGCACAGGCAGGCCAGGCACACACGGCGACGACGGCGACGCACCGGGTGGCTGGTTGGTGGCACCGTGTCGGGCCGTCGTCGTCCGTCCATCCGTTTCGGACGAGACATTACTCCCCGAGAGCTGCTTGCACGCGTATTCATGCGCCTGTATGTACTGCGTACAGTACTTCGTCGTACTCGATCAGGTAATGGCGTGATTAGGTGGTGACTGCATGCGCTGCGCGCGCGTTTCGCGCGTACACCGTACAGTGGAGAGGCTCACTCACATCATGTGAGGGGTCGGTATCAGTAGGCGGCCGGGGCGCGGTCGCGCGGACGACGTTGCCTTCGCATTGCGTCCACTCCATAGCAGAGCAGGTCCTCCGTCGTCCTCGTCGCCGTCCTTGTGAGCCCGATGCCGGTCCGCCGGCCGGCCGAGCGAGCCACGTCCATGTCCATCGACGGTCGACGCATGGGTTCCCGGCCGGCCGGGGATCCCCTCCGATTTGATCTGCTCCACCGCCATAAATGCTGCTGGCAGCAGTCGATCCAGCACTTTTGTTTCTTGCTGCTCATGGAAGCCTCTTGTACGTACGCCTTGTTTAGATGCACCTAAAATTAGAATTTTTTCACTCTCTCCATCACATCAATCTTTAGACTCATACATGAAGTAGTAAATGTAGATAAAAAAATAACTAATTACACAGTTTAGTTGGAAATCACGAGATGAATCTTTTAAGTCTAGTTGGTCTACAATTGGACAATATTTGCCAAATAAGACGAGGTACTATTCATCAGCTTCATTTTTTTTCAATCTAAACAAGGCCGTAGTACACGTGTGTCGGTGTGTGGCGTTAGCGTCCACCGTCCGGCCGTTTGTACAGTACAACCGTCGCGTACTGTCTCTATCCACAGAAGAATGCAATTATGAGATTTGTGTCGATCAAATTAGCTCAACTTTAACTAAGCTTCTAGTAAATATTATTAGTATTTATGTCTACAAATGAATTTATTATGAAAATATATTCTATGACCAATCTAATAATACTTGTTTCGTATCACGATGTTAAACTGTTTGATTCCTCGAAAAACAAGATTGCATTCTTTTATGGACGAAAGAACATGCGTACAGGTACAGTACAGCAGCTAGGTAGATGCCGGACCGGCACCGACCATACAGGCGCCGTGCTGTTCTGTTCCTACTTGCTAGTACGACAAAGTACCATAAACCCATCATAATGTCCTTGATGAACGGGTCGTCCGAACATTTTTCAAATTCGAAAATTTGAAGTTAAACAAGAGAATCCCTGCATTCAAGTGTGGGCGACCGTGCATGCGCCCAGTGGTGATGGCAACCCTTCTAAGCACCATCGTCTATGTAAGAGGTCAATGCAAACTCGTGCTGAGAACATCTGTTTAGCAATATAAAGTAGCGTTTTGGGTTCTGAACTTGGGTCGTGTTTAATTCAGGAGCTGTAAAGTTTTCGAGATACTGTAACACATAGGTAACTATAGCAATTAGTGTTCAATCATAAACTAATTAGGCTTAAAAGATCGTCTCGCAAAATGCATGCAAACTGTGCAATTAGTTTTTTTTATCTATATTTAATGCTCCAATATCTCCAAACATTCGATGGAATGGGGTGTAAAGTTTTTGGGTAGAAACTAGATAGCCCTTTGACTACTCGTCCCAAAAATATACTCTCCGGCTTGACCCCAAATAAAACGCCTAGACTAATTAAGTACAATAGCTACTTTTAAGCCTGTTACATACGGAGTATAAGTCAAACTAGATGTGCGGGATCAATTTTTTACAGGAAGAAAATATTAGTGTAATACTAGTTTCACACAAAACATATATTTTCTATGCTCATGCTACAACTAAAATGTCTTAAACAATACTTTTGGAGTAACCACACCGTCGGTGTCGTTCGAAAACCCATGCCAGACATACAGTACTGTACAGTGTAGTACAAGAGTTGCTGTAGGAGGGGAGAAGTAATTGCCTGTCTGCGTTGCATCGGAGTTAGGGCATTGAGCCTTCCAAGGGCGGGCAGACATCATCGGTTCCGGTGGCGCATTTAAGACCTTCCAGCCCAAAGCGGAACTCGGCGCCCTCCAAATCAGATTTCAAAATGTTTGGGCCGGGGGTTTGTTGCACGGGCTGTCCGTTCGCTATGGGATGGAGTTTCACCGACACGGGCCGGGCCGAATTCAAACTGTTCTGGGCCCGGCCCAGGCCGGCAAAAGCTCTCACCTGCTCCTCTGCGTTAATACAAAAGAGCACATTAAGTTTGAAGGGGAAAAAATGAAAAATCAATACGAACTATCCATGCTTGTGATAAGTAGCACACGCATGCAACAAATTTCCTTCGTCAAAGCATCTAGCCACGGGTATAGAAACTAGAAAGTAAAAGTATTACAACAAGCTATACTCTTAGGCATGTGCCGTGGTTAATGTAAAAATATTATGGAACATGTTCTCAAAGATTATGGACAAAACTAGTGAAATCGAGTGAGCAAGACACTAGCTCACTAGCAGGAGGGGCAGATTAGTATTGATCAGTTAATAAGCTGTGTGTTTAAGGCGGTCTTTGATCCTTTAGATCTAATTGTTAGATACGGCTAAAAATAAGTCCAACTAAACATTAGCTAACTAAAATTTAGTTGGCGTTGTTTGGATCCCTGACTAATAGCTACATGAATTGCACCACACTCACAAAAGTGCCCCCTTTTATCTATTCTCACCTCTCGCTGACCCCACTTGGTGTCTCTCTCTCTCAATCCAAAATACTCGTTTCTCCCATTTCTCTCACTTGCCCGGTCTTCATGCCCCGATCAATGGGCAGCACCATTCCCTCACCAGATAGTGGCGCTAGCTCTTCTTGGCAGCAGGATGTCGGGGGAGGCGGATGCATGATGTCGGGCTGAGGCTGGTGGTGGCACACGGGGCGAGGATCCAGCAGTGAGCGAGGCAAGGATCCGAAAGCAGTCCTAGGTCTGGTGGTGCGCCAATCAGAGGAGGTGAGCCATCATGACTGTTGAAGTAGAGGTCTTCCCAGCGCCGACAAATTCAACGACAAGCAGAGCGAGCGGATCGAATCTGACGGCATGCTTAGGAGTGACAAGCGAAGGAGGCGGGCCATTGTGACCTTCGCATTAGCACCACGGCAGGCTTGGCAGCGAAGGTGCCACCCTCCGCTTCTCAGCGATGCCATGATGACACCACATCGAGCTCGAATTGTAACAGCAAGGGGAGAGAGGGAGAGGAGAGAGAAAGGGGGCATGGTTGGTGGGATGGCAGAAAGTCAGAAACGACTCTGTAGCAATCTATAACACCCTTATCCTTTGTTAAGTCTGGTTTAGCTAATGGACTAACAACAAATTAGTACCTTGGCTAAAAGACAGCTCTACATTTAACCCTTCTATTTTGGATCCGCAGGGGCTAAAAATTAGCTATTACTCCCTCTTTCCTTGAATAAATTGATTTTTAGAATTATCTTAAGTCAAACTTTTTAAATTTTGACCGAATTTCTAGAAAAAAGATGATAAGATTTATGGTATCAAATTAGTTTCATTAGATTTACTAGGGAATATATTTTCATATGGTGTTCATTTTATGTCATAGATGTTGTTACTCTTTTCTATAAAGTTAAAGTTTGACTGACACGGATTCTACGAATTGATTTATTTGGGGACAGATGGAGTACTAACTATTAGCCCATAGGATCCAAACAAGCTCTAAGACTACTCAAAATGTTTTTAAAAAAGCAATGCCTAAATGGGAAATAGAAAATTCAAGCACTAAGTTTGCGCGTTGCAGTGCATGAGTTGTTGGCCTATGCATTTTAATTGTTCATGCGCACACATTGCAACATGCCGACATTTGCTGACTGACAGGCACCGAGGTTCGACAACTTGGGTAGTCTTTTGCCTTGCCTTGGAATTAGTGTAATGAGTCTCTTGCCTTGCCTTGGAATTAGGGCGTGGAGCCTTCCAATTAATGTGAGGGGTGACATCAAGTTGCTGATTAGCTACCGGCACTTGAGTTTTGCGACGCCCATGGATCCATGCCAAGCAAAACATCATCGATTTCAGCGGCACATTTAAGAACTGTATGTTGAGGTGGAGAAGAAAAAGGAAGAGAAAGAAGAAAGGTGGACGTTGAAGCACAAAAACCAAGAAATTTGCGAGAGAAAGGAGTGTGCTATACATGTATGAAGCTCTAAGAATAGAATGGCACCAGGCACCTGCGTTGTGAGTGAACGAAGCTCTTGAAATCGAAGTCAAGTCGATACAATCATACAAGAGTCCCATTTGAAGACAACTTGGAAACACTTGGGCCGTTGGCCATAGGATGGGCTACGACATATAGGGAGTGTTTGGTTGGGTGGCTTAGCCCCTAGCAAGTCTTATCTAATGCACCCAAGCCATGTTTTGTTGGCTGCCCAGGCCATTTAGCCAGGCTTAGGTAAGCCAAGAGGGAGTAGCTAGCCAAGCTTAGGGGAAATGACCATCCTTCACCCCCGCCTCGCCATCGCAAGTCGCCGCATCTTCACGCCATCCACGGTCCATGCTCATCGTCCACGCTCGCACCGGCCCTCCACCTCGTCCACGCTCACGACGGCGGGGCTCCCCGGCAGAGCTCGTGCAGCAGGAGCTCACATGGCAGGGGCACGGCCTTGTCCGCCCACTTCGACCTCACTACCGTCGGCGCACCATCGGGGGCTCCCCAGCGCAGCAGGACGTGGCAGGGGCTCCACCATGTCCACTTGCTCTGACCTCACTACCGCCGACGTAGCCTCACCTCCCACCCGCATCGTGCCGCCCTCCCGTCAGTCACCACGGCTCCACTCGCATCCAGCCACTCGAGCTCGTTGGTGGCTCCCGCATCTACCGGCTCAACCTTGTCGGTGGCACCCGCATCCAGCCACTCGAGATCGTCGATGGAAGCTGCATCTAGCCTTACGGAGCAGGCCGGACGCGAACACGACACTGACACAGAGCACCTCGTCTTCCATGGCCGATGGTGTCCTCCTCCTTCACGCATGGTCACTGTCGCCGCTGGACATTCGCGCAAGGTCGCCTCTGCACGCGTGCCATGTCTAATGTTGTCCCATGGAGGTGCTCAACTGCTCGCTTGTTGCGCTCGAGCTCCTTGCCGGAGATGCGCCACGAGCTCCTTGCTGAAGATGTGCCACGAGCCCCTTGCTCGAGCTCCTGTCCCATGGCGACGGTAGGTGTGCTAGAGATCCAGACGATGGAGGCGCCCTAACATGTTTGACAAAATGCCTCAATGAGGTAACCTTACCTGAATGGGGATGAGGTGACAGTATTTGAGCTAACCAAGCAACCAAACATGATCTAAGTAAGCCAGGCTTAGCTAAGACGAGTAGACCAAACAACTGCACCTTGCATTGGGAAAGCTAGGCTTGTGTTGTCCTGACTTAGTTGGCTAACTAGGCCAAGACTAAAATGCGAACCAAACACACCCATATAGGTCGTTTATTGGTTGGTTGTACTGTGAGAGTGTTATATGGTTAGTGGGAGCCCATAAGGCCATAATGATTGGACCAAACTACTTCGCGGGCTACAAAGCCTAAAAAGTTAACAGGCAAAATATCTACTCCCATGCGCAAAGGAAAATATTACCCAAAAAAATGTGCAAAGGGAAAATATTTGTAAATCATTTTTGTCTTTATAAAAGGAAGTCGGCAGCTCTCTCTGTAGACTCTGTTCGAGCATGTATAACATATGATACTCTCTCTTCTACCCACATTTTTTGAAGACCCTATAAAAATTATATGGAGCATAGAAGAGCTATTTATTTGATTGAACAACATATTATTATTCTAAGAAACAGCATTGTTAAGAATTAATCACGTCTTCTAAATCAAATTTGAGATAATCAAGGTCACCATCAGCAGAATTAGGCTATGAATAAATAATTTTTCATAAAGTATAAGTCTAAAATTCAAAAGCGAAATATTTTTTCATGCTAATCACTTTCTTCATGAAAATAGATAGCTCGTGTTTTATGAATTATTTTGACGTATATTCACCAACATGACCAATTAGTAGTGAGCTATATGCATTTTTTATTAATAGTAAGCATATCGACGAGGGTATAAAGCAGGAAGATTATCATGAGGTTATAGCAGTAATAATATCAGAAATTAGAATTACTAACTTAAGTTTAATTTTAGCAGCAGTAAATTGGGGAGAGTATGTGTTCTAGCCGGATGCATGGTGGAATAGCCACCGAGAACGAGATGGATTTACTATTTTTTCTAATGAGACAATATCCATATGAGATTTCTATCACTGAATTCTTAGACCTTTTTCAGCCGCTGACGTCTTCCTTTTAATTGGCATATACATGTGTGCATGTCCAATAGAAATTTCCAATCCAATGCTTAAATCCTAACTCATGACTAACATTCAGTGGCTACAGTCAGTCGATAAAATAATATAAAGAGGAGATCTTAAGAAAAATCAGCATCAACACCTAAAGTGGAGATCCAAAGATAAGAAAATCAGCAACCATATGTTTCTCCTAAGTGATTATCTTGTTTCTCCTAAGTGCTTATCTTGTCAAATAAGTGATGTGAACCGCCCTTTATTTCTCATTAATTTTTCTCCGCATCTGTATGAACAACGGACATGGTGAAGATATTTTCATTTTTCCTCTAACTATTTGACACTGGTATAATCAATCAAACAACGTGATATCAAAATCAAGCAGATTAAAGCAAGAAGAACATGGGTGATGGGGACAAGGAAATCAAAAACAAAAATTCATATCCATTTTCATCCATCCATCCACCCTAATTTGACACTAGATGGATAGATGGGTTAATATCCTAATTAAAATGCTACAAAATCACTAGAGCAAAGTGTTAGACAATAAAATGACGTAAATGCAGTTTTGCTCTAACTCTACAAAAATGTTGAAGCCACCTACCGAATGCTAGTTGCTATGATCTCTAGAATAAGTCACACAATCAAACAAGCTATGTCACTACTACAACTAGTGAGAGCTAGCAAGATACTAGAAACAACTAATGACATCTATGCTACTCAACAAGCAGGATGAGCAACTACTACACAAGATGATATATGTATGTATGAGAAACAAGTGTAGTAGAGAGTGATACCGAATCGAGCAAATGTCCAAATTGAAACCCAGTGAGACAATGAGACAGAGAATTTATCCCAAGGTTCGGTTGTTTGCTGGCAACTTAGTCCATGTTGTGACGACGTACTCACTTGGTAGTTCACGCGCTAATAATAGGCATCACATGCCTAGCCCTACACAAGGGCGCTACAAGAACCAACCATAAATGAGGGTACACAAGTCACGCGCAATTTACTAGAGTTGCCTTTCGCGGCTCCCACGGGGAATAAGCACAAAAATCCCTCACAATCATCATTTGATGATGCCGTATTTTTACCAAGGTACCGATAAGCGTGTAAGCTTTCCCTTAGACCTCGTTGGAGCCCCCTCGTAAGGGACAAGCTCTTGGTTGGGTAACTCCGTGGATAGCCCCGGGTGCTCCCCACGTGCAAGTGGGTCTCTGGAATAGCCTCTCCTAGACCGGTCCTCACCGTCTTCACTATCGAGCTTCTGGCCAAACTGCCGCGGGCCTCGTTCCCTCCAGTACATGGTGGCAGCCACACCACAAATGCGGTTGCTGTGGTCTCGCAAGACTACAAGCCCTCAAGTATACAACAATGTTGCGCGCAAGCACCGAGTGGTAAAGAGGCATGCAAACCTCATTAAACACTAGGCCTAAACTTAGAGAAAGCGCTAAAGTAATGGTCTAACTAACCTAAACACTTTGCAAAAGTTCCTATGTACTCTAATCACTGAGTATATCACTCAGCACTTTGGTGGCTAGAGCAACTAGAGATGAACCTCAGCTCACACAACAAGTCTTCATTGAGCTCTACACCCCTTCTCTTGTCGGTTGGGATCATATTTATTGCACCAAATGGGAGGCATAGCCGTTGGGGCTCAACAGGCAATTATATGCACCGTCGTATCGTCCCATGTATGGCCGTCGAACCAATTCCCTCGGTTCGGTGTCTCACAACGGCTCCTATGTCAACACTAACCGTTACCAATTGTTGGGCGCGTCTTTGTAGCGTATGGTCCGACAACCTATGTTGGACCAGTCCAATGCGCCAATCTCCTCTCTAGAACCTTTCTGCAGACCATCGGATAGGGTTACAATTGGTCTGACGCTTCTGCCTCCTCAATCTGATGCAGCTACGTTGTGAACAGTGGCGACACTTGGTCCGACGCCCTTCTCCACTTTGGTCCAATGCTCAGTCCGACGCTGCTTCTGACACCCTAGGTAGGGTTTGTACTGGTGTATGGTGCGACGCCCCTCAGGGTTCGGTCCGACGCCTCGGTTTGATGCCCCCCGAAACCATTTCTTCAACTTGTTTCTTCGCGATCTTGACGTCCGGCTTGGTATCATATTGTGCCTTTGACTCTTGCATGTCTTGTAGGTCTTTTGCTTCTAAGGTGCTTGCTTGAGGTGTTGATCATCTAGATCACACCGTTGCCTATGTCCAAGTCCATTTTTTCACCTTTGAACTATATAAAAAAAACACTAGCAAAAAATGTTTGCCCAAATGGTCATGTTGATCTTCAAACATCAAAATCTAAAATAAATGGCCTATGGGCCTATTTTTTTACGGTCCGTTGAAGTGGTATGTCCCTGTAAATGTTTTAAGGTTGGAGTCTCTAAAAATCGATTTTTATAGTAGCGTATATTTTGCAACATTAATTTACACTATGGCCCATCAGTGGTGAAAATAGTGTAATTTTTGACAAGGATCAAAATTTTGCATTACCATTTGTGTAGGAACACGTCCGTCTCCCTAGCATGTGCACGCGTTCGTGCGCCGGGAGGCGACAAATCAACTACGACATGTATAGCTTCCGTAGAAGAGTAGAGTTCTCATGTAATTAATCTCATTGACTAGAACAGCATCTATCATACAGTTTGATCAAACCAGGACTAATTTTCAACACACATACATACGCGTACAATTCAACAAGTCGCAACATGCATACGTGTACAGATTACAGCTACGGATCGGTAGACTCGGCTGATCATACTCCCACCTCCATGGATGGATGGCCTTCATGCAAAATGGAAAGGCGCCATACACAACACAAGCAAGCACAACCTCACACAATAATTCTAACTGCAAGACTGAAATAAATAAACCAAGGGCAACAACTCATCAACTACGACCTTGGATCAAGAACATGGTGTGCTAGTCTAATAATGCTGCCACACACCACTTTATTTTACTACTATATATATGTCCTTGATTAGCCTAATTTCCTGACTAACCACGGTTAAAAATTTGTACTTCGTAGCTGCAGCTGTCGTCCCCCTTTTCCTCTGCTCTGAGATCCTATTCCTGCAACCACCAGGTCCGTCACAGCAGCCGGCACGAGCGGGTAGCCGGGTAGGGTGGACGCTGTGTCATCAGCGCCGGTACAGGTACGACGCTGGCGGCGACGGCGACGGCTGGGTAGGAGGAGCGGCAGCGGCCGCGGCGCTGGCGATCTGCGTGCAGACCTCGGCGAAGGCCGTGAGGATGGCGGCGTGGTGGCGCGGCGCGTTAAGGGCGAGGAGGCGGCGGAGCATGCCGCGGAGGCCGTCCCAGTCGCACAGCCCCATCTCCACCACCATCTGCACCATGCTGTCGCGGAAGTCTGCGCGCGGGTCCGACGACTCCTTCTCCACCGCCACGCCCACGCCGTCGGCCTCCGCCGCCGCCGTCCTCTCAGCCGCCCTCTTCTTCTTCTTAACATGCTTCTTGCCGACCGCCGGCGGCGCGCGAGCAGGTGATGACGCCGGCGCGGCGGCCTTGGTCGCCTGCTGCTGCTGCTTGCGGAGCGGCGGCGGTGGCGGTGACAGCAGCTCTTGGTGGTGGTGTTGCTTGGCGATGCAGGCTCCGTACACGACGCGCGAGGGGTAGCAGTAGTAGTAGTCGGAGGAGTAGGCCGACGCGTAGCCGCCGGTGCTGTGCGTGGCGGCCGACGAGGAGGAGAAGGAAGCGGTGGACGTGGAGGCGCAGGAGTACTGCTCGCCGACACCGCTCCTCGTCGTCGTCGTGGCAGCCTTACCACCACCACCCATCATCAGCTGGCTGCAGGGCTTGAGGAAGGACGGCAGCCTGAGCAGCCTCGGGCGGCGCGGGCGGCACCCGCACCCGGCGTCGACCACCGGCACGTACCGGCGCCGCCCCACAGGGAACTGCCTCCCGCCGCCGCGCGCTCTGGTTGTTGACATCGCCGGCCGCCCGTGGTGTGCTCTAGCTGTTGTGTCTGGTAGTAGTTCTGTAGTTGCTTGCACGGTGCCCTGGTACGATGGGAGGATCTCTACAAGTTGAGATGTGACTGCGGCCTGTCTTGCATGCAACTATGCAAGTGTGTGGATGGTGTAACATATGGCAAAGGATCGGAGGGGGATGTGTGGTTTATATATAGGTATATATTTCATTTGATTTGACAAGCTAGGTGGATTAGGAGGGGATGGGGTTAAACAAGGGATCTCTGGTTGGGTTTAGTTTTAGTTGGGGCATGTGTGGTGAGCCTTGTCCATGGTGTGTGGGGGCTCATCATTTCTCACCCTGCACAGCTCTCTTGACTTTGACCGTCCTTGCGGTATATCAATGCTTACAACAAGGTAGAAAAACGAAGCCAGGACAAAGTGCAAAAATTCAGTTGCAAATAAAGTATAGTGTATTTGTGGTGTACGTAACTCGTGTAGTGGTAGGAGTACCCGATTGACCACTTCGTCTGTTTCTAGTGAATTGCATAAACTAGTCACATAGTAAGTGTCGTCTTAGATAGACTTCACCATTTCAATCTTTGTTTTGTGTACTACTTTGTGGTATAGTTTTAAGTTTAGCCACTTGAAAATGATACTAGTAAATCAGCAGAAAATGTAATTTCCTTGACGGAGTTGCATTTCTTTGAGGGGTCAGATAAAACCGCAAAGGAATATATTATATTTCGTGAAATCTATTACACGACGGTCGTGCTCCTTCGCGACCGCAACGTAGGCCAGCCCACTAGCCGCGCTGAAAGCTCTATATTTGGTGTTGGTAATTAGTGACAATGCCTAATTACTAATCCTATGCCTAAGTTGTATGTAGCATATGAGGATTAGTACATTCCAAGGTTGGTGGTAAGATGGACATGGTGATCATGACTGCCACACTTGGATTTGGACGCAACCCTATGTGATCAAGGCAAAGGTATATGCTTAAGGGTTGTGTTTTAGTAACCAAGACACCTAGTGGGTGTAGTTACATTATAGGATAGATAGCCGTACTATAAAGAGGGGAATGACGCGGCTATTTAACTCCTAAGTGCCTCTAGGTGTGCATTTCATAATCATATGCATTTGGATAGAACTAATAACGCCTCAAAAAATGATTGTGAAAATGCTAACACACTCGCACATGACGAGATCACTTGGTGGTGTTAGCACATTTGCAAAGATGGTGGAGTTTGAGCAGTAGAGAGGGTTTGGGGTCCTCTCTCCCTCCCGCCGAGCTTGCGAGGCAGGATTTAGGCGTTTTCGAGGAGTTGAAACGACTATTTTTCACTACGCCGAAAGTCGGAAATCGAACGGAAGCGAACGGAGGTCACAGTGGTGACCGGACGCTGGACCGGACGCGGTCTCTGTTTGACCGGACGCGTCCGGTCAGCGTTCAGCGTCTTCGCGTGTTTCGGTTTGTTGATCGGACGTGGTGGCGCGTCCGGTCACAGTCGACCGGACGCGTCCGATCGATCAGGGAGCTTACTGGACTCCAACCGGACGCTGGCACTGTGGCGTCTGGTCAGTTCTCCAGTACGTCCGGTCGCTGTTTTGTTGTGCGCTGCTCAGGCTTGACCAGCGTGTCCGGTCCGTCACGGGACCAGCGCGTCCGGTTGAGCTTCGCGCGTCCGGTCGGTGGTTCGCGAAAGTAGCCGTTATGCGATCGGCGCATCCGGTCAGTTTGACCAACGCGTCCGGTCAGTGCGACTTCGGCTGTTTCTAGTGCGTAACGGCTATATTCGAAGGGGTACGTCTATAAATACTCGTTGGCCGGCTCAAGGCTCTATCTCTCTTGGACATTTAACATACTTGTGAGCACTTTGAGTTAAGCAACTCCCCTCCCACTCATCTCTCTTGCTTCTTTGCATATTCGAAGTGAGATTGAGTGATCCAAGTGCATTTGCATTATGAGATTGCATCTAGTTGGCACTTGGTGGTTGATTTGCTGCAGGATTCTTGTTTCTCTTGGTGGTTGCCGCCACCTAGACGACTTGGAGCAGCTTGGAGGCGTTAGCAAGAGTTGGTGATTGTTCTTGGCCACCTCCGGTGATTGTGAGGGGTTTGTGCCTACCTCGGCGAAGCGCCAAAGGCAACATTAGTAAATTGCTCGTGTCATTGCAACCTTTTGCCATTTGGTAGGTTCTTGTGGCGCCTTTTGAGAGGCTCGGTGTGAGACCGATTAGCCACCGAACCACGTGGTGAAGAGGGACACAACGGGGATTAGCGTGCCGGCAAGCACGTGAACCCCGGGATAAATCTTCGTGTCATCACTTTTATATTGTGATTGATTGATCCCGGTGTTCGGTTGTCTTGGTATTCATTGTTGATCATATTGGTTGGCTCAATACTTCGCCCCTCGGTGAAACTCTCCTAACTCAACTCCGCATTACTTTCTTAGTTATCTTTGCTAGCTAGTTAGCTTTGCTAGAGTAGCCTTTTGTGTAGCTTGCTAGTTGTAGTTGTAGTTATCTTCTCAGTTTGACTTGTGCGGTTCAGTGCCATTATACTAGAATTGTGAATTGGATAGGTGGCTTGCAAACACCCCGTAGGCTAAGCAAAACTCGCATCTCGCTATTTGTTGTATTGATAAACTTGTTTAGCTTGCCTTTGTAGAAAATTTTAAAAGGCTATTCACCCCCTCTAGCCATCAAGACCTTTCACGCGCTAGGAGACAAACAGCTCGCTGTCATCGGAGACGAGCGGTTCACCTGCGTTAGGGTTCTGGCGTTAGAGAATCCCATCTCCAGCAACTAGAGAAGGAGGTTTTGGGAGCAGTGGTCCTGACACGGCGTTGGTAGTGGGCGAGATGGCAGCAGGGGTGGGGCGGCGGGGGCGCCGCCTATCAGGTTAGTGGGAGACGACGGTTGGGTGGGGTTGGCGGTGGGGGCATCGCGGCGCAGCTCATCGGCGCCTTGTGATTAGGGGAGGGCGGGGGTAGGAGGCGGGTGTTTCGGTGAGGCACCGCCGGTGGTGGATGCCCAGGGCGGGTGTGGGGGCGAGAGCGGGGGCGGGGACGGGGACGGAGATGAGGAAGACATCGTCGGCGGGCTTCCTTGTGGTTAGGGAAGGGCGGGGTCGAGGATACGGCAGCGAGAATTGGGTGGGGCAGCAAGGCGACGAGAGCCACCGACCGCAGGTGGTGGATGCTTGAAGGAGGGGGCGGCGGAGGAGAGGTGCTAGCAGGCAAGAGGGCGGTGGAGCATAGCGCCGTCGCGAGGAGGAAGACGGGTCGCGTGATATCTGGGTCCATTATATTTTCCTTGACCGTGTTAGTAAACCATCACGAAAATGTATAGTCCTTGAAGATTGATGTGGACTGCCAAGAAAATTGTGTATTTCCTTGAAGGTTATTGGCCCAAAGAAAAACTTGATGGCTAAAAACATTTTCTCGTAGCTTTGGTGAATTTGGCCTAAGGATCGAGCATTGAGGGTTTGATACCAAAGAAATTGAATTTTCTTGTGCTCTATTCTTAGCGGATTTTGCTTGATAGTGGTTTATTTCTGGCCGCTAAGAAAATTCGACGTCCTAAAATTGTAGATAAATGTCTCAGAAAGTATAGTTTCATAAATATATGTTTTTGCTATGTGCATACAGTAAAAATTAGTTACAGAAGTATTATCTAAAGTTGTGTTTTAAAGGCTATGTTGATGTCACAAAAATTGCTGAAGCAGCAAGTCTACGCGCGCATAGGTGTGCTTCTGTTACACGCATGCACGTACGCTAGCACATGGATACATAGGTCGGCAATTTAGTTATTGGTAATCTCCATTCGTATTTAGTACTAGTAAATATGAGATGTTAAAACAAGCTAAGTCATAGTTCATAAAATTAAAACATCATATATATTTTTTGAAGTGTAACATCATATATATTACGAATGGAGAGAGAGAGAAAGAGAGACTATATGTATATATATTTTTAACGCAATAATATATGTGCTGATGATGGTCACTGGTCTTCATATGTGCACACATGATTCACACATGTAGTACACAAATATATTCTCGTCAACCCTTCAGAAATCCCTTTCGTCTCTCAAAAAATCTCCAAAACATGTGTATGTAGCACATAGATTGCCCGGCCATTGAATTCTTTATATATTCTTATTTTGTGCACAACATGTGGCGGTGGTCGATCAATCATGCTGTTCTTCATATGTAGTACACATACTCACATGTAGTGTACTTACTAGCTTATAATTAGTATACATAATTAAATACACTTTCGATCGTCAAGTCTGGAGAAAATTCCTTCTATCAATTCCCTTTTAAAATTTCCAAGATCAGGATATATCAGATACGATCGAGATTGGAAGCTTGTGCAGTAACATCACCACACATACGTGATCACGATTGTAAGGACGACGTAAAAATATAAACTAGCCATCACCAGAGCAGCGGAGTACGCAGTCTAGATGACGACGCGTAGTCACTAGTCAGAACAGGGTGGTTATTTATCTACGTGTCCACGTCAGGTGCTTATCTAGTGCTTCTACTTTATCCACGTGTCCGCGTCAAGTGCTTACGTGGCAACGATAGAGCCCACAGCCGAGGCATGCAGCGACAGCCATTAGCGATTTCTATTTCCAATGGTCGTTGAGGTCTACACGTTACGGGCCCCAAACCCGCAGGCCAAGGAGGGATCGATCGATTGGTTTGGTAGAGCCCGTGGTACGCTACAAGCATGCACGTACTGGAGATCGAGAAGTGAGGTAGACGACGCCACGACGGACATGGAGTTTCTTGCAAGGCATGATTGGACCGGACGTCATACTAGATCGATCTGCGATCGAGATGCATGCAATGCAAATTTATCGTGCCTCTACTGTGCGGGCATCGATGCATGATTTATCAACTACAATACTGTACATTACGTTTGCCATGTTTATACGCAAAGCTAGGGCCGGGCCGGGGGAGACCAGACCAGACCAGTACGTACGTCGCTTAACTATAGACCTGCTGGATCTAATTTACTGCAAGCATTCAGTTCGTTCGTTAAAAATAAATTGCACGGCAAGGAAAATGTTTGGTACGTTAGTTTGCCGGGGAACTTAACGAATATTTGGTTCAACGCTCAGGATGGGTTGGACCTATTTTTTAAGTGTTTGGTTTAGGAACTAGGGATTGAGTTTATATATCCTATAAAGAGAATATTTCTTCTAGATGTGGGTTTTGTATTCCTCCGATTCGAGCGCACAGGACAAACCTATTTCGGAGCACGCACGAGTGCCTAGAGCATGTGAGCGTCAACGACGATGCAAGCTCAGTGAGTAGCGGAGACGGCGTGGTAGCCGAGGACAACACAAGAATGTCGGCGTGGCTCAAGATCGAGCTCGAGGACTATATGGCATGGCATGTGCATGGGTTGAGCTCGAGGTGATGGCGCACCACGTAGGCCGAGCTCGAGCAGGCAGCGCGCTGCCTCGAGCGCGAGATAGACCTTAATTGGGTTGGCGAGCAGTGCAGCGCGGGTGATTTGGTGCGTGTTTGTATGGAGAAGAAAGGGCAAGGAGGGAGAAAGCAAAAGAGAGGACCACAGTGGGACCCAATTGTAAGGCACCTTATGTTCCACCTTGAAAATCAAACAAGAAATATGGATGGACGTAACTTACACAACCAAACATAAAACCAGTTCACTCCATCTAAAAATATGGGTTAGATCCAAGTATCCAACCCATCCCACGGAGAACCAAACAAAGTCTAAATGTTGAGGTATTTTTCTTTTTAAAAAAAAAGAAGAAGGAGAAACACATACACGGACACACTCTCGCTCCATCCTAAACAAAGTCTCTTAATGCCGAGGTATATAACTAGATCGTGTCAACTAAGTACTATGACTAGCAGCTCTCCTATTATATTCTCGCCTCATACTATGTATATCCAAATGGAAGTTAAAGATTGGTATTAGCACGCAGCCGCTTAGTAAGTCTTAGGTGTACCAAATATGTATCATCCACCCAGCATGGTAACTAAAACACAATAGCAATGCGTAGTGCGCTGGAGCTGGTCATTGGTGGAACGTAAATTATATACGCTGTATCTACGTCGATCTGCCAGTCCGATCCACCAATCGATCCGCAGGAAGCTGCTCTCTGGGTCCATAATATCTGTCGTTTTCTTGTTTCCGTGCTACAAGTTTGACTCGATTTGTAGAAAATACGTGTAATATTTGTATCTCTAAATAAATTTATTAAAAAACTAGATTCAAAGATCTTTCCTATAATACTAATTATGTACCATAAATATTAATAATTTTTTAATATATATTTTGTCAAAGTTATTTTTCGAAAAACGAAAACGACATATATTTTGGAACGGAGAGAGCGCAGCGGTGTAGGACAGGTATATTCGCCGCAGGGCTCATGCCTCGCAGAGAATAGTACGACGTTAGTGTGCAGTGTACTACCACAATACTCGGGCCATGTTTAGTTCCATCCAAAATTTATAAAGTTTTTAAGATTTTCCGTCATACACATATATGGAGTATTAAATGTAGCTAAAAAATAACTAATTGCACAATTTATCTGTAAATATCGAGACGAATCTTTTGAGTCTAGTTAATCCATGATTAAACAAAGTTTATCAAATACAAACGAAAGTACTACAGTGTTTTTTCAAAAATTTTGCCATCTAAACGTGGCCTCGTAGTCAATGAGTGGCGTGGTTAGAGATGAAAACGGATAGGATACGGACGGATATCACTGATATCGTATTTGTTTTCATATTTATATTTGGATTCGGATTCGAATATGAATAGTATAAAAAATGTCGGATAGAATACGATTGGATATCGACATCATAAATATGTGATTTAAATATTCGGATACGAATACGGTATCAGATGTTAAATATCTGGACTCGAATATGAATGGATTAAAACCTCTCTAGATAAATTCGGTTCCGTCCTAGGCGTGGCCGTGGCGCATCAGATCAGAATCAGAGGAGCCCGGACGGGCTCCGACCTCGAGGCCGCTGGAGCCTTGCCTGCCTGCCCAGCTGTGCCATGCGCTGCCACCTGGCGGTCCCCTCGCTGGAGACTGACGGAGGCTGGACCGCGCGCTGGATGCTGCGTGCAGCGGACCAGCCCCGCCGCGCCGGGATCGTCGCCGCTCCATATCCCACGATTTCCTCCTGGTCGCCTCGCGAGTCATCTGGCTGTTTGTGTGTTTGGTCCGTCCGATGCATATCCCGCCGCCGTGTGCAGCTGCCAGCATGCCATCGACGTCGTTGGATCCATCTGCGCGCACCACTGATGATGTGTGTTGAGGACTGAAGGAGGACGACTGACGATAGCTCATCAATTCAGAAGGCCGGTCCCACCCACTGCACAAAGCATGTTGAGGACTGAAGGAGGACGCTGTACAAGCATGTTGGATGTTGCGTCACGGCAGGCACAGCGATGAGCACGCTGACGCGCGCAGTAACAGGGAGGGGCCAGGGGCGTACGCGTACGTGAGTATCCACTGTGGAGTATTCATACTGTACTGTACGTTGAGGGGAAAGGGCTGATCCATTTCTCTGTTTTTTTTTACCAGTCGTCATCGCGTGTCAGGTCGTGGGGCCGGTCCCCCTCCTGGCCACTCTGCTGCTGTGCTAGCTGCGGCATTCATCATCGGATTCAGACGCGGGCAGCAGCGCAGGGCTTTGGCAGCGGCTCCACGTCATTCATCGTCGCCTCGCCAGTGACCCGTCGCCACTGTGCAGCACTGCACTGCACTGCACAGAGGCGGACGGCGGGAGGACGCCGGCCACAACAGACCCACGGGCCACAGCACAGCAGCAGCAGCAGCAGGCCCACTCGGTCCATCGCTGCCGCCGATGCTTTCCTTCCATCCCTTCGCGGTACTGTACTGTACTGCCACAGGCTGGGCTACGTAGGCGCTGCTGGCCCAGGCCCATCCGCGGATCCTCCCTCCCTCCCGCACTCACTCTCTCTCTCACTGTTTCGGTTAAATACTAATGGCCGCCGCACGCGGTGAAAGTAAACTCGTCTTCTTTTCACCGCAGCAGGGATTCCCTAGGAGTGACGCTAGGCTCTCGTCGATTCTCGTTTTTTTCGCCAAGACTAACCATGACTACGATTTGCTACAACACTGATTAGGATGTTCTTTTTACGGGAGTATATTAATTAGAGCATCAACTAAATAAGATCACGACAAAGTACTAGAATTAAGGAGAAAATAGAAGGAATCAATGAAATTAAGGTTGTCCGGACCCTAACAGTTCTTATGCACATCCACTTACGATTTGCTACAACACTGATTAGGATGTTCTTTTTACGGGAGTATATTAATTAGAGCATCAACTAAATAAGATCACGACAAAGTACTAGAATTAAGGAGAAAATAGAAGGAATCAATGAAATTAAGGTTGTCCGGACCCTAACAGTTCTTATGCACATCCACTCGGAGAAAGACCCAATGTCCCTACTCGGGGAAACACTCAATGTCTCCACTCGGGGAAAGACTCAATGTTCCTAAAAGCTCTTTTAAGGTGGCTTCCTCCTCTCAAGTTAAGTAAGGTGTGATTATTTATGGTCGCCGCCTGTCCCCACTCGGGAAAAGACTCAATGTCCCTAAAAGCTCTTTTAAGGTGGCTTCCTCCTCCCAAGTTAAGTAAGGTGTGATTATTTAGAGACTCACATGGTCGCCGCCCGACTACAACTAGGACACTTGGCCTTTTTTTGTTACGTCTTTGCCAGCGGGTAATAGTGGAGGATGTCCTCATCATTCTCACCCCCTTAAACAAGGGCCCGACTCTGATACCAAATGATGCATCCGGCCCAGGTGGGGTTGGCCGAGGCCCAATAAATTAAGAGGCTCACACGGTCGCCGCCCGACTACAACTAGGCCACTTGGCCTTTTTTTGTTACGTCTTTACCTGCGGGTAATAGTGGAGGATGTCCTCATCATTTCCACCCCCTTAAACAAGGGCCCAGCTCTGATACCAAATGATGCATCCGTCCCAGGTGGGGTTGGCCGAGGCCCAATAAATTAAGGTTGCCCGGACCCCAACAGTTCTTATGCACACCCACTCAGGAAAAGGTCCAATGTCCCTAAAAGACTAGTCCGATAAGGGAAGGGTGGCTCTCTCTTTTAAGGTGGCTTCCTCCTCCCAAGCTAAGCAAGGTGGGATTATTCAGAGGCTCACACGGTCGCCGCCTGACTACAACTAGGCCACTTGACCTTTTTTTGTTACGTCTTTGCCAGCGGGTAATAGTGGAGGATGTCATCATCACCTATGCCTACAACATTTTCAGTTATTTCACTGGCCTTCCGAGTGCTATCAGGTCGCATTTTTATTTTCAATTGGGCCACCAAGGCAAAGGCACCTAACCGTACCGTACCTTGAGCTGCCTCGGAAACCCTGCTCATCTTCTCCTACGACACCCGGCAACAACAACCATCAGATAGACGCAACAACTATTGAGGGGAGAGTCCGTCCCTCCTCCACTAGGCTCCACCCCTGTCTACACGAGAACCAAGATAGGGAGAGGTGTGACTGGTAGATGATAGTAGAGAGAAGGTAGCGGGTCGATTGAAAATTTATTCCAAAAAAACCATCATGTGAATATAGTTTCTACATGCAGTGTCCATGTGGCATGGTAAGTAAGGAGACTAACATTCTTGATTGGATTGCCCTTACACACACCCCAACAGAGATGAAAACATTTACATTTATATCGTGCATATCTATAAGCAATTAAGCACTTGTTTATCTAGGTGCATAGCTAGAAATATCCTTCGTTATTTAGCGCAGAGGGCACATTTATTTTTCATTATGTCCGTTGAAACCGTTCATCTCCGGAGATTTATATTATATTATCCTAGGAAATGGAGTGTTTGATTTGCTTTGTGAAGCTGTCAGTCTGCCACAAGGGAGCTCAAGCGAACTGAGCCAAACAAAAGCTTCTTTTGGAGTGAGGCTTGCCAGTCAAGGTCGATAATGTTTTTCAGTACAGTAGCACTGAAGAACACTATAATCTTGCAGTACTCTCTCCGTCCTAAAATGTAGCGTATTTTATTTATCTTATTAAGTCGATCCACCTCATGTCTAACTAAAATTATAGATAAACATATTAACTTCTACCATATCGAAAAGGTAAGTTATAAAAATACATTACATAATGTTTCTAACGAATCTTATATTATGTTAAAAATATTATTGGTTTGTCTATAAAATTTAGACAAACTTAAGATAGGTTCACTTAGGACTAATGAAAATACACTATATTTCAGGATGGATGGAGTAGTTTTGTTGATCCATTTGCATATATAAGGATCCATGTTGTGGTCTCTTATGGCCCCGTTTGATATCTGAGGAGTGTTATCTTGAGAAACTCCACAAATGATGGAAAAACGATGCCAGGATAGGGTCGTTTGGCTCAAGTTTCAGCTTATTTTGGGTATAAGCAACTTATAAGTGGTACCAAACATGCCCATTGCATTATCGTGTACTTCAAATGCATATATTATTCTCTAAAGTCTAAACACAGATCTCTTCGGAAAAAGAAGTACAAAAATAATGCTCCCTCAATTCCAAACTGTAATGAGTTGTTTTGATTTTTTGAGATACTTAGTTTTTGCTGTGTCTGGCCATACATAATGTATATCTAGGTGCTTAGTAAAAGTTTTTTTACTGAGCGTAGCTTAGCTACTTAGGTTTTTTATAGTGGAGCCTGCCCACCCGAGTTTAAGTCCCCCGATTTGACATGGGTACTCGCATTTTCCTGGATTTATTTCAGAATTTAATGGCGCTATTCTTTCAGTGGTAGATGACGTGTCTGTTGACAGTGAGACGTCTGTGGTGACTTCGCCAATCTCTAAATTTGTCGGTCCAACTCAGTTCTTCGAAGGTACTCATAGGGGTAGGATGTACGTGCGTGTGTTTATAAGGGTGAGTGTGCGCTCGTGCTTGGGAATGTCTGCATCTGTAATTGGGTCTCATAAAAAAAGAAATATCAGATGGAAGGTAATAAAGATGAAAGGTTCTGATGGGGTTTTGATACAGACTGTATGCATGCTTCTATTGTTGTTGTACGATCGACTGTGCATGGTCTTATTGGTTGTCGCCCGTACGTAATCCCATGCATGATTGCGGTTTTGAAAATTAGACACGGTAAACACAACTCAGATCGATCATCACGTGCGAGGAGTGCAGTAATACAGTGCAGGGCACCACCATCGATCAGCGACGCCGACGTTTATTCCGGCCGATCGATCATTGCACGCAGCGCGCGAACCGCTGAACATTCTCCGAGGGAATCGCCCCAAGGAACGTCGATCGTCTCCAGGCATTCCTTCTTGCATGATGACACGCATGCTGTTGAGAACAGCCATATGTTCCTTGTTCTCTCTATAGTCTTTACCTAACAATACTATCCACTCGCTGAAAATGCAGGCATTGTTTGGATGTATGTATACAGGGCCGGCTCTATAATTTTAAGGGCCCTTGGGCAAGTGAGACGGTAAGAGCCCATTAAACTAATTTTTTAATATAAAAATTAAAATATATAGTACAAATAATAAAAGTTAATTTGAAGCATATGTTTAATTCATAATAATAGATAACAATAATATTTAAAACTAAAAACAGTAACTATTTGGATTACCTCAAATAAAAATGCTTTATTGCCTTGTAAAACTCGTTTTCAGATATTTTTTTGATGCAAAATCTTTAAAAACAGTATCGAGATCAATATCATCGTCCAAAACATTCTCAATGTTGTACCTGGTCAGGTCATTCAATCTTTCTTGTAACATAGTTAAATTAGAAATTTATAACCCTACCCTGTAGCATGTACAAGCAAAACGCATACACAAGATAAATAAGAAAAAAAAATAGACCTCATTACTTCAATATTGTGATGTCCCTAGCGTGCTTTCAGTGATTTAAGTTGTTACAAATTGGAAATTGGAAAATACTGATGGGTTATGGCCTCACGGGTGTTGGTGTGTTGCTTACTGTGTGACGATTGGTTTTGCGTCTGCAGTCCGCCGTCCATGCAGCTCGTGCGGTAGCGTCGTCGTGGTGGTGTGCCGGCGAGGCGTCGATCGGCGTCCGGGCGTCGCCGCATCAGGTGAGTCGATGTCTCACAAAGTCACGATCTATAGCAAGCGTCGGCGGACTAGGGGAGAATAGGAAGCCGCAGAAAATGAAACGTCGCTGCGACGCTGCGTGACCTGCGTCTTGCGGTAGATGCTGGTACAAGACGTGATGTTTGTTGGGCCTTTAAGTGCTTATGCCAAATCCATCTACTAATTACCTATATATTCATGGGCCCCCTAGCTCCGTGGGCCCCCGGCCGTCGTACAGGCTGCCCCTCCCCTAGAGCCGGGCCTGTATGTGTATTCATTTCAATTCGGAGTGGATTGGAATGAAATTTTATTTAATTCCACTCCAATCCACTTCGACACATGTGGATTGAGGGTCATAAGAAGATCAGAATAAACTAGTACGGAACCCTGCCATGTCCAGACAAATAAGGCTTGGCCGCGGCAATAAGTAAGGGTGTGTTTAGTTCGCGAAAATTTTTAGCTTTGGCTACGACTAATTAGGCTCAAAAGATTCGTCTCGTGGTTTTCTACCAAACTGTGTATTTAGTTTTTTTTGTTTACATTTAATACTCCATGCATATATCTAAATATTCGATGTGATGGAGAATCTTGAAAATTTTTGAGATATAAACATGGCCTAAGCATGGCGAGATCTGCCCGTGCATGAGACTGTGCGTCTGAGCCTGAAATCATGAGGTCTCCTAATCGGAAAGCCCGGCCATGCATGCATCAACCACCATGCATGACTTATCAGCTGGTGACCCAGCTTGCTAACGTTGCGCACCTAAAACAAGGGCACAGTGGTCTATAGCTACCTCAAAAAAAAAAAAACAAGGGCATGAGAGATCAATTTATTACTCTATCTATGTGATACTGACAGAGCTATATATGTTATATACTACTACAACAGAGATGGATGAGAAACCACAATATTAATATTGGTACTGATCCAGATCAGCACGGAACAAAACACAAATTTCCTTGCATGTTCCATTTCCAATCCTAATAGATCAATAAATGATCTGTCACGGCCATGACTACTTCGTTCCCATCCGATATATAGCATGTCATTTATAGAAGAAACAACAGTTATGAAGCTCTAATTAGTCCAAACCATGGGTTGCCTTCAGCTGCAGAGACTTAGGGCTTGTTTGGTTATAAGGGACTAAAGACTAGTGAGCTTATTTTAGTCCCTTCTAGTTCCTAGTTTGCCAAACATGAGGGACTTATGAGGGACTAATAGTCTGAAGTCCATTAGTCCCTTGAGGGGAGCTATTTGGGACTTCTAGCCTAAAAAGACAGCCCATACCCCTCCATCTCTCTCCTCCCTTGCGAGTCTCTCTCCTCCCGCGCAGCTCTCTCTCCTCCCCGCGCCCACCCCGCCAGCCGCGCCGCGCCCGCCTCAGGCATGGGAAGACGAGGATGCCTCCGTCGATGGGAGTGAGAGGGCGCCACTGTCGTTCCTGTGCGCCCCTGATCTGGATCTGGGTGAAGTCGCAGTCGCCCTTGTAGTGGACGATGGCACCACCACCGGTGCATGGAGGGCGCCGGTGCCGCCGTCCCATTTTCTTCAAGGGACGTCGCAGCCGGGTGAAGGGGAGGAGCCGCCGCGGCACCGGGTTGTGGGGACATGCTGATGCTGGTCCGGTGTTGGGGGGCGGTGGTAGAGATGCCCGCCGCCGCCGCCCTGCTGTGCATGATGCCGCCGCCGCCCTGCTGTGCAAGAACCCCCTTATATCATTATAGTATTACTATTTTGAGGTTTTCGTATTGTGTGGTTGCATGGTAATACCGGATACGTACAATACCTAACTACCACACCGAGAGCTCGATGGATCCATAGGTTGCACACACACACACTGTTTCAGATCAAACTCAAAAGCTTTTTACGGCCGTATGGTTGGTTGCACCCCTGTAATCACCCCATGCATGCATGATGATTGCAGTTTGAAAAACACAAGTCACAGCTAGCATCGATCATCACGTGCAAGCAAGCAGTACACAGGGCTCCATCGATGGACGATGATTATTCCGGCCGATTATTACAGGCAGCGCGGAAACCGCCGAACATTCTCCGTGAGAATTGCCCAAAGGAACGTCGATCACCATTCTCATTCTCCAGGCATTGCCCAGCCTCTCGTGCACTGATCCACAGTCAGGCCGACAGCATCACCAGCCTTTATGAACGTACTCCTGAATGTGTTTTGCTATTGGAGAGAGAGAGAACCTGTTTGATCTCCTCGGCCGTACGTGATTAGGACGGTTGCATAGATGAGTGACGTTTTTGCTTGTTAGCTTATTTTTCTGAAAATATGGAACCAATGTACGTATTTTGCACTCAAGTTTTTAGCTACTGTTATTTGCTATTTGATTTGGGCTCTCTACTGTATCACATCAACTTTTTACAGAGACTGAACTTTTTACCGAACAGTAATTTCCTCACTGGATACGGAATAAATTATGTATGGAAGCCCCGCTCTGTCCAGTCCAGGCAAAGCATGGCCGCGGTAATAATAATCATAGCGAGATCTGTGTCTGCTCGCCCGCGAGACCGTGCATCTGAGCCTGAAATCATGTGGTCTCCTAATCAGAAAGCCCATGCAAGCATTCATACCAACCACCATGGCTCAGGTCAGTTGACTCAGGTGAGCCTGCACTGCATGCTATACGTTGGTTTTGCATCTAAAAACAAGGGCATTTAACAGATGTACTTAATTATTCGATCTATGAGACACTGACACAGGGTGACAGCTATATATATATGCAAATGCAATAGAGGTGGTTGAGATCGAAACCAGGCGTTCAGAGTAGTATGTAACACGGAAGATTATTTTGATCACTGAATCAGAAATGAATGTTCTACCTCAATCCCCTGCTCTTCAGCGAGACTGTGTGACCGTGCTGCTCGCGGTAATAATACGAAGCATTGCAAGGTCCTCAATTGTGTCTCCTGAATTCCTGATCGGTGCCGTGAGCGAGTGAGGCTATCCGCACTTATGATCCTCTATATACATCCTCTATACGTCCTAGTCAGCAAGATTCTCTCCTCTATACTCAATTCTCCCGCACCCATCCATCCTCTATATCATCCTCTATCACTCTATCTACTGTGGGACCCACTTGTCACTTTATCTAAATATATCTATGAGTGATCTAGTTTTGAAGGATTTATTGAGACGAATTTAATGGTGCAATCGAAATTTAATTTGGATTTTTGGTTTGTGAGTTATAGCATTTTTTTTCCTTGTTTAGCTAGTAGGGCTCGCCACTGCGCACTATAGAGTAAACACTGTACTACTCTAAATATAGAGTGAGAGAAAGGATAGAGTATCGTTTTAGAGTATCCAGTGCAGCAGTTTTTACTCTATATTCATACTCTAAAACTTTAGAGTATTATTTAGAGTATGTCAGTGCGGACAGTCTGACCCCCGGCCCTTGCGCCCATGCCTCAGGTCATCAGGTGAGCCTGCACTGCATGCGGCTAAATGGCTAATGTAATGCAGCTAAAAACGAGGGAATGGCATGGTCGCTTGAGATCTTAGCCACCGCTACTTATGAGTTATGAGAAGACAGGTACAGTAATAAGCAGTGGGTCAGTTCATCAGTCAGGGTCGTTCACAGAGCAGAGCAGGGTGTAAAATTTGTCCAAAAGGAGGCGGCTGTTGGCCGATGCAACTTGGAGAGCATCTTCAGCCTCCGCATTTACCCTACAGTACTGTGTGTTTCAGTGTCTTCCACCCTTCCTTCCCGCTGCTTCAATGCTTTGCAGGTGCAGCTTGCAGGTGATCAGATGATAACTCTTCATCGCCTCAGCCACCGGTCTGCACAACAATTTGATGCGTCTTGTTTTCCTTCCATCTATTAGATATATATATATATATATATATATATATATATATATATATATATATATATATATATATATATATATATATATATATATAGCTAGGGTCTTGTTTAGATACACTCTAAATTCCAAATTTTTTCACTCTCTCCATCACATCAATCTTTGCACGCATGCATGAAACATTAAATATAGATAAAAAATAATTAATTACACAGTTTAGTTATAAATCACGAGACGAATCTTTTGAGCCTAGTTAGTTTATGATTGGACATTAATTGTCAAATACAAACGAAAGTACTACAGTTAGAAAAATTCTCAACTTTTCACAATGTAAACGAGGCCTAGACGTTGATTCTGCACCAGTCCTCTGAAAAAATACGAGAAAGATGACAGATTTGTTCACCTGCCATCTATTCTTTAAAACAAAAAAGAAAGAGTTTTAAAGCTGCGCTGCGCCCTGACATCTTCGTTCAGATAGATTCCTAGCTGGTTGCAGTGCAGTAGATTCCTCAATTTAGGCCTTGGGCCTCGTTTAGATGAGAGAATCGGGGAGAAAAATACTGTATCAGAATTCATGTAGCATTTTGTTTGTATTTGGTAAAAATTATCCAAATTTTGACTAACTAGGCTTAAAATGTTCGTCTCGCAAAGTACAACAAAACTGTGCAATTAGTTTTTGATTTCATCAACATTTAGTACTCCATGCATTTGCCGACATTTTGATGTGATGGGGAATCTTCTTTTTGCATAGTGGAATTTAGGGGGAGAATTGGGGAACTAAACAAGGCTTTAGATTCAAAGTTTGTCTCCCAAATTCACTATGCAGAATTCCTATTCCCCGTCACATCAAAATACCGGCACATATATGGAGTACTAAATATAGATGAAATCAAAAACTAATTACACAGTTTTGTTGTGCTTTACGAGACGAACATTTTAAGTCTAATTAATCAATATTTGGACAATTATTACCAAATAAAAACAAAATTGCTACAGTATGACGGGACACTTACTATGCAAACTTTGCCTCCAAAGTTTGCCATCTAAACAAGGCCTTAGTCACCAAATTCACTATGCATAATTCATATTCCCCGTCACATCAAAATGCCAGTACATATATAAAGTACTAAATATAGATGAAATAAAAAACTAATTGCACAGTTTTGTTGTACTTTGCGAGACGAACATTTTAAGCCTAATTAATCAATGTTTGGACAATTATTACCAAATAAAACAAAATTGCTACAGTGTGACGTGACACTTACTGTGCAAATTTGGGATCCCAATTTTGGAATCTAAGGCCTTAGTTAGATGCCAAATTTCAACCCCAAATTCTACTATGTAAAAAGAAGATTTCCATCACATCAAAATGCCGACACATACATGGAGTACTAAATGTAGATGAAATTAAAAACTAATTGCACAGTTTTGTTGTACTTTACGAGACGAACAATTTAAGCCTAATTAGTCAAAGTTTGAACAATTTTTACCAAATATAAACGAATTGGTACAGTGCGTATTTAATACGTACTATACCAATTCAGCCCTCCCAATTCCGCATCTAAACACGGCCTAAACATGGCCAGAGATGCCGAAATCAGAGTTCTTATCGCGCCTGTACTAGGCAGTAGGCACGGTGAAATTATGATGATTGGTTTTTGGATTTACTGTGGCAGCATATCATCTTCAGGCGAGTGGAAGTTATGGTACTTGTCCAACCATCTGAACAAGGCACCTAGGCTTTTTTTCTCAAATTTTACTATGCAAAAAGAAGATTTTCCGTCACATCAAAATGTCGGCACATGCATAGAGTACTAAATGTAGATGAAATTAAAAACTAATTACACAGTTTTGTTGTACTTTGCGAGACGAACATTTTGAACCTAATTAATTAATGTTTGGATAATTATTACTAAATAAAAATAAAATTGCTACCATACCCGGGGTACTGTTCATACCCGAATTCAGGCCCGAATTCGGGCATCTAAACACGCCTACTGAAAGACAACTACCGCGCTAGTTTTACTGATGGCCTGAGGCCGGCGCCCTTAGGCTTCGATTGGTAAACTGATGATAAATGCGTGCCAGATTAGCCTCAGTTTAACTGATGAATGGCTAGCCCTAAGCGGGAGTGTTGAACGTGTCGCAGCAGGAGCAAACGGCGCTGCTTGCTCCGCACAGAGGACGAAATGAAGTTCCATTGGGTTCATTCATGGTGACTGAATGTGACCTCTGACAGATTCAGCACAAGAGGCGGTGTTGAGATGCAAAATTTTTTTTGAATTGGGCTACTGTAGCACTTTCGTTTCTATTTGATAATTAATATACAATCATAGATTAATTAGCTCAAAAGATTCGTCTCGTGATTTACAATCAAACTGTGTAATTAGTTATTTTTTTATTTATATTTAATTCTTCATGCATGTGTCCAAAGATTTAACGTGAGGAAGAGAGAATGTAAAAAATTGAAATTTGGGCCTCGTTTAGATGCTGAAAAAATTTCAATCCGATGAATAGTACCACTTTCGTCTTATTTGACAAATATTGTCCAATCGTGAACCAACTAGGCTCAAAAGATTCATCTCGTGATTTCCAACTAAACTGTATAATTAGTTATTTTTTTTACCTATATTTAATACTCCATGCAAACGGCTAAAAATTGATGTGATGAAAAAAGAGTGAAAAAACTTAGAATTTTGATGTCATCTAAACAAGGCCTTGAAATGCATGCAGGCCTGAGCCTATGGGGGCAGCCGCCAGCCAGGCCTGATCAAGCAGGCCTTGCCGCAGCAGAGCCAGATCGCCCAGATGGCAGCAGATCAATTGATTGTCTCTGACAATCTCAAAGCAGGCCTTGTTTAGATGAGAGAATTGGGGAGAAAAACACTGTATCAGAATTCCTGTAACATTTCGTTTGTATTTGGTAAAAATTATCCAAATTTTGACTAACTAGGTTTAAAATGTTCATCTCGCAAAGTACAACAAAACTATGTAATTAGTTTTTGATTTCATCAACATTTAGTATTCCATGCATTTGCCGATATTTTGATGTGACGGAGAATCTTCTTTTTGCATAGTGGAATTTGGGGAGAGAATTGGGGAACTGAACAAGGCCGCAGTTACACGTTCTTATTATCTTCTTTTTTTTTTGAGAAAAACGTTCTTATTATCTTCTGATTTGCTCATAGACATATTAATGTGGGCCGGAATGATTGCAGCCTTGCAAACTTACGGAACCTGAACAGTAAAGTAGGCTTAATTAACCCAGATATATGCCGTTGTCCTAGCCCAGAGGTCAGCCCCGAAGGCCTACGACGAGAGCCCATGGCCGAAACGGCACCGGTGGTTTTAGATGCCTCGGCCCACACACTCCCTGTACAACGCTTGTTTGTATATACGTTCCGGCCCATGTTTCTCGAAAAAAAAGAAGCTCCGGCCCATCCATAATGGGTCAGGGCCCGTTTAAAATTCAAAAGAAAAAAAAATTCCGAGACAGGGATAATATGGCTTAGGGCCCATTCGACAGCTGTACTAGGCACGGATAAATAACTTTTCATGAAAGAATTGATGATTTGTACGTTGTACCATCCAGCACATCTCAGGATCAAACGACGCTGATGGCTTCGCGGAGGACGAAATGAAATTTTGTTGGTAGTGGTCCATTCACGCATGCATGGCGCCTGAATGTGAGCCCTGACAGATTAACCAGTTGCTTGGCTGTGTGCCTGTGTGTAATTGGCGGCAGCCTGGCAGGACCGGATCAAGGATCATCCTCCATCCATTACTCCTGAAGGCCTTGATTGGATACTCAAAAATTGAGGTGTATATATATGAGCATCCAAACAAAGCCCTACCTTGCGGCAGCAAAGAGAATGCTCGATTGTTTGTGAATTGCCACTGCTTAAGACAGTTTCCTTTCACGTGCTACATGTGATCTTCTACTGTACAGGATAGGAAACTTTTGGCCTTTGGTATCTTTAGTCGTCTTAGCCCAGACACCTCGAATTGCCTTGGCAGGTGGCTTAATTAGACCAGATAGATGTCATTGTCCTAGACCAGAAGTCAGCCCCAAAGGCCCGACCGCGAGAGATGAGCCGATGGCCCAATCGACACCGATGGTTCTAATTGGAAAAAGTCCTTTCACCCATCTTAACTATTGAAGTCGTCCGATTTAACCCTTTATCTACAAAATTGGTTTATTAAACCTCCCTTCTAAAACCATTTTGATTTTGTATACTAGGTAATTTTGATTGTGGTTTTGCTGACATGGCACCACGTTAGAGGAGGTAAATCGAATTAATTGAAAGTTCATGGAGGTAAATCAAACTAGAAATATTTTTAAGAAAATATCCAAAAAAACATAAAAATAAATTTTCAAAATTTACTCAAATATTTTAACATGGAAAAAATGAGAAATTAAAAATTCTAAATCTAGTTTAGTCTTAGAAGTTCCATAGAAATTTTGTTTTATCTTGGAAATTTATGACACTGGTTTTGACTTTTTTTAAAAAAATCATTTCAAAGTTGCGAGGCTGCATGCACCTGCCGCACATATGCATCCAACTACCTGCATGATATTTTGTCACCTATTAAGTACTACATTTTATCACCAAAAAGTCACAAAATAGTTTTTTATCACTAATTTCTATTACGGTATCATTATCATGTCAAAAGCCACTTTGAATACAAATCTATTGATTTAAGTTTTATATTCTAAACGTGCATGTAATTTGAATAATTCTTAGTCAAAGTTCATTAAATCTGGATTTTCTCTTTACAAAATATGATTATTACTACTATTCCTGCAACCACCAGGTCTGTCACAGCAGCCGGCACGAGCGGGTACGTAGGGTGGACGCTGTCATCAGCGCCGGTACTGGTACGACGCTGGCGGCGACGGTTGGTTCGGAGGAGGAGGAGCGGCAGCGGCCGCGGCGCTGGCGATGTGCGTGCAGACCTCGGCGAAGGCGGTGAGGATGGCGGCGTGGTGGCGCGGCGCGTTGAGGGCGAGGAGGCGGCGGAGCATGCCCCGGAGGCTGTCCCAGTCGCACAGCCCCATCTCCACCACCATCTGCACCATGCTGTCGCGGAAGTCGGCGCACGGGTCCGACGACTCCTTCTCCACCGCCACGCCCACGCCGTCGGCCTCCACCGCCACCGTCTTCTCGGCCGCCCCCTTCTTCTTCTTCTTAGCCTGCTTCTTGCCGACCGCCGCCGGCGCGCGAGCAGGTGACGGTGACGCCGGCGCGGCGGCCTTGGTCGTCGCCTGCTGCTGCTTGCGGACCGGCGGCAGCGGCAGCTCTTGGTGGTGTTGCTTGGCGGTGCAGGTTCCGTACACGACGCGCGAGGGGTAGCAGTAGTAGTAGTCGGAGGAGTAGGCCGACGCGTAGCCGCCGGTGCTGTGCGTGGCGGCCGACGAGGAGGAGAAGGAAGCCGTGGACGTGGAGGCGCAGGAGTACTGCTCGCCGCCGCCCCGCCTCGTCATCGCAGCAGCCTTGCCACCACCGCCCATCATCAGCTGGCTGCAGGGCTTGAGGACGGACGGCAACCTGAGCAGCCTCGGGCGGCACCCGCACCCGTCGTCCACCACCGGCGCGTACCGGCGCCGCCCCACCGGGAACTGCCTCCCGCCGCCGCCGCGCGCTCTGGTTGTCGACATCGCCGGCTCGTGTCGTGTGGTGCGCTCTAGCTGTTGTGTCTGGTACTCTGGTAGTAGTTGCTTGCACGGTGGCACGGTGCCCTGGTACGATGGGACTGGGAGGGGAGGATCTCTACAAGTTGAGATGTGGCTGCTGCCTGTCTTGCATGCAACTATGCAAGTGTGTGGATGGTGATAAGGAGCAAAGGAGGGGATGTGTGGTTTATATATAGGTATGTAGGAGATTTCATTTGATTTGACAAGCTAGGTGGATTAGGAGGGGATGGGGTTAAACAAGGGATCTCTGGTTGGGTTTAGTTGGGGCATGTGGGGTGTGTGAGGGCTCATCATTTCTCACCCTGCAAAACTCTTCACTTTGACCGTCCTTGCGGTCTCACTGGTGGTTTATCCTTACTCTTGCCAATGCTTACAAGTTACAACAAGGTAGAAAACGAAGCCAGGACAAAGCAAGTGCAACTCAGTTGCAAATAAAGTATAGTGTTGGTGGTGTACTCGATCGTGTAGTGGTAGGAGTTCCTGATCGATTGATCACGTCGTGTGTTTGTGTTTCCAGTGAATTGCATACACTAGTCACAGAGTAACCTCTTGACTTTGACCGTCCTTGCGGACTTGCGGTGTATCCATGCTCTTGCCAATGCTTATACAACAAGATAAGGTAGAAAACGAAGCCAGCAGGACAAAGCAAGTGCAACTTAGTTGCAAATGAAGTATAGTGTTGGTGGTGTATTTGTGTAGTGGTAGGAGTATCTGATTGATCACTTCATTGTGTTTCTAGTGAATTGCACACACTAGTCACAGAGTAAGTGTTGTTTTTTTTTCTCAATCACGAAAAAGGTTTGCACGTCTTTGTATTAATGTAGAGAAAATATTCGATACAGCACGCCTTAGCGACGCCTAGGGGTTCAATAAAATTGTACACGGACGTTCAAACCCTCTCTAGTGTACTATAGAGTAAGTGTCGTTTTGGGTAGACTTAACCATTTCAATCCTTGTTAGTAAACCATCATGGAAATGTATACTAATCCTTGAAGGTTTATGTGGACTGCCACTGCGTATTTTCTTGGAGGTTATTGGCCTGAGAAAAACTTGATGGCTAAAAACATTTTCTCGTAGCTTTGGTGAATTTGACCTAATTAAGGATCGATTGAGCCTTGAGGGTTTGATGCCAAAGAAATTGAATTATCTTGTGTTCTATTCTTAGCGGATTTTGCTTGATGGCAGCGGTTTATTTCTGGCCGCTAAGCAAATTTTACGTCTCAGAAAGTACTTTCACAAATATATGTTTTTGCTATGTGCATACAGTAAAAATTAGTTATAGAAGTATTATCTAAAGTTGTGTTTTAAAGACCTTGTTGATGTCAAAGAATTGCTGAACACTACCACAATTCTGAATTACCTTGAATGCTAAAAGATTTTCTTCAGGGGCAAAATAAAACCGCCAAAGAAAATATAGTTTCCTTGACTACGGACATAGACCTTCAAACAAATATATATTTTTGAGTGTTAAACCAAACCGCCAAGGTGTGCTTCTGTTACACGCATAGGTGTGCTTATGTTACACCATGCACCTAGGCAAGCAGTCGGCAATTTAGTTATTGGTATATCTCCATTCGTGTTTAGTACTAGTAAAATATATGAGATGTTAAAACAAGCTAAGTCATAGTTCAGAATTAAAACATCATATATTTCGAAATGGAGAGAGAGAGTATGTATATATATTTAACGCCATAATATGTGCTGATGAGTCAGTGGTATTCATATGTGCACACATGATTCACACATGTAGTACACAAATATATTCCTCGTCAACCCTTGGGAAATCCCTTTCATCTCTCAAAAAAAATCTCCAAGGCATGTGTATATGTAGCACATGGATTGGCCGGCCATTGAATTCTTCACACATGGAGTTTATTCTTATTTTGCGCAACATGTGGCGGTGGTCGATGTATATATATCACGCTGTTCTTCATACGTAGTACACACATACATGTGTCACATACTCACATGTACTTACTAGTAGTAGGTAGTACATAAATAGACTTTCGACCGTCAAGTATGGACAAAATTCCTTCTATCAATTCCCCTCTAAAATTTCCAAGATCAGGGTCTACCAGATATTTACGATCGAGATTGGAAGCTTGGGCAGAAAGATCACCACACATACACATGATCAAGATATAGACGTGTAAAAATATAAACTAGCCACCACCACCACGCGTAGTCACTAGTGAGTACAGGGTGTTAGTTTATCTACGTGTCCGCGTCAAGTGCTTATCTAGTGCTGCTACTTTATCCACGTGTCAGCGTCAAGTGCTGACGTGGCAACGATAGAGCCGACAGCCTAGGCATGCAGCGGCAGCCATTAGCCGCGATTTCTAATTCTAATGGTCGTTGAGGTCTACACGTTACGGGCCCCAAACCCGCAAGCCAAGGAGGGATCGATCGATTGGTTTGGTAGAGCCCGTGGTACGCTAGGTAGACGACGCCACGACGGACATGGAGTTCCTTGCAAGCCACTGATTGTACCGGACGTCGTAGTACGACGAGATCTGCGATCGAGATGCATGCAAATTTATCGTCCCTTTACTGTGCGGACGTCGATGCATGATTTATCAACTACAGTACTGTACATTACGTTTGCCATGTTTATACGCGAAGCTAGGGCCGGGCCGGGAGAGACCAGACCAGGCCAGTACGTACGACCCTTAACTATAGACCTGGATCTAATTTACTGCAAGCAAGTTGGTTCGTCAAAAATAAATTACACGGCAAGGTAAATGTTACTGCCACGGTCGGTTTCATTCTCACTTGTCGAGAAGTCAATCACTTTCAATTTTGACAAAATATATGTAAGAAAAATATTAATATTTATGGTGTTTACTTATTAGTATCATTAGATAAATCATCGAATATCTTTTCATAATAAACTTATTTAGATATATAAATATTGTTATTATTTCTATAAATCAAGTCTAACTTAAGAACCGGCATGAACCTCACAGTGACAGTCTTTCAGGGACAGAGAGAGTAGGTATGTTAATTAGTTTGTCAGGGAACTTAACGTATATTTGGTTCAAGGGTCAGGATGGGTTGGACCTATATTTTTTAAGTGTTTGGTTTAGGAACTAGGGGTTGAGTTTATTCCATAAAGAGAATATTCTCTCTAGATGTAGGTTTTAGGTTTCTTATTTCTCTCATTTGAGCAAACTGAAAAAACCTACTTCGATGCACGCATGGGTGCCCTGTCTAGAGCGGCGGTGACAACGCAAGCACAATGAGGGTCGTAGTGGAGATGACGCAGTGGTCGAGGACAACACAAGCACATCGACGTGGCTCGAGATCGAGCTCGAGGGCTATATGGCATGGCGTTGGTCGAGCTCAAGGCGATGACGCGCCACATGGAGGCCGAGCTCAATTGGGCGGCACGCCGGCCAAGCATGAGGCCAAGGTAAATTGGGATGGCGAGCAGTGGTGCACAGGTGATGTACTGATATGGGGTGTGTGTGGAGAAGAAAGCGCGAGAAGGAAGAAAACAAAATAGCGGATGGCAGGTGGACACCAGTTACAAGGCATCTCGGTCCACCTCTAAACCAAACAAGAAACATGCCCATACAACCAAACATAAAGCGGGTTCACTCTTTAAAAGTGAGTGACGGATCAGAAAGTACGAAGTTCGAGAAACAAACAGAGCCTTAATGCTGAGGATTTATTTCTTTTTTTAAAAAAGAGACACACACGCGAACACCCACACATATTATACTCCTACATGACTATATATATCCCAAACTAGCTCTCCCGTTATATGCTCGCCTCATCTATACTCCTACTTACTTTATATCCAAATGGAAGTCAAAGATTGTTAGCACGCAGCCGGTTTGTACGTCTTAGGTGTACCAAATACCCACCCAGCATATGGTAACTACTGTAAAGCACAATAGCAATGCGTAGCGAGCTGGAGCTGGTCATTGCTGGAACGGATATTTATACGCTGTCTACGTCGACCTACCAGTCCGATCCACTGCTCGATCCGTAGGAATCTACGGAGTAGGAGGACGTACAGGTATATGTTCGCAGTGCTCAGGGCTCAGCCGCTCAGGCCTTGCAATGGCGCCTTGCAGAAAACGACGGTAGTATGCAGTGTACAATATACTCTGCCTTCAGACTCAGAGCCTGGATCCTTCCGTAGCTAGCTTTGCACGTAACGTAGGCGCGGGATGCGATCGTGCCCGGACGGGCTCCGACCTCGAGGCCGCCACTGGAGCCTTGCCGTGTCCTGGGCCGTGCTTAGATCGGCTGAATTGGGAGGCGCTGATTTTGTATAGTGTAAGATTTTGCACTGTAGTATTTTGTTTGTATTTGTAAATCTTTGTTCAAACATTGATTAATTATGCTTAAAATGTTCGTCTTGTATAGTACAATAAAACTGTCCAATTAATTTTTTATTTCATCTATAGTACTTCATGCATATGCCGGCATTTTGATGTGACGGAAAATCTTCTTTTTACGTAGTGGAATTTGGGATGAAATTTGGTATCTAAAGAGGCCCCTGCCCAGCTGTGCGCTGGCAGCTGGTGCGTGGCCAACGAGGCTAGGCATATGACATCGGGATCCGAGGTCGGGCGCGGGACACGGCTGGGATCGAAACCGTTCGGAGCCGGCCGGTCCCCTCCCTGGAGACTGGACCGCTGGATGCTGCTGCAGCGGTGGAGCCCCGCCGCGCCGGCCGCCGGGATCGTCGCCGGCGCCTCCATATCCTAATTCCTCCTGGTCGCCTCGCGATCTCCGGGTCTTGCACTCTTTCTTGCTTGATCTGGATGTTTAGTCGATCCGTCCGATCGATATCCCACCGGTGTGTGGGAGTGGAACGGCCACCATGCCATCAATCAACGTTGAATCCAACTGTGCGCAGCACTGACGATTACTGACCCTGGCTAAGATTTTACTCTCTCCTTCCAGAAAAGAATGCAACTACGGTTACGTATCAGCATAAGTGGTTCACGTTTACCAAATTTCTAGTAAATAATATTCACATTTACGACTCCTAAATAATTTATTATGAAAATACATTTCGTAATTAATCTAATAATATTTATTTGATATCATAAATATTAATTTTTTTATTTATAATTAATCGTACTTAGGATACTAAACCATGATACTGTAATAGAATTGCATTCTTTCCTGTACAGATGGGTACTTGCAATTTTTAGGGGCAGTTAGCTACTACTCCCTCCATTTCAAATTATAAGGTATTCCAAGAGTCTTGGAGAGTCAAAACATCTTAAGTTTGACCAAAATTATAAAGAGAATTACAAAAATTTATAACATCAAATAGGTATACTTTGAAAATATAATTAATAAAAAATCTAATGATACTTAATTAGTGTTATAAATATTATTATCTTATCATATAAATTTGGTCAAACTTGAGATCATTTGAATCTTCAACAATCTTGGAATAGGTTATGGGACGGAGGGAGTACTACTAACCGCGGCGTAGTGAGCACAACAACGACGATCAGCTCAGTACACAAGGTCCCACGCTGCACAAAGCTAGCTGTACACACTGTACAAGCATGTTGGATGTTGCGTCACGGCAGGCACACCGCATGAGTACGCTGACGCGCGCAGTACATACAGGGGCGTACGTGCACGGCGGCAGAGTATCCACTGTGGAGTATTCATACTGTACTGTACATTGAGGGGAACGGGAGGCCTGAATCTCAATTCCTTTTTTTTTTTGATGCACCAGTCATCATCGTGTGTCAGGTCGTGGGGCCGGTCCCCACCTGCTCCTGGTCACCCTGCTGCTGCGCTGGCTGCGGCATTCATCATCAGACGCGGGCAGCAGAAGCACAGGGCCAGGGCTTGGCAGCGGCGGCTCCACTAGGGATTTTTTTACCGACCGGTTACCCCAATCCATCGGGTCCGGTAGCCAGTCCGGTTTACCGGTAACCGGCCGATAACTGGTCGAATTTGAATTTAAATTCAAATGCTCCTTCGGTTCGGTTTGGCTCCGGTTTACCGGCCGGTTTGGAGCGGTAACCGCCCGGTTTGAGCGGTTTACCGCTCGGTTTGAGTTTGGAATTTTCTTTTTTCTTTTTTTTTTTCAAACTTCTATACGTATAAATAAATACTAAACGAACTCGAATTTGAAAAATTTTTACACCATTGGCTTCTATAAATCATGAACTATTTTTAGGAATTTTTTCAGCATTTTTTGTTTTTTTTTTAATTTTAAATTTGAATTTGGAGGCCTTAACGGGCCGGGACTGGGATTTTTTTTTCTTTTTTTTTCAAACTTCTATACATATAAATAAATACTAAACGAACTCGAATTTGAAAAATTTTTACACCATTGACTTCTATAAATCATGAACTATTTTTAGGAATTTTTTCAGCATTTTTTTTTAAATTTTAAATTTGAATTTGGAGAATATCTAACCGAACCGGTCCGATCCGGTTAGGGCGGTAACCGCGGTTTACCGAGCGGTTTTTTTAACCCTGGGCTCCACTCCATTCATCGTCGCCGGTGACCAGTCGCCAGTGTGCAGCACTGCACTGCACAGAGGCGGACGGCGGGCAGACGCCGGCCACAACAGGCCCACAGCACAGCAGCAGCAGGCCCACTCGATCCATCGCTGCCGTCGATCCACTCCTTCCTTCCCTTCGCGGTACTGTACTGCCACAAGCTGGGCCACGTAGGCGCTGCTGGCCCAGGCCCATCCGCGATCCTCACTCCTGCCTCTCTATCACGCTATTGTTACATAACTCGCCAGGAAACCGCAAGACGAATTTACGAAGCCTAATTAATCCGTTATTAGCGTATGGTTACTGTAGCACTCCATTGTCAAATCATGGATTCATTAGGCTTAAAAATTTCATCTCGCAAATTTATCGCAATCTATGTAATTAATTATTTTTTCATCTATATTTAATATTCTATGCATGTGTTCAAACATCTGATGTGACGGGGTGAAAAATTTTTGGAGAGGAACTAAACACCCCCTCACTGTTTTGAGTAAATAGTAATTGCCGCGCGCACGCAGTGAAAGTAAAGACGTCTTCTTTTCACCGCTGTGTATACATCCAATTCACCAAACCCTTGAGGACCGCGTGTTAGCGCGGATGGCAAGAGCGCGTGGGTCGCTCTCTGCTGGCGCAGGTTCGAGCCCCTGGCTCAACCTCTGTCACTCACCGGGATTATATCCCCAGAATAAATTTGCAGGTATCCTCAGATGCCTATACACCACAAGGGGAGGTGACGCGCTCGTCGCTAGCGAAGTTGAAGTCTTCGTGAATCTCTTGTAGGCGTGTACTGGTATAGATTCTAGGTCTAGCGTGCGCTCTAGGAGGCGTGTGTTGGTGTGTGTAGGGTGTGTTGTGTGCTGTGTTGGGGGCTTACGTTCATATACTACGACTTACCCTAGACCTGAGGAATAAAAAAAAATCACCCGAGCCTTGCACACCACAGCAGGATTACCTATAGGAGCGACGCTACACTCTCGTCGATTCTTATTTTTATAAGCCAAAACTGCTAACCATGGCTACGATTTGCTACAGCACTGATTAGGATGTTTTTTAACAGTATTACTAATTAGAGCATCAACCAAACCAGATCATGACAAAGTATTAGAATTAGAGGAGAAAATAGAAGGAATCGAAGAAACTGTCGACGATGTTTTTTCAATACAGTACAAAATACGACATATATCTCTTGGGAAAAAAAAGAAGTACAAAATAATACTCCCTCCTGATCCTCGTTTCAAACTGTACTAAATTGTTCAGATAGATGGTTCGTTTTTGCTATGTATCTGAACATATATGATGTATATCGAGTAGGTGCCCAATGAACCATTTTGTACTAGAAAAATCAGATCGGAACAGAAGGTAATAAAGATCATCAAAGGCGCTGATGGGGTTTTGCTACAGCCTGCATGCATGCTTCCATTGTTGTTGTACGATCGACGACCGTGATTGTCGCCCGTACGTAATCCCATGCATGATTGCTGTTCTGAAAATTAGACACGGTAAACACAACTCAGGTCGATCATCTCGTGCGAGGAGCTAGCAGTGCAGGGCACCGCGCGCCATCGACGACGTTTATTCCGGCCGATCATTGCACGCAGCGCGCGAACCGCTGAAACAGTCTCCGTGAGAATCGCCCCAAGGAACGTCGTCGATCGTCTCCAGGCATTCCTTCTCAGTGATGGTTTTTTTTTTCTTGTTCGCTTTCGTTTTGAAACCAGCAATGAACACGTACTCGCTCTGCTTCCCCGTTAATTTGTACTACGTACTACTAGCTAGGATGACATGCTGTTGAAAACAGCCATGTTTTCTTTGTTTCCATATATAGTCTTTACCGAACAATACTAGCTGTCCGTTCGCTGAAAATGTAAGGAGACGAATAAACTATGGTACGGAACACCCCTGCTATGTCCAGACAAAGCTTGGCGACGGCAATAAGTAAGCATGGCGAGATCTGCCCGTGCATGAGACCGGCCGTGCGTCTGATCCTGAAATCATGAGGTCTCCTGATCAGAATCCTGGCCATGCATGCATCAACCACCATGCATGACTTATCAGCTGGTGACCCAGCATGCTAACGTTGCGCACCAAAAACAAGGGCACAGTGTTCTCTAGCTACCTCCAAAGAGAAAAAAAAAACAAGGGCATGAGAGATCAACTTATTATTAGAGCAACAACAATGTATTTAGACAACCTAGTCCATATAGCTGGGCCCCATAGCAGTGGATAGTAGTTATAGCAAATCTCACAATGTTCAGCCTATGGCAAGAAATAAACTATGCCCACCAACAGATCCGATAACTAGATAATGGGAGAGAGAAGAGAGAGAAAGAAAGAATAGTTTACTGCTTACGGTACAGCCAGGTCATAGTGCTATGGGTGACTTTTGTTATTGATTCGACTACTCACACAATGTTTCATGTAAGAAATACTTTAATGCTTATGGACTACTTTTTAGACATATTGTGGTTGCTCTTACTCTATCTATGTGATACTGACAGAGATATATTATATACTACTACAACAGAGATAGGTGAGAAGCCACAATATCAATATGGGTACTGATCCAGATCAGCACGGAATAAACACACAAAATTCCTTTCATGTTCCATTTCCAATCTATCCTACAAGACAGATGATCTCTCACGGAGATGACTACTTCGTCCCCATCCGATATATAGCATGTCATTCAGAAGAAGCAACAGTTTTGAAGCTCTAATTAGTCCAAACCATGGGTTGCCTTCAGCTGCGGGGCTTAAGTCCATTCCTTCTTACCTTGTGGTATAAGGGCTCCTTGGAATCTCACAAAAAATATGAGAGTTTCCAAGAACCCTTACACCGTTATTACATTACTATTTTGAGGTTTTCACATAGTGTGATGCATGATAATACCGGATACAATACCCAACTACCACACCGAGCTCGACCGATCGATAGCATCCACACACACACTTTTTACTGTCGCAGATCAAACTCAAAGGCTTTTTACGGCCGTATGGTTGGTTGCACCACTGTAACCAGTAACCACCCATGCATGATGATTGCGGTTTGAAAACACATGTCACAGCTAGCATCGATCATCACGTGCAAGGAAGCAGTGCACAGGGCTTCATCGATGGACGACGATTATTCCGGCTGATTATTGCAGGCAGCGCGGAAACCGCCGAACATTCTCCGTGAGAATTGCCCAAAGGAACGTCGTCGATCTCCATTCTCATTCTCCAGGCATTGCACAGCCTCTCATGCGCACTGATCGACAGTCAGGCCGCCGACAGCATCATCAGCCTTTACGAACATATGTTAGTATCTATATATGCAGCCTGTGAATGTGTTTTGCTGTTGGTGAGAGAGAGAACCTGTTTGATTTTCTCGGCCGTGATTAGGACAGTTGCATAGATGAGTGCGTTTTTGCTTGTTAGTACCCTCTTTTTCTGAAACTATGGAACTAATGCATTTTGTACTCAGGTTTTTAGCTTCTGTTATTTGCTATTTGATTTGATATGACGATGGCATGCCGTTGAAAACAGCCATACTTTTATTTTGGGTTCTCTACTGTATCACAGTAACTTTTTACAGAGACTGAACTTTTTACTGAACAATAATTTTCTCCCTGGATAAGCAACAAATTATGTATGGATCCCCTGCGCTGCTCTGTCCAGGCAAAGCTTGGCCGCGGTAATAACAATCATGGCGAGATCTGGGCGCGAGACCGTGCATCTGAGCCTGAAATCATGAGGTCTCCTAATCAGAAAGTCCATGCAAGCATGCATACAAACCACCATGGCTCAGGTCAGGTGACTCAGGTGAGCCTGCAGCCCTGCACTGCATGCTATACGTTGCATTTGCATCTAAAAACAAGGGCATTTGACAGATCTACTTAATTATTCGAAATCTATGAGACACTGACACAGTATATATATATATATATATATATATATATATATATATATATATATATATATATATATATATATATATATATATATACACGCGCTATTCTACACTCTAGGTGTAGAATACTAGTATTCTACACCAAGCTGTTATACTGAACAAAATTCAGTACTATTTAGTACTCACGTTTCAGTATTGTTCAGTATTTTCGAGGTGCTGGGTGTAGTACTGACTGATACTGAACGTGGTTCAGTAGTACTCAGTATTTTTTTCAGGTCAGTTTTGACTTGTGGTGTAGAATAATATTCTACACCTAGGGTGTAGAATAGCGCTGCCTCTATTGCATTAGTGTGTGTATATATATATATATATATATATATATATATATATATATATATATATATATATATATATATATATATATATATATATATACTAATGCAATAGAGGTGGTCGAGATAGAAAAAAGACGGTCAGAGTAGTAGTAACACTAACACAGATGATTATTTTGATCACCGAGGCCTTGTTTGATGCATGCGTATCCACCTCAATCCATATGTGTTGGAGTCGAATGGAATGGAATTTAGTTTAATTCCGCTCTAATCTATTTCAACACATATGGATTGAGACGAATACATACACATCCAAACAAGACCTGAATGGAAAATGAATATTCTACCTCCGTCCTCTGCTAGCCTATTGGAATTTATATGGGCTTGGCCCAATAACCAATTGTAAAATTCCTAATAAATCTTAAAGACCCATTCATGTGAGCAAGGGGATGTGTGAACTCTTTAATATCACCTTGCTTATTAGAGTGGAGGTAGCCATACTTAAATATGAAAGTCCTCTCCACTTTCTCAAGTCTAGTGTGAGGAGGAGAAAGAGAAGCCCACACGCTCGCTCGCCGGGCATGGGCGCGCGGTCTCTTTTTGCAGTTTTAGTTTTTGGTTTCTTGACCTTCAAGTTGCAGAGTTCTAAATGGTTACGAATTAAGAGTCCTAAAACGACTTAGATCGTGATCGCGACACGAGGTTGGTTGGACAGGACTATATAAGCAACCTAGCGGCCACGCCTAGATGTATCTAATTGAGCTAGAGTTTTTGCCTATTCTTGCTGTTGCGCTGCTGCCGTAGCTACTCCAGTCCGATCGCTTGCGTGCACCAGCGACCGGACGAGCAGGTCTCCGGAACCCTCGTCTTTGCGATCCTGCACCGGGAGAAGACGAATAAGGTTTTTAGGAAGCGCTATCTGCGCGACTGCTCCCAACCTTCACAACGGGTCGTCTTCCATTCAAGTCAGGCGGCGCTACGTCCCGGCGTATTCGTTGTCAACTGCGGCGAGCTCTTCCTCCACCTCTCATTGACGACTTCGACGACGACTTCGACATAGACCTCGTTCCATCATCACCACCATCTGCATCACAACTACTACAGGTACAATCGACAGGTATAATTTTCGTGATCTAATCTTGTCGTTCATATTATTCAATATGCCGATCTGTCATGCTAGCATGTTATACATACTTGATCTAGTTCATCTGTTTTACATGATTTATACTCTGGTTTTAATCTGAAAATTACCTAATTACTTAACATAGCCTGCTCACGGTAATAATAAGAAGCATTGCAAGATCTGCAATTGTGTGACCGTGCACGCATGTGCGTCTGAAATCACGAGGTCTCCTGGTCAATGCCGTGAGTGACTCCCGGCTCATGCCTCAGGTCATCTGGTGAGCTGCACTGCATGGGGCTAAATGGCTAATCTTAGGTCGTTGCAGCTAAAAACGAGGCAATGGCATGGTCGCTTGAGATCTAGCTACCACTGCTATCTACTAATAATGAGAAGATAGCTATAGTAATAAGCAGAGGGTCAGTTCATCCTGGGTCGTTCACAGAGCAGAGCAGGGTGTACTAAAATCTGTCGAAAGATTCCGGACCTCCTCTCCTCGGGGCATTATCAAGCTTGCTAGCTGCTGCGACCCAGGAGGCCTGGAGGAGGAGGATGTTGGCCGAAGCAACTTGGAAAGCATCTCTTTATCCAAAAAAAAAAAAACTTGGAAAGCATCTTCAGCCCCTCCGCACTTACCCTAGTACAGTACTGTGTTTCAGTCTCACCCATCCATCCTTCCCGCTGCTTCAATGCTTTCCAGCTGCAGCTTGCAGCTCTTGCAGGTGATCAGATGATACTTAACACTCTTCATCGCCTCAACCACCGGTGTGCACTGCACAACAACTTCATTCATGCGTCCCTCTGTGGGTGTGCGCCCGCCTTGTTTTCCTTCCATCTTTTTTCTGAGTACAGAAGTACAGGCCATATATGCTTTTTTTCTGAATCTAGACTAGGTGTCGTAGGGTTTATATATAAGTATATAGCTAGATGTTGATTTCTGCAGCAGTCCTCTCAAAATATATAAGGGGGCGTTTAGTTCCCAAAAATTTTTACCACAAAACATCACATCAAATCTTGCGGCATATGCATGGAGCATTAAATGTAGACGAAACAAAAAACTAATTGCACAGTTCACCGTGAAATCGTGAGATAATCTTTTAAGCCTAATTAGTCCATGATTGAACAGTAATTGTCAAATAAAACAAAAAAACTTCAGTACCCGAATCTAAAAATTTTTGCCAACTAAACACCCCCTAAGGAGTAAGGATGAAAGATGAAAGATTTGTTCACCTGGCATCTATATTCTTTAAAAAAAAAGAAAAGAGTTTAAAAGCTGCGCTGCTGACATCTTCGTTCAGATAGATTCCTAGCCGGTGCAACATTTGCAGTGCAGGAAACACAGAGATGCTGAATCAGAGTTCTATCGCACCTGGCGCCTGTACTAGGCAGTAGGCACGGTGAAATTTTCATGAAAGATATGATGATTGATTTCTGGATTTTGTAGTAGCATATCGTCTTCAGGCGAGTGAAAGTTATGGTACATGTCGAACGAACTGAACCAAAACTACCGCGCTAGTTTTACTGATGGCCTGACGGCGCCCTTACGCTTCGATTGGTAAACTGATGATAAATGCGTGCCAGATTAGCCTCAGTTTAACTGATAAATGGCTAGCCTAGTAGCAAGCGGAAGTGTAGCAGCAGGAGCAAACGGCGCTGCTTGCTTCGCCAGAGGACGAAATGAAGTTCCATTGGCGGGTTCATTCATGGTGACTGAGGCCCTGTTTAGTTGCAAAAAGTTTTGCAAAATTTTTCAACATTTTCCGTCACATCGAATCTTTAGATGCATGCATGAAGCATTAAATATAGATAAAAAATAAAACTAATTACACATTTTAGACGAAATGAACGAGACAAATCTTTTAAGCCTAATTAGACTATGATTGGACACTAATTACTAAATAACAATAAAATTTGCTATAGTGTCATTTTACCAAATTTTTGGCAAGCCCTGAATGTGACCTCTGACAGATTCAGCACAAGGTTGGCTGATGCCTTGTTTAGTTTGCCTCAAAGTTCCAAGTTTTTTCACTCTCTCTCCATCACATCAATTTTTAACCGCTTGCATGGAGTATTAAATGTAGGTACAAAAAATAACTAATTACACAGTTTAGTTAGAAATCATGAGATGAATCTTTTGAGCCTAGTTGGTCCATGATTGAACAATATTTATCAAATAAGACGAAAGTGGTACTGTTCATCAGGTTAAAATTTTCTTGAATCTAAACCAGGGCTGAGTCTATGGAGGCAGCCGCCAGCCAGGCCTGATCAAGCAGGCCTCGGCCCTTGGCGCAGCAGAGCCAGATCGCCCAGATGGCAGCAGATCAATTGATTGTCTCTGACAATCTCAAAGCAGTTCATTTTACACGTTCTTATTTTCTTCTTTTTTTTCTGAGGAAATACGTTCTTTTTTTTTGAGCTCATGAGGAAATACGTTCTTATTATCTTCTGTTTTTTTTTGTGCTCATAGACATATTAATGTACGCCGGAATGATTCCAGCCTTGCAAACTTACGGAACATGGACAGTAAAGTAGGCTTAATTAGCCCAGATAGATGCAGTAGTCCTAGCCCAGAGGTCAGCCCCGAAGGCCTACGAGAGCCCATGGCCGAAACGGCACCGGTGGTTTTGGATGCCTCGGCCCACACGCTCCCTGTACAACGCTCGTTTGTATATACGTTCCTGCCCATGTTTCTCGAAAAAAAAAGGTTCCGGGCCATGCATAATGGCTCGGGGACCGTTTAGAATTCAAAAGGAAAAATGCAGAGACAGGGATAATATGGCTTAGGGCCCGTTCGACAGCTGTACTAGGCACGGATAAATAACTTTTCACGAAAGAGAATAAGAGATGATGATGATTTGTACGTTGTACCATCCAGCACATCTCAGGATCAAACGGCGCTGATGGCTTCGCGGAGGACGAAATGAAATTTTGTTAGCAGTACTCCATTCATGCATGCATGCATGGCGCCTGAATGTGAGCCTGACAGATTTACCGGCGGTTGCTTGGCTGTGTGCCTGTGTGTACTTGGCGGCAGCCTGGCAGGCTCGAGGATCATCCTCCATCCTTTACTCTTACGGCCTTAATCGGATGCTCATGAATTGAGGTGGATACATGAGCATCCAAACACAGCTCTACTTTGAGGCAACAAAATTAGATGGCAGAAGCCAGAACAGAACGCTTGATTGTTTGTGAATTGCCACCGGTCAAGACTGTTTCCTCTCGCGTGCTACATGTGATCTTCTAATGTAGAGGATAGGAAACTTTTGGTCATTTGCATCTTTAGTCGGCTCAGCCTAGACACCTCGGATTGCCTTGGCAGGTGGCTTAATTAGACCAGATAGATGCCATTGTCGTAGCCAGGCAGTCAGCCCCAAAGGCCCCACCGCGAGAGGTGAGCCGATGGCCCAATCGACACCAATGATTTCTAATTGGAAAAAGTCCTTTGGCCCATCTTAACTATTGAAGTCGTCCGATTTAACCCCTTATCTACAAAATTGGTTTATTAAACCTCCCTTCTAAAACCATTTTGATTTTGTACACTAGGTAATTTTGATGGTGGTTTTGCTGATGTGACACCACGTTTTGCTGATGTGGCACCACATTTGATGGTGTTTTTGCTGATGTGTCGTGCTGCATCCCTCCGCTTCGCACGTGCATGCACGGCGCCCTAGTAGCTACAACAGCAGGTAGGACCCATTGCAACATGTGCAACACCCGATCAACTTTTGCAACATTCAGATGAAACACTTGCAACATACGTCTGAAACAGATGAAACACTTGCAACATATGTCTGAAACACCAGAAAAACACATGTGTAAACATTGCAAAATATGTGCAACATCTAGATGAAGCACTTGAAACATACGTCTGAAGCAACTGGAAACACTAAAAACATACGCTTACAACATGCATGTATATGCAACATTCAGATCTACTTTTGCAACATCCAGGTGAAACACTTGCAACATACGCCTGAAACAGATGAAACAATTGGAACATACACTTAAAATATACGTGTATAGCCGTTGCAACATGTGCAACATCCCGATCTACTTTCATAACACCGATATAAAACACACATGCAACATTCCTCCAAAACACGTGAAACATACATTTGCAACATGCGATTTCAGCGCAATACCTCCTTGCTGCTTGGGAATTGAGGCTCGTCGGCGCGTGGAGTTCACCAGTATAGAGCTCGCCGGTGGTGCGGAGCTCGCCGCTTCAGTGGAAACTATTGCGGAGGGACCACGCGGTGTGGCAGCCGTGGAGAGGGAGAGGCGAAGGTAGCAGCTACTGGCGCGAGTTGCCTCCGAAAACGGGTGAAACCTGGCAGGCAACCGCCCGCTAGGGTTAGGGTTGGGCGGCGCGATGGAGTGGCCGCGGTGGCCGGATGCTTTGGTGCAAGCGGGATGCGCGGTGGAAGCAGAGTGGGGGAGGTGGGCGGCGCGATGGAGTGGCTGCGGCGGCCGGATGCCAGTGGAGTTGGTCTCACAGGCAGGATGCCCCTGTGGAGTGGCCTCGCAGGCAGGATGCGACGGTGGAGCGGTCGCGCGCGCAGGATGCGGTGGTAGAGCGGCCGCATGGCTAGGATACGGCGGTGGAGCCAGCCGCAAAGGTCAGGTGAGGAAATGACGATTCCAATTTCCTTTTTTTTTAAGTTATGAGCAGTGAAGATGAGTGGCCAGTTGCCCTGGCCAATCCACAGGCCCAGCAATCAAGCGTCCGGATGGACGAGAAAGGACGGGTGCAGCAATATCGATTCATTATAGAATCGTACATCACATAGCAGCTCTGCTTTTTTTTTTTTTGAGCGGAATAAGCAGACTCTGCTAACCTGCAAGTAGCGCTCACGGCCCACCAAGCCACCGCCCGGGCGCCCACGGCCCACCGCGTCACGCCGGCTGCCGGACGGCCAGGGCCAGCCAGTGCTCTGCGCACGGCGCGCCTGCGCTACCGCGGCAGCGCCCACCAGCGACCGGCCTCCCAACCGCGTTGTCACTCCTCGCCTGCGGCTGCCTCCACATCTACTCGCCTCAACGGCTGCTCGTCCCTTGCCACCCGTCACCGCCACGCCGCACCGCCACCGACCGCCCAATGGCCAGGGCGTGCACCTGCTGCCCGACACGACGGCGCCCCCCGGGCCAATTTGTGCGCCCGGCGGTAGGTTGGCCGGCGCCGCCGGCCGCCGGTGGCACCGCAGGTCCACGACACAGCTACAACAGGTAAGTCTAAACTATTCTGCTTCTCTTCTCCTCAACTCTTGCGGCATTGTCTTGCCAAGTTCAAAGGTTAAGCGATTTGTGAATTGGTAGCTGAGAGGTAGAGTCTCATTAATTAACAATAGGTATGCGGTATGGGTTAATTTGGGAGACCACCAGAGACAGATCTGCTGACATTTTTTACTGGGCACATTTTTGCAACCAAGAAACTCCTGAGATTTCTTTTATTTATATAGAATTAGTCCAACTTTACCAAATTAACGCTCCTTAATACAGTAAACTAATGACTTTTCTATGTGAGACGTGACACTGAACGGTGAAGAATCCAATGATTAGTAGCATTCAGTAGTTGGGACTTGGGAAGAGTTTAGCACAACATCCCCAAGAGTTTTACATCATTGCTATGGTGAAGTTACGCAGGTGCAGCAAGCTTGCAGCTATGGGTTCAATCCAAGATGCAAGTATATACTGCAAACTTCGCAAGTTCTTGCCATTTTTAAGCTACTATTAGTTACTGGACTTACATATATGATAAATCAATGCAATTTTTGATGCCTGCACCAAGGCTGATAAAGTTTTCGCCATCATAGGTCCTAGTCTTGGATAAATCCTGGGTCCGCCACAGGGATCTCCTCTTATATTATTTCATTTGAAGGTACAACACTCATGCAGAATCATGTCCAGACGACTCTGCTAAATTATTCTCAATATATCATGCAAGGCACAACATACCCAATTACCTAAACTATCGACACTTCTAGGATCCATACGGAGTCGAACGCGCACACAAAATTGACAGATGGTCTAATCTAGTAACGCTGAGGCCTTTCAGCCTTTGCATAGTCTGCACTGATGCAGAGTAATCCTTCTTGATGTCCTGGAGCTCCATGACCACATCGTTCATGGCCATCCTCCGCTCAACTAACTCGCTCGAACATATCAGGCCCAGCTCAAATACTGATGTAAGAATGCTGTTAGTCATAGTCGACGAAGATCCCAGAGCAGTGTTGGTCTGGTGATCAAAGCAAATGTGGCGCATTTCTTCATCTTCCAATAGCTTGTTGTCTGTAATGTCTAGGAGTCTTGATGGAAATGCTTGAGAGACCCACTGTCTCAAGTTCAATCCTTCGACAAACATGGGATCTGTAGGCCTCTTCCCTGTAAAGACCTCGAGCAGCATGATTCCAATTTCCAAAGCTGAACACATCACTCTTCCGCGACGCCTTTCCCATGAATGCATATTCTATCAAAGAAAGTTTTGAACAACGTAAGAATATTGTGTATAAGGCTACATATATCTTGCCAAAGAAATAGTCTCCAAAACTATGTGAGCAACTAATACCTGGCGCCATATATCCGATCGTCCCTGCCATGGTTACCAATATCATGGAGTTGATGTCTCCTAACAATAACTTTGCGATGCCAAAATCTGCCACATGGGCATTCATCTCTTCATCAAATAGCACATTGCTAGGTTTCAAGTCACAATGCAGGACAACCTCGTGGTGGCCATGATGCAGATACTCCATCGCCATTGACACGTCTAGCATGGCACCCAGCCTCATGAGGAATCCCATGTACGGCCGGCTTTCAGTGTGCAGGTGTTCCTCCAGGCTACCATTAGGCATGTGCCGTAGCAGCAGTGCTCTAAAATCAAAACTGGAACAAGTGCCAAGTATTCTTATGAGGTTGTGATGTCTAGCCATCCGCAACGCCTTACATTCGGCGTCAAAGCTTTGCATGGCCTGCTCGACTTGCACGTTGAAAACTTTTATCGCGACAACCGTACCATCTTCTAGTTGTCCCTTGAAAACTTTGCCAAAGCATCCAACCCCAAGTAGGTTTTCCTCACTGAAAGTACCAGTGGCACGGACAACTTCATAGTAGGAAACTGACCTATGGCTACTCATCATATCAGCCATATCGATAGAAGCTTTAACATTTAGCTTACTTATTCTTTTTCTTTCCAATAAGTGTAACCAGAAAGTAATGGCGCCAAATGCAATGGTAGCAGCAGGAAGCACAAACTTCAGAAAGTGCTGGCAAAAGGTTGGGTGAGGCTTGTGTGGACATGGTGAAAATCTTAGTTGTGGAGCACCTCCACACAGCGCAACATTACCCGTCAAGGACTCCAAGTTTAGGTTTGAGAAAACACCACCGTTTGGTATCTGACCTTCTAAGTTATTGAAGGAGAGGTTCAGATTAGAAAGGTAGGTGAAGGTAGCAAGGTAATTCGGAATAGCACCTGAAAGATTGTTCGAAGAAAGGTCTAATGCTTCTAAGTTGGCCAAACTGCGAAAGGAATCTTGGATTGAACCCTCAAAGGAGTTGTGTGAAAAATTCAAGTAGGTTAACGTCTGAAGGTTGGCAAATGAATTGGGGAGACAACCAACCAATCGATTATTCGAAAGATCCATACTATATATTGTTGGCATGTAGGTGAGATCAGGAGGCAATGCACCACCAAGGAAATTATGGGACACATATAGTTCGATTATGTCATCAAGATGAAATAAGCTTGTACAATTTGAAGTTAACTTGTTATAAGATAAATCAAGGTACCGAAGCATAGTAAGGTTTGCAATGTCCTCTGGTAAGGAGCCGGAGATCTTATTGTTGTTAAGATGTAACTTATCAAGTCTCCATAGCATTCCAATATTTTTCAGGATCGGCCCAGATATGTTATTCATAGAGAGATCAAGTACCCCAAGGTTCTCCAACATTGCGAAGGATTCTGGGATAGCTTTGCTTAGTTTGTTGTTTGCAAAGTTTATGACACGGAGAGCACTTAGGTTTGATAGAGTAGCTGGAAGGTCGCCAGTTATCTGACTTTCATTTGCATAAAACCCTACAAGGTTAGTGGAGAGATTTCCAACATGGTTGGGATTAAGACTCCCACTAGTGTAAGGATTGCCTGAGATGGAAAGTTTCTGGAGTTGCTGACAGTTGCCAAGACTGGCCAAGAAATCAAGGTTACCTTTGAGAAGATTGTGTGCAAAGGAAAGGTCCTCGAGAGACCTAAGGTTTCCAAGTGTAACACCTGTGTTTTTGCATCATGTTAAAAACCACTAAAAATTTGAACTTTTTAAAACTTTATAACAAATTAAAATCTTGATTAGTTTATTTCCCCGCAAAACCATTTTAAAAGAAAAATGCTTTTCCAAAACCCTACATCAAAATTCACCATATGCATTTAGCGTAAAACGTTTGAATTGTTTGGTTGCGTGATTGATTGAGTGCTTGGTTGATTGGAATGCTTGCTTGCTTGGTTTCATGATTGTTTGCCTTCTAGAATTTATTTTGCGGCACCAAAATAACCTCCCTTAAATATCAATTGCATTCTTGACCTTTTCTGTATATTCTAGCAGTACATAATACATACTGTGTTTGGCTTAATTGTAATAGCCACCGCATTGATAGATTATAGATTTAATTGTTCGTCCTAGAATTAGTTTACATATGAGGTCCTTGTGTCTATTATAGTTATATATATATAATATTTAGATATACATACATGGTTAATTCCTGGTATGCTAGTTAATTTCTTTGCCTTGAAATACCTAGAAATACATACATCATATATATCTTGTCATATATATACGTATAGGTTTATATATATGCATTAGTTACATACACGTGCATTGTTAAAAAAAAAAGGAATAGAAAAACCCCTGCTGTGTACGCCAACAGTCTCTCCCAGCTCGGCCCCAATTGGCAACAGCACAGGCGCAGCGCATCGCGTTGCCTCCGCGACACCGCGTCCTCCGTAGTCGAGCACGTGTGGTCGCCGAGATATTTTGCTGTGAACCGACCTTCTCTGATGTCGTTTCCGGCGGCGTTCTTATCCAATCCGGGAACTCGTGTCGTCTACTGCCCCGTGAAGCTGTTGCCAGCTCACACGCGTCGCCGCTGCCGCCTTGTTGCCATGCTCCAGTGAAGGCCAGCCTGACTGCCTGAGCCTTGCGTGCGCCGCATAGACACTGAGCCGCTGTTGCTCTGCTCTGCGGTCGGCAAATATCCTCCTCAGCTGGAGCACATGAAGAATGCCAGCCCAGCTCGGCAGTCCACGTATGCGCCGCACGCAGTCGTCGTCTTCCCCGGTTCCCCGTGTCGTCTTCTTTCCTTTCACCGCGAAGCCCGTGGACAGCACCGCGTGGACGACTGGACGCTGCCGCAGCAGCCAACCATGCCGGCAAATATCTCCCCAGCCGGAGATATTTCTTCCGTCATGAACCACCCGGTCCAGCCATCGCCTGTCCCGGAGCTGGGGAAGATGAGTACGGGCGCCAGCTGTCCCTTCGTGCCGTCCCATCGACCTGCTGCTGCCGGCCTACCATGCCGGAAAATATCGGCCGCCTCCCCACCGCCTTACTTGCACCTATAAAAGGCCGGCGAGGCCACCGTGGCTAGACACCTCCGTCAAGCTCGGACGCAGGAAACTTGAGGACGAGCTCTGCTTCTCTCCGGCAGCTTGCTCCAGCAGTGTCGACGAGCAGAGCTTGAGCTCGCTTACCGTGGAGGCCGAATTCGACCAAGCTCGGAGCTCGGAGCCGTCGCAGCCAAGGCCTGCAGAGGGGCACGGCGCCCCTGCCTTGTAGCGCCGGAACCGCGCCACCGCCGAGCACCACCGCGCTGGAGCCATAGACGGCCGGAGCCGCGTTCGCCGTAGGTACGCCCTGCACCGGACGCGACCGCCGGAGCCTTGCCGCCGAGGCCAAGCACGGGAGCGCTGTCGCACTCGCCTCAGCTCGTCGAGGCCGCCGCACCGTCGTCGAGCCGAGCCCCTCACCGCTGCTGCCCATTTTCTTTCTCCCATCCCTCTCTGCTCTCTACTGCTCTGCCGCTCCCGCGTCTCCTCTGCTCTGCCTTTCTCCTCCACCCAAAGCCGAGCGCCACCGCTGGCGCTCTGGGCCTCCGCCGCCGTCGCGCTGCTGCTGCCGCAGCGCCACGCCACGCTGCTGCCGCCCTGCTCTGCTTTCCCTCTCTCCTCTCTTTTCTCCCTCGCCTCTGTTCCCTCTCTCGCACTCGTTGACTCGCGGCAGAAGGCGGACAGAGGAACGACGGACGACCGACGAAGGCATCCAATGCCGCTCACTTGGCCACGTCACGTGAGCCAATGAAGTCCGGCCACCTCACCAGTGGGTCCCGCGCGTCAGCAGCACTACTCCTTCCCTCCCTTTTCTCCTGTGAGCACCAGGTTCACGTGAACCAAAGGGCAGGGAACGAGTGCACAAGATCGGTGCACAACACAGTGCTGATTAGCCCGGACGCAGACCTGACACACGCTTCAGCCCCAGGGATAAAACGCTAGACACACGGAAAACATACACAATAAGTTGAAACGTAAGCTTATTAATTACATAAAAATTCCAGAAAAATTTCTAAATAAATTAGAATACCTCTAGATCATATTTATATAATTTACACTCATATTGCATAAATAAAAATTGTGGAATTAATTTCCGTGCTTGTTTCCATTCGCGTATAATCGGTAGACTTTAATAATTTATAACTCCATCGCCGTAATTCTGAAATTCGTAATTCTTGCGCCATAATTTCTCTAAAATAAAATCCTACATATTAAAAATGCATTTTTTTCTAATTTTGGTGCCCATTTAAATTCTAGATATGTTTGCTTTTTATTACTTTTCATTTAATAACAACTCGTAGAAGCTCTACCCTATGGACGCAATCCCTTCGTCTAAACCTTACTTCAAATTGATATAATAATGATAACCTTAGATAGCAACCCATCATTTAATAGGACTAACCCATCTAGGATCGTTTCCTTCACTTTGGTTGCCTATGCCTGATTTACATGCCTTGCTTGTTATTTTTCTTGTTTGCATTCCCTTGCTTGTCGACGCTAGACAACATAGACTAGAAGACGTGGAGAGAACCCAATGGAACCTCACAAGAATCAGGATCTCGGAATAAGGATATAATTGACAGCGAGCGGAGGCAAGTCCTGACTCCCACCTCCCCTTTTGTCGTCATATATTATGCCACATTCATCCCGCTACTCTTTCTCCTCCACGTAAATTTACCACTTCTAAACCACTCCATTTTTCCACCACTCCACCACTATCATATTCCACCACTCCCACTATAAAGCCTACCACTTCCCTTTATAACTAATTATTTAATTAAATTAATCATAAATGATGTTATCCATATTATCATAGGAACCAATGCTATGAGCATATATGACATATGATGAATATTGTGATAAACGATGAATAATGTGATATAGAATGAATATTGTGATATATAATGAATATTGTGATATATGATGAATGTCGTGATATATAATGGATAATGTGATATATATGCTATGAGCTTTATGGTATGGATAACCTAATAACATGATGTTAATTGAACTGGTAAAATAAAACTTATTTTCGACGGGAGTGAGTGAGGATATTTCACGTGGTGTGGACTATCCTTTTGGGCAGGATCGCCTAGTGAGGGTTCCTGTTGGGAGATACTCGCTTCGGTCATATAAGGACCGGTTCATTTGCCATCTCGCCTAGCCAGATATTCGTACAACCACATGTCTATATGGGTAGACTTGATCTCACACCCCGTTAGGTACAAGTACAACTACTACTAGGAGGCCGGTGTTGGCAACGGACTACCAGGAGACGACACGGATGCTGGGTGATCTTCCGTGGTCTGATCGACATGGATGCTAAGTGATCTTCCATGTAAAATTATCGTTGTGCCGTGTGCGAGCACCTCTGTATATATCTATCTATTGGATGCTGTGTGATCATCCAAGTCGTTACCTATTGGATGTTGTGTGATCATCCAAGTCGTTTTGAGTTTTCGACCCCTGGGTAAGCCGTGGTAGTATTGTATGGATGCCTAAGGTCATTCCATCCGGGTACGAGATCTCGTTAGGCCTATCTAAGCCATGACGATGGTGTCGACTACGCCTATCATGTGGGGAAATTTGTACACCTCTGCAGAGTTTATCAAATCTATTCGAATAGCCACGTCCTTGGAATGGGCAACCGCTGGGATGAGGTCTCAAATGATTAGACTCTTTTATATAAAGAAACTGTGATAATCTGGTAAGTTGTAAGTTATTAATTATGGTAAGTTATAACTTATAAACTCCGGGAACTGGCGAGAAAGGGTAATACTCTCCCAGGGCCCAAACCTCCATTTTTATAACTCTACTACTACCATATAAAATTCCACCATAAGACCACCTCTACATACAGCCGCCACCATTCACCTCACATCTACCCCAAAGTTAGGGCTTGCTGAGTACTTTATGTACTCAATCCCCTCCAATCCATGTTTTTAGGAGTCAAGCTACACGAGTACATACGAGGATGAAGCTTTTGAAGCTACGACGGGATGGGAAGACAGGAGTACGTACGATGATGGAGATGTACGATTACGCAAGGGAGCTACTCGAGGACCACTAGGATAAAGATATAGGATTGAGCTCGGGAATAAGGTTTACGTCCGCACTCCAAGTTGCCTGTAGGGATGGAGCCACGTTGTTATAGGACCGCTGTCTTGAACTCTGATGTATATCATAAGGCCAATGGCCTAAGCTATGTAATATGAACTTTGTAATGTGTTTCCTCATTATCAATAAAAGTATGGTTTTTGATATCAATCTTGTTCGATCTGTGCATATCAGCTACTGATCCAGGGACTGATACATGATGCACAGTGGACCCTAAAGTAGGGGCCCGACACCAAGAGTACTGGATGGTACTGGTCCAGTCAGCTGGCTGTATCCTAAATCCAGAATGGTCAAGTTAGATAGGTTTCCAACGAAAGCTGGAAAGGGACCCGTGAGCTGCTTATATCTTAGATGTAGAAAGGTAAGTTTGTTTACTTCTTTGGATCGGCTAGGTGTAGATCTAGCAGGGAGTTCTCTTGACATTTTGGAATAATGGACATGGATACAAATCCAACAGAGAGAGAGCCGGAGAGGGAGAGAGAGAAGAAGGGGGCGAGACGCACCATCAGGCTTGGCTGTGAAGGAGAGGCGATGGTGGCGCGGACGTCGGGGTCGATGCAATCGCTGGTGGGTTCTTCCCGTCGCTGACAGCTCCCACTAGATCGGTCTAGCGGTTAGGAGTTGGTGGCTACTGTGGCGGTGAACATCGTGTTGTGTGCCCCTGGCCCCCACCTCCTCTTTATAGCACTGCACGACAGGGGCCCACCGACTACGAGTCGGTTAAGCATCCCCGATCAGGACGCGGTCAAAGGGTCCATCTTAACCGTTGGGTCAAGATGGATGAGATCATTCTAACATTCTCCCCCTTGATCTCATCTTATACTTTAACTTTAAACTTTGACTTTAATTGTTTTCACTTTTATTTGTTCCATCACAAATCAGTGTATAGAGCATGCCTCATCGTCACGGTCAATCGCCGATAGATTTAACAGCTACAATACACATCTCTGATCTAAAACAGATTCTTTAACTTTCGGGCCCTTTATTGTCTGAAAATCATAGGCTATACCATAGACCCATGTCGACTGTGTGTTCTCTGAATACACTGGGTGGTAAGCCTTTGGTAAGCGGATCCGTAAGCACTTGCTTGTCACTTTTACATTCAATACTTTTAGTATGATTCCGGACTTTCTCCTCAACAACGTATAACTTTAGTGTCAATGTGTTTGGCAGCACACTTGACTCGTTGTTATAGGAGCAAACTACTTAAATGGTTATTACTGTTGACAACCATTATCAATTCCGGGTTTAAGTTCCTTAACCATTTTGCCTGTTCCTCAGCCTCATATCATGCTATATTATAACTTTACATCATTGATGATACTAGAATTGTTTCTTTGGAGCTTTTCCACAATAAAACTCCAACTGCGAGTGTCAGCTACTATGTGGGTTTCACTAAACATCTCGCCAAAATATAACATTTGTACCCACAACTACTTGAGAGTACTTGTTCTTTTCTTTTTAGCATGAGGCCGACCTTTTTAACTCCATTCCAGTGATCTATATCTGGACTAGACTTTTGCCAAAACAACCCGGATACGTAAACTGTGTCAGGGCAAGGTCTTATCTTTGTACTCACTAAGTTTTCAACAGCTGAAGCATATAGGACGTCCATCTATAGCAATCTTACATTGCTTTTTGGAACATTAAATTTCTCAAAACTATTCCCCTGACCATGAGAACAGGCGTACGTTTACCCGCATAGGTACTTTATTTCTTTAGAAACTTTTCTTAGCATGCCTATGTGATAGTCACAATAACCCTTTTCTTCTATCTCGGTGAATTTCAATTCTTTTAACAAGATACATTTCACCGAGAATTTTCTTATCGAACCTTGAGGACAAGAACTTCTTCTCATACAGTAGATTGATATCACTACTAATAATTAGGGTGTCATCAACACAGGATTAGGAAATGAATTTCCCCTTCTATAACTTTGTACAAACGCAATTGTCCTCTCATTCTCTTTAACCCAAAATTTCTAATTGACTCTTCAACTTTAAATGCCACTGTCTATAGATTTGCTCCATTCCATAAGAGATTTCTACAAGTGGTATCCCTTACATTCTTTCTTTTCATGACAAAACCTCTGGGTTGTGCCACGTAATTATTTCATACAAATCCCATTGGGAAATGTTGTCTTTACTTTCATCTGATGTAAATCAGATCATGATGTGCCACTAGCACTCATTGTAATCTATTTACTCGCTTCGCGCAAAAACCTTTGATTCAAGTCGCACTCCACATCTTTACATATTCCCTTTGGAGTCACATTTTGTCTTGTAGACCCATCACAGCCTACTGTCTTGGCTCCTTAGGAATTTATTCTAGATCCTAAAATATTATTGGTATTATCGATTCCATTTCATCTTTCTTTGCTTCTTGCCACTTGGATGAGTGAACACCTCTCATGGCTTCTTTAAATTAGGTGGGATTACCCTCTATTTGAATTTCACTAATATAGACTTTATAATCGTCAGAAATATCTGATTTTCTTATTTTTTGAGACTTTCTGGGGCCTTAGCTACTAGCATTTCTTGACCTTTATTGCCAAAAGACAATTGATTCTATAAGGTCCTGTGTAACAAGATCCTTGTTTACATTATTCATCCTCCTTGCAGAGTTAGATCTCTTTGTACCATGCTCCCCCAGATTGTCCCATCTTTAATTTTCTTATTTTGGGTTCAATCTGCTAAAACTCATATGGTGCATTTAGCACCGCCTTTAAAACTCTGAACACGTCCAGTATAAATACTGGCTGACTATGCTATCTTTCTGTTGGAACTGTAAAGGGTCCATGAATTTAGCTATATCTTTACTTTAGGGGTATCGATATTATGACCGTCTTACTCCCCCGACAATCACATTCATCTTTTATAGATCACTTTAGTATGCATCGCATTGTCTGAATTATGAGGAAGTATCTTTCTTAATTGTCTTTCTTAATTGATCTCACCTTTCTCCCCCTCGAAATGTGGTACGAACTTTTCTACCATAATTTCGAAAACTATTCAGAACACTTGTGAATAAGGAAACTTTGATTACTTTCTTCATCCACATGATTACATCATGCAAATGAAATTATTTCTTAATTCGTTGGGAGTACTTTTCCTCATTTCACTTCAAGAACTCAATAGAGTCTTTTATCATTAATACTTTACTTTTTCCTCATTTCACTTCAAGAACTCAACAGAGTCTTTTATCATTAATACTTTCGCAAGTCACCCTTGCATGTCATTCTTATCTTGAGGTTCGTCTGTAACTTTCTGTTCTCCTTAAACTTATACTAGGATAGCATAAGATCTACCCTAAACTTTCTCCCTGTGTGGGATACACTCTAAGCACATGAGTCATCACAACTTTCTCCCGCCAAGCAGGATAAATACTACGTCAAATTTCTCCCGCCATGCAGGATCGATTAACATAAGTACTATGCCAACTTTACTCCGCCATGCGGGTATTTTCTCAAACTTTTCCCGTCATGCGGGCACTATCACAATCTTTTTCCCCCTATGCGAGATAATTTTCTTGAAGGGACATAAATTTCAATATTGGCTCATATTCAATCATCAAATTTAGAAATAAATCCAAATACTCTTTAACACACATGCTTAATCCGACGTTGGTCAAATTAAACATGCATGTCACTTATTACATTTGAAATCATGATGATTAAGACTAAAAATTATTTTACTTATTACATCTTTTATCATGATGATAGCTAAAACTTCTTCATAAGGAGTACATAAAAGGCATCTTTTAAACTAAACTCTTATTGTTCTATTTTCTTGGATCAATATCCTAGAATTCTTTTTCTTTTGAAGCCATTCTTTAAAGAGACCGCAGTCCCTTACACAATGGTCTTCTTTCCGCAAAAAATTGCATTTTTCATCTTCTGAGTCACAAGTACCCAGCTCATTTTCTTTTCACCCTTCAAGAATAAAGGCATGAAGTTCTTTATCTGAAAAACATCATCAATAATGAGCATGAAAATAACCCTACATTGGTCTGGTTAAAGACATGCACATTAAACTTTTAAACTTTAAGTTCTATTCTATATCACCGTTGGGCAGAAATAGAGCAAAACCATCAATCTTATACATCAATTCCACATCACCGTTGGGCAGAAATGGAATTAACATATGAAAACTCAATTATCTTATAACCCTCTTCAAAATTAAATTCTAATTTTGAAGATCATCATCATCATTGCAGCGGAAACATGAAAATACATTACATTCTGCTCACTCTGGAACATCTTTTGTTTCTTATCTATTCTATGAAAATTGGTCACTTTGATGCAAAATTCATCAGAGATTTAAACTTTAAACATAGAACTCATAGAATTATAATATTGTTATCATCAACGTTGGTCAGAAAATAACAATATCATAATTAACTTTAAACAAATATCTTTCTACTCCTCTAATTAAATTTTTCCGTTGGTTCCAATTTAACTAGAGGATGAAACTTTTCATCATTTACTGAATAACTATAACTGCACTTCAAATTAAATCCTCCCGTTAGTTCGGATTTAATGAGAAGACAACAATCTTTAGCTTTGCAGCGGAAAACGTGACAAAATCTTGAAATATAATTCTTATTCAGAAGCATCACTTTGTACTTTTCTTTTCTCTAAACAAATTATCAAACAAATTTGAGTAGAGATAAAACTGGACATAATTCATTAAGGAATGCTTCAAAAAAAGAATAAAGTAAGGACTTTGAAATATGTTTCAATTTGGACTGGTGGCCCAGCCGCTCGCGGCTTCCTCTTCGCGGCCCAGCTTGCCTACGGCGCGCTGCTCTCCCGCAGCCTAGCAGCTTGCACGCTGCGCATTCAGCCTGAAGGCCCACCCCACTGCGGCCCAGCTTGTGAAAGCCAGCTGCGCGCTGAGTTCCCCTGCGCGCCCTGGCCACAACCTGGGCCTGGGCCGCGAAATTGCCTTCGAGCCTTTTATTCCCGCAAGCCCAGCTGAGAACCCTAGATCATCTGATCCGTCCAGATGAATTGGACGGCTCTCCTTCATTTCCGGCTGAACAAAACAGGGTGCCGGCCACTTCCCCCAGAAACCCTAGATCAGTTCATTCCTTTCCTTCTCTCTCTTAGCGCAACAGCGGCCGAGGTGCAGCGGAGGTCGCCGGCGGCGACGAGGTGCTGGCCTCGCCGGAGTCCGTTCCGGTCGGTCCCCTGCACCCTTTCTTTCTCTTGGCCGCAGAGGCAACTACGGCGGCGGCCATGGTGACCGCCGGCGCCGGTGTGGAGAAACTGCCGTCGGACCAAGTCCGGTGGGCTCTCCCCTCCTTTCTTTCTCTATTCGCTTCCCCATCCTTTCACTTGCTCCGCGCAGTGTAGCACCGAAGTGAAACAGCAGCAGCAGTGGTGGCCGGAGGGAATGGCGGCGCCGCCGCTGGTCCTCTCGCCGGCGTGCGCGTCCGCCCTAGGCTGGGCGCGCCGTCGTCAAGCGGTCTAGTAGCGGTGCCCTTGACACTGAGCCCGAGCCCGAGGCATGGCGCGCGGTGGCGAGCCTCCTCGGCCGGTGGTTTCGGCGGCGGGGGGTTGACCGAGGTAGGCCCCTTTCCTATCACCGCCGTCTTCTTCTTTTATCCCAATAGGATTAGGGTTGGGGTTACTTTTCTGTCCCGATTAGCGACGGCTGCGAGGGAACCCAGGTAAGTTCCTCCCTTTCCCGTCCTTACTTTCTCTGTCAGTTAGGGTTAGGGTTTCGGTGTATCTTGAAATTTCTTTCCGGATCGAATCCGGCTTTTCTCTTCTTTTCTGTGATTTCTTTCTTCCCCAAAACTCTAGATCCACACACTAGTAGAAACCTAAAGCTCCGGTACCATTGTTTACTTCTTTGGATCGGCTAGGTGTAGATCTAGCAGGGAGTTCTCTTGACATTTTGGAATAATGGACATGGATACAAATCCAACAGAGAGAGAGCCGGAGAGGGAGAGAGAGAAGAAGGGGGCGAGACGCACCATTGTGCTTGGCTGTGAAGGAGAGGCGATGGTGGCGCGGACATCGGGGTCGATGCAATCGCCGGTGGGTTCTTCCCGTCGCTGACAGCTCCCGCTCGATCGGTCTAGCGGTTAGGAGTGGGTGGCTACTGTGGCGGTGAACATCGTGTTGTGTGCCCCTGGCCCCCACCTCCTCTTTATAGGGCTGCGCGACAGGGGCCCACCGACTACGAGTCGGTTAAGCATCCCCGATCAGGACGCGGTCAAAGGGTCCATCTTAACCATTGGGTCAAGATGGATGAGATCATTCTAACAAAGTTGTCTCAAATTTTCCAGTTCCAAAGGAATCTGCCCACTTAGGTTGCAGTGTCCGATATGTAGATGTTGGAGCATGGTGAGGTTGCCGAGCTCACCAGGGATTTGCCTGACAAGGCTATTGCTGCCTAAACTGAGGGAGGTGAGTTTTGATAACTGAGCCAACCATGTCGGCACAACATCCACCAAGAGATTTGAATGTAAAAAAAGTTTCTGAATGTGCTTGCATGCTGCTAGTCCTAGTGGAATCTGACCAATGAATTTGTTCAAAGATAAATCTATTTTTTGCAACATTGGTAGCATGAAGCTTCGGTTGCCAGGTATAGGTCCATATAGATTGTTCTCTCGGAGATACATGCTCTCTAGCCTAGACATGTTGAAGATGGTAGGAGGCGGTGAGCCTGTGAGCTGATTATTGCTCAAGAACAAATATCGAAGCATGGACAAGGAACCAATACTATGTGGTACAAAGCCAGTGAGACTATTGTTACTGAACGATAAGAAAATCAATGATGGCGTGCTTATGGATGAAAAATTTGGTAGCTGGCCGCTGAGGTAATTTGCTTCCAGAGAGAGGTTTTTAAGATTGTGAAGGCTTAGCAGTTCATTTGGTATTGATCCCTGGAGTTGGTTCAGACCTAGATCAAGAGTTTGGAGTCTCGTAAGATTACCTACAGCAGATGGGATTGTGCCTGACAAACTATTATTCCGAAGATCAAGAGCTATAAGGCGGCGTAATCTTCCAAGATCATCCGGGACTGAGCCTACCACTAGTACACGTGCATACTATACAGGCGGTTGGTAACCTATTTCTACTGGCGTTTTTCAGCACCGCCTGCGCTGGAGGCCAGTAGAAATGGGCCAATTCCACAGGCAGTTCCTTATGAGCCGCCTGTAGAAAACATTTCCACAGACGGCTCTCTTAGGGAACCGCCTGTGTAAATGTTTATTTCCATAGGCGGCTCTCTTAGGGAACTGCCTGTGTAAATTTGACATTTACACAGGCGGTTCCCTAAGAGAGCCACCTGTGGAAATGTATTTTAAAATTGTATTATTATACATTTATTTATTTATATTGTTATTATTTAAATATATTGATATTGGTTGGTGTTCAAACATAGCAACATGCAATTTAAATATTTCATTTCATACATACATTTATATACATCAAAGTTTGGTGCTCAAAGACATAAAGTTAATTACAAGAGTATATACATCATCACACATTATATATACATCAAAGTTTGTTTCTGTCCTCTAATAACCCTCTCTAGTAAGTTTGAGCTTACTAATCTCTGTTAGCACCCGGAACTGTGGCATGGATAATTGGCTTTCATCATCATGATATTTACCTTCACGTGGAATGACATGCTTCATGAGGAACGAGCAGATGTCCTCAACTATGTTGTCTAAAGCACGTTCGTCCATACGCTCCGTCGTCCCTTGCTTATATACCTGCAAACAAAGTTTATAAACATCGTATATTGTATGACTTGCAACTTTAATGTCGGAACTGTATACAGAACTATTACTTGTATTACCTTGGTATGGTTCCTTTCATATCATCCGTTCTCTCTCATGTTCTCGCACACGTAGTAGCCACAGAGGACAGATAAGGGTGGTTGCTTCATGCACTGTATAACAGGAGAGTGGTTATTTATAGTTGAAACCATGGTCCTATGTGTATGATTTGTATTCATAAGAGTAAATTTTCATACGTACCAGCCAGTTATGTATAACCTCCAATAGCTGCCCTGGTCTGTTGGACTCACACTTTCCATTATTTATCTTATAAAACCTGTATGCCCTATGATCTCAAATAGAATCACCATGTTATTCTCAAACTCTCACTATGCTTAAGTATGCATGCATAGCTCGACTTAGAGCTCTAGCAGTTTGATGAATGGAGCATAGCTTTCTTTCGGGTAATCTGTGGAGTCTAGTACCAACACCCTTCCCTCCTTGGGATAAATGATGAAGCATATCCAGTGGTTCCTACTCGAATCAAATTCATGATGCATTTGTGCATTGGAATAGTTTAGATAGATAAATGCAAACTCACACTTACCCAAAGTGGTACGGGGCCACCACCGTTTTCCTATCTTGAAACTTTTTTTAGAGAATCTCCAATGTAGAAGGTGTATTTGGCTTCAAAATCAATTTTCAACTTTCAGAGTTTCTCATCCCGTTCTGCACCTTCCAAACCCTGTAACTCTTTGTTGCCATCCCTGATTCGGAATGTGTGCTGATCTTCGGCTATATCTATTGGGCAGAGATAGGCATTCCTTTCCTCGACACAATAATGAAAGTCCGAACCAAAATACATATCCTGTTGATCATATAACATTCTGCAAGGCACAAGCATGTTAGATATTGAAAATTGATGCAACTACAATGTGTGTAACTATGTAACACTTACAATGCAAATGTCGTTACGATCTGTACGTCTAGCATCTTGTGGTTCATCAGTGCCCACATGTCATCGAATGTAAGCATGCATTTCTTAGTACTCTTGCTGAGAAATGCTATTTGTGGTATGCACATGCTGATGGTGTCGATGCCAACAGAAGAGGCTCTCATGTACCAGTCATGAAACCTTTTTATACCACTTGGTTTCTTCAAGAGTTTGGCCCGACTGAGTAGAGGCTTTCCCCACATGTACTTTTTAGGGATATGCTTGTAGTCTTCTGCAGTTGGCACCTTGAATTTGATAGGAGTTATGACCTCAGGCGTCGACACCTCTGACTTTGCTAGCTCAGAAATCTCATGCTCTTGTACAGTGCGTTTCGAAGCAATGCCTGACAAAAATCTCACTTGCCCAGCTGATTTTTTCTTCAGCTCGTATGGTGAAACCAACTTGGGTATCAAAAATTTCTTCTTTGGCACCTTTGGTGGCTCACTTCTTGGTTCTGGATCTTTGAGTTGTGGGGAAGGGGTGGAATTGAATGGTGTTGGAGATTGTGTTGACTATGGGGTAGGAAGATCATGGAGAGGAGATGGTTGATGGTCAGGGCAAACATGGAGAGGTGATTCTGGTGGGTCGGAAAGACACTGGGGAGGTGAAGGCGGTGGGTTAGGAAGAGGATCGACATGAGCTGACGACTCCTGGGTGGGTGGCATCTCTTGAGAGGGTGGTGGTGGCTCCCTCAGTTGCACGTCCCTCCGAGGCCGAAGAATGAAATTGTTTATTGCCTGTTTGAGTTTCACAATGTCCTCGGAACCAGGGATGTCTAGGATCTCGTCCTCATATCCTTGGACCATGGTCGATACCTCTACTCTGCAGTAGTCTTTAGGAATGTCAGCACCATGGTATTTAGGTCCTCCTGGGATCGCTTTGCCCGTGGCTACTTCCCTTGTACGATGATTATTAATCCCATATCTTATGACTAGGGAGCAAGGCGTACAAGTAACAATGTCGTCAACTGGATAGTGATCCTTGTTTGCCGTAGATGTGACACTGCTTGGAATGATTCTTTCACTCTGTGCCACCAACGGTTGTGACACCATTAGGACTAGCTGCATTTGGGAAGCCTGAGTGCTGATCTGTTGATTTGACACCGCACTCGCCAGTTTCTGCATCAACTCAGGAGGAGGGTTTTCTAGCAACTTCTCCATCATCTCTTGAAAGTCTTTCTTTGCCTCTTCTCGAAAATAAGTTGCCATTTGTTCCTTGTACCGATCACGTTTCTTATACTCATTTTTCCACTGAGGACCGAATCCATCCTTCCATCCTTCTTTGGATGAGATGCCTCGAACACGGCCAGGATGCTCGGGGTTACCGAGGCCAACACTTAGGATGTCCCTCTCCCTTCGTGACGTGAACTTGCCTTCCTACTGCATGCCTACCACTGTAAAGAAGCTCTTCGATGCTTTGTCAAGTATTGGGTCTTCAAAGGACACACCGGTCTCGGTTTCCTTTGGTTTCCGAGCACGGATCCAATTCACGGACCTTTCACCGACTTGCTCGGACAGCACTGGCAACCCTACCGTCTTTTTCGTAGTCTCTTCTTGCCTCCATTTGGGAACCTGGCGCTGGTAACCACCTGTGCCTAGATGGTGGTGGTACTTGTTCCTCTTTGCGAGTTGGGAGTTGGTGTAACACCCTAAAATTTGCATTTATCCAAAATAGTTAAAATGATTTATATAAGCATTTTTGTGAGCATTTTTACTTAGGGAAATAATAATTTTTGAAAAATGAAAATCAAATATAAGGATAGATACATGTTGATGTGTTCATGCTGATGCACTCTGATTTTGTGATGACTGTTTTGGCAAGATCTGAAAATGATTTTAAAATTTAGTTTGAAAATAATTTGAAAACTCTGAAAAATAAAAAGGAAAGGAATTTCTCTTTTCTCCTCCTCTTTTCCTCGCTTTCGGCCTGTTGGCCCAGCTCCTAGCCAGCCCGCAAGCTTCCTTCCCCCTTCCCCTTCCTCCCTTAACTGGCCGAGGCCCAGCCCAAGCGGTGGCGTCCTTCTTTTTCCTTCCCTCATTCTCTTCCTGGGCTGGCCCGATCGGCCTCATCAACTGTTGCTGCCCTCAACCCCTCTCTCACTCGCTGATGAGCAAGGCCCACCCGTCAGTCGCCTCCCTCCTTCCTCCGAAACGAGCACAGCCGACGGCAACCGCCGCCCGCGCCCACGTTCTGAGCGAGTGGGAGCGTCCCCACGACTCGGACTTGTTTTAAGGGACCGCACGCCTGTCATCGCCCTCCCTGCTGCCCCTGCAGTTTCTCCACTCTCACGCGTTCGCGAGCACAAGGAGAGCCATAGCAGACCTCCGCCGGAGCCGCCACTCTCCGTGATTCACCGTCTCCATTCTATCTCTGTCCTCCTTACTGCCGTGGTGAGCACCCCCGCATTCCCCTCTTTCTCCCCATGCCATTGGTCTCTCGAATGGTGGCCCCTAGGGCCCTAATCACCTACGCCGGCGAGGTCCTTCCGCCGCCGGTCATGGAGGATGCCGCACGGGACCTTTCCCGTCCGTGAAAATGGGATGGTCGAGGTCGCCGCTCCTTCCTCTTTCTCCCCATGCCCGCGGAATTGAGAACCGTGCACCGTAGCGCCACTTTGGGAGACTTCGGCGAGCCCTCCACCGTCGCCAACGGCGGTGGCGCCGTGTACCCCCCCAATTACGGCGGCTCGCCCTTCTCTTCCCTCACCCCATCTAATCTCAGCCGCTCATCGCTCGATCAAGGGCCAGAAATGGCTAATACCCCTTCGTGGGTCTTTTTGCTAAAGAGACCCCCAAGAATCTGTAAATCGAACCCGCAGTCCTCAGTTCAAATGAATTTCCTGATTTTCGATTTATTTTAAATCCGAAAATAGTTTGATCTATTTACAGTTTTGCCACTACAGTAAAACGCTTATAAAATCGTCGTTTTAGCTCCGATTCGACCCATTCAACTTGCGTTAGGTTCGTAATTTCATAACCTATGTGTTAATGCCACTGTTAGTTAGGTTTGCAACATTTAAAATTCTTGATTAGGTTAAGTTAATTAACTCGTTATAGGAACCTTGTTTAGTTTGTAACTTTTGCGTCGTAGCTCCGTTTTTCGTGCACTTCGCGTCGATGTGATCGTAGCGAGACGTAGAATATTTTCATAAACTTTTTATCTTGTTTTTATACTGCTGGTGAACTGTTCTAATTATAGGTTTGTTTGTTATGCATGAATGCTCCTAAAATGTGTATGTTGCCGTGTTGGTCGAGTTCAGACGGTGAGGAGTACATTGGGAGCCAGGAGTACTTTGAAGACCAGCAAGATCAGCAAGAGGGTGCTAACTAAGGCAAGTATAGCATGGGCCTACCTTGTTGTCCTATTCATTATATAACATATTCATTATGCATGTGTCTAATATTACTCGATTATAAGGACTTCCTAGCAAATTGATGACCTGTACCTTGATTCCTATGGGGATTATTTGCATTTGGGTAGAATGCTAGTGCTCTAACTAAACATGATCTACACAATGATTAAAGGAACCAACGGATAAACATGATGATAGTAGTGGAACTAAAGGGTGATGGTGCAAATGATGTTGATCATGTTGCCCTAAACCCTCAGTAAGGACTTATCTGTAGGGCAAAAGCTGGGACTTACAGTGCAACCGTGGGAGTTAAATGGCTCTGACTTTAGCTCAGTAGTAGGATCTTTTCTAACTTGTTAGAGGTTACCCGAAAGGGCGCAAGAGGGGCTTGCCACGTTGGGTATAGAACTGCCTCTGTTCAGATGTGTATAGCCTGCGGGAATTGTGCCATCGAAAGGGGGGTTCTCTATATCTGCCTGCCGAGGAAACCTAGCGGTCCTAACTTGTTAGAAGAGACCTATGGAAGGTGTACCCTGCCCGCTCACCTTGGAAGTGTTATGGGAGTAATTAACCCGGGCATATGGGCAACACGACTCACGGGTAAAGATGCACAACCTCTGCAGAGTGTTAAAACTGTTATAACAGCCGTGCTCACGGTCACGAGCGGCCCGGAAAACTCATAGAATAACTGGTTACTTACAATGTTGTTGTGCATGGTGAACTATGATGATATTATGATGATGATGACGATGATGATGATATAATGTTGATCAATAACCCTATTTAATTCTAGTATATGATCATGTGGGCTAATATGGGAGCCTAAGCATAAGTTGATGTTAACCAATGATAAAATGTTGACTTACTAAAATGCTAAATGCAGTAAACCGTGTCTGCCTTTTGAGCCTCATGAATCCCCATGTTATGCTTGTGGAGTACGAAATGTACTCACGCTTGTTTATTTTTCAATACTTTGGAAAAATCCCGGATGGGTACCAGATTGCCAGAGATTGGAGCAGATAGGCTTGTGATCAACCAGTCAGTTGTCCCTGTGGAGTGGAGTTTTCACCTGAAGACCAGAGTTGTCTTTCCGTTGTTTGCTATCTAAGGTTATATCTTTTATAATAAGTACGTTATATATTAAGCATTGTCATTTGATATTACCCTTATTTGTAGCTATATGTGAGATTTGACTTCCTGGGCTCACATATGGTGTGTATCTGGTTTTGTTCTTAAAATCGGGTGCTGACAGTTGGCTTCGCTCCGAACTATGAAGTTAGGGTCATTCCTCTGCTCTAGAAAAACAGCCCACTGCCCTTTAGAAATCTTGTATTTTGTTGTCGGATCCATCCCTATCTTTGCATACTTGACATTCATCTCCGACCTCCAACCTCGGAAACTAATTGCACACTGCTTCATTGTATATGCCTTCACTAGATCATCTGGCATGTTCCGAGGAAACTGGAACCTCGTCTTCATCTTATCCCAAATTTTTGTCTTGTCATCATCGGACACACCGGACCAGTTTTTAATTATGATATCAAGAATGTCCCTCACACAGAAACCAACTGTGTTCCAGTATTTGGGTAGGGCTTCCTCTGGAGATAGGGGCTGTCCGATCGGGCTCACATCTGTGATGGCATATGTGTCATCTAGAAATTGGTTCAGCCCTCTCTCGCCTCGTTTCAAACCTAGCTGCTTCCTTTTCCTAGGCCGACATGGCCTCTCAGTGCTCGTCGTCGCGGTCATCGGTTCCGGTGCATCTTCGTGTGCCACTTCCTCCTGAGACATGATCTCTCTAGACTGAGACATTGTCTCCTGAGTATAGACATGTGAATCATGGACGGGTTTCTATGTAGAAACTACGAATCGAAATCATGAATGTCTCTAATTTACCTCATCGTCTTCTGGATTGTAATCAGGGTCACGTGCCAATTCACGACGAGCCTTTCTCACTTCTGGAGGCTCCATGTCGTCGCTAGCTTCTTGTTCGTATGACGACTCTGATGATTTGCCCGTTTCTACTTACTTCGTGGGGTGGGATGACCCTAAGATGACCCCTAGATCTTATTCCATAGGGTGGGATGACCCTTCTACTTGCTCCGTGGGATGGGACTGTAGTGCTTCGTTCTTGTGAGGAGAACTCATCGCAGAAATCTGTGTAAACGAGAAACACGGTTTATATTGCATATCGAATTCATTGGACCTAGATTGATCGCATGTAGAGTCTCCTCGAGGTCTTAAGCCTATAATTCATTGGACATGTATTTATAAAAGGATAGGCACAAATAATACATACATATATTTCCATACATCATAATCACAAATGAAATAATAATTATGAATCCTATTACATATACAAAGAGAAATATTAACAAGTATTAATAAAAGGATAGGCACAAATAATACATACATATATTTCCATACATCATAATCACAAATGAAATAATAATTATGAATCCTATTACATATACAAAGATAAATAATAACAAATATTTATAAAAGGATAGGCACAAATAATACATACATATATTTCCATACATCATAATCACAAATGAAATAATAATTATGAATCCTATTACATATACAAAGAGAAATAATAACAAGTATTTATAAAAGGATAGACACAAATAATACATACATATATTTCCATACATCATAATCACATATGAAATAATAATTATGAATCCTATTACATATACAAAGAGAAATAATAACAAGTATTTATAAAAGGATAGACACAAATAATACATACATATATTTCCATACATCATAATCACAAATGAAATAATAATTATGAATCCTATTACATATACAAAGAGAAATAATAACAAGTATTTATAAAAGAATAGGCACAAATAATACATACATATATTTCCATACATCATAATCACATATGAAATAATAATTATGAATCCTATTACATATACAAAGAGAAATAATAACAAGTATTTATAAAAGGATAGGCACAAATAATACATACATATATTTCCATACATTATAATCACATATGAAATAATAATTATGAATCCTATTACATATACAAAGACACAAATAATACATACATATATAAAATTACATGTAAAAGACATAATAATATTTCTCTGATTTTATTTATGTTTTTTCTGCTTTTTTAATAATTTTTAACTATTTTTTATATGGTTTTATTCAATTTTTCACTAAAAATTGCCAAAGTAAAAAAAACTGCCTCTTCCTCTCCCCTCCCTCCCCTTCCCGACCGCCACCGCGCCCGCCCACCGTCCGCCGCCGCACCACCGCGCCCGCCCCTTTCTACCGCGCCCGCTCGCCGTCCGCCGCCCGCCCCTTTCTACAGGCCATGCCACCGCACCACCGCACCGCCGCCGCCACCAACGTCGCCACCGCCACCGCGTCCGCCCTTCCTCGTCCGCCGCCGCCGTCACGCGCGCACGCGCAGAGAGAGAGAGAGAGCGAGCGAGGAGGAGAACTCACCGCAGTGCTCGACGGGTGCGATGAAGACGGAGGGGTCCGGCTAGACGGCGTCGAGGGCAGCGCCGGTGGCGTGGAAATTTCGGACAGCCTGCCGGTGTTCTTTCAAATGAACTGGGCGTCAGGACTTAGAAAAATTTCGGGCGAAAGAGATGAAATATATAAGGGGGCGTTTATACAGGCGGTTGGTATTGACCACCGCCTATAGAAATGCATTTCTATAGGCGGTTCACTACGAGGGCCGCATGTAGAAATGCATTTCTACAGGCGGTTCACTACAAGGGCCGCCTGTAGAAACACATTTCTACAGGAGGTTCCCAAAGAAAACCGCCTGTAGAAATAATTTTCAATTTATTTTAAGTTTTCCTTATATATATTTTCAGAAATTGTTTAAATGATTCAAAAAATCATTTTTTTGAAAATATTTGTTATAAATTAGTGAAAAAACTGTTGTTGTGTTCCTCTTGACTAGATATACATGTTAAAAATATGAAATTTCATGTTTGAGGTACTTTTGTATGCCGCTTTATTTAAAATGATTTAAATTGAATATGTGTCTAATATCTTGTTTAATACATAAATAATTCTAGGAATACGAGAAAAATATGAATCTAATTTTATTAGCTTTATTGTTTTGTGTAAATGCTACAAAAATATAGTCCTTGGTGCAATTTATTGTTGACAATATAAAGCTGAGGAACTCATATGTTTGATCATGGTTTGGTGGAAGGGCTCTTCTATGTATGTGAAGCATGTATCTTATGCCTATCTCCAAATGTCTTGAAATTTTTTTTGGCAACCTCCTACACCCAAATCATGGTCCAACACAAGATCTCAGGATTTTCTAGTCCTGCAAGCTATTATTACATTTTTCTTCACGCTAAATGAGATGAAAAATGGTGGACTACACCTAGATCCCACTAGGTTTTTTCATCAACCGCAACAAAGTTTTGTTTCCTAGGGTAGATGAGACCCTATGGAGAAGTTTGGCACCATTTGGAGTCGTTTCAGGGGCAGACTCAGTTCAAGCGCTAATTACCGGGTGACGTCACGCAGAAATTCAATTAAACCGGATAAAGTACCAAACCACATCAGAAAAATCCCAAACTTGGTGAGTTGAACATCAATGGCACTAGTAAGCCTTAGAAAAAGTGAAATAATCATAGGGTCTTACATGTAGAAACAGAGAAGGGCACATAGCACACATTTTATCATAAATGGATTACATGGCAAATGACAAATAAAATCTAGGCAGCTACTGTTCTTCCTTGTCCATCGTGACATACCCAGGGCAACGAGCTCTGTGGAATGCTTCGTTCAACATTCCTTATCTTTACTGGATGATCGTCTACAAATAGAGACATGTCGCTGAACTGGTTAAATTCATCCAGGTCAGATACACCATCAACTCCTATGGCTTGTTGCTTTCCAGGGAAAACTACATGCTTTGGCTTGTTGGTACTTTTCTTTTGATCATTAAGAGACAGGATCTGTTCAGCATAGAAGACTTGTGCAGCGCGATTAGCCATTATCCATGGATCATCTTTGTAGCCTACCTTACTTAGATCAAGAACTCTGACCCCCATAGTTGTCCACTGTGACATGTTTGTCTTTAACCCATTGACATCGAAACACAGGGATCTGAAATGTACCATAGTCTAGTTCCCATATGTCCTCAACGAAGCCAAAGTATGTAGTTTCCTCACCAGTTTTAGAGTCTATGGCGTCGCATCGAACCCTACTGTTTTGTGCCATGCTCTTTTGGTCCCTGAACTTGGTACAGAACGTGAAGCCACTAATGTCATAGGTCTGCCATGTCATGACTTGGCGTGATGGTCCAGATGCTAACACCTTGATGGTGCGTTCCTCGAGTGTTTCCCCATTTGGTTTGTCCTGCTCCCTTAGCCATGAAGTGAATCGATTCTTGTGTTTCTTCATTAACCATTCTTTCGTGTGCCCATGATTATGTTCGCGAACCTCTTTAATGTGTTGGTTGATCAAAGGCTCCATTATCGATAGCTGATGTAGGACGCTGTGATGTGCCTCGAGAACTGTATTGTAATCGTTTGGGAGCAATGTTTTCTTTCCCATCCTCCCTCTTTTAGTCAGCCTACCCTCGTGTCGTGATGGAGGTAGACCTATTGCAACCTGGTCTTTTAGGACCCTGTTGCAGAATGGACCTCCGGACTCAATAGCCTCTTCTGTTAAGTACCCCTCTACCATAGACGCCTCTGGACGAGCACGAGTAGATACATAGCCATTTAGTATTGACATGAAACGCTCATACGTCCACATCTCATGCAAGTACATGGGACCTAGTGCCTCTATTTGTGGAACCAAGTGCACGACAAGGTGAACCATCATATCGAAGGATGCTGGGGGGAAACACATCTCAAACTATGACACTGTCTCCACTGCAAATTCCTTAAGAGATGCCAACTCATCACAGTCTATCACCTTCTATGAGATCCTGTTGAAGAAGTAGCAGAACCATGTGACTGCAACCTTTATCCACACTAGGTTTATAGCCCTGATGGCAATAGGGAGGAAAGTAGTTAGCATGACATGACAATCATGTGAGTTGTAGTTGGTGAGTGTAAGGTCTTTCATTGACATAATACTCCGTATGCTAGAGCAGAATCCAAATGGAACTTTCAATTTCTTTAACCACACACATTGCATGTTTCTCATCGTTGTTGAGGTTGTAGCTTGCTACAGGGAGGTGGTACTTGCCATTTTCTAGCCGAACAGGGTGAATTTCTTTTTTTATGCCTAATTGTACCATGTCCATGCGTGAATTTAGTCCTTCCTTTGTCTTGCTCTTCATGTCTAGTAAGGTGCCAATTAGACTTTCAAACACGTTCTTCTGAACGTGCATACCATCGATTGCATGGCGTACGTCTAACTCTGGCCAGTATTCCAAATACTCAAAGGCCGTGTTCAGATGCCGAATTCGGCCAGCAGATTTGGCACAGTGCGCATTAAATGCGCACTGTAGCAATTCGTTTGTATTTGGTAAAAATTATCCAAACTTTGACTAATTAGGCTCAAAATGTTCGTCTTGCAAAGCACAACAAAACTGTGTAATTAGTTTTTAATTTCATCTACATTTAGTACTCCATGCATGTGCCGGCATTTTGATGTGATGGGAATCTTCTTTTTGTATAGTGGAATTTAGGGTTGAAATTTAGCATCTAAACAAGGCCAAAGAAAATAGACTTCTTCTTGAATGTAGCCCTTGGAGCTGGTTTGACATTCTTTCTTGGTTTTCCGTCTTTTGTCTTCTTCCCGAAAACAAATTTGAGTTTACTGACTATGCTGAAAACTTTTTTGCCTTTACTGTTACCTGATGGAGCAGTAGACTGTAGTTCACTATTATTGTCAAAGTACTTATCTATCTTTTTCTGCCAGTACCTGTGTTCTTTCGATAAGAAACGTCTGTGCCTCATGTACGCTATCTTCTTAGATGCAGTAAGGTACACGTAAGCGGTGTCATCTATGCATACCACGCAACCAAGCTTCCCCTTGAATAATGTAAAGAGAGCAGGGTAGTCGTTAATCGTAACAAAGATAATTGCTCTGAGCGTGAATGATTCTTTGCGGTACTCGTCCAACATTTGAACACCTGTTTCCCACAGTATCTTCATGTCCTGCATTAAGGGCTCTAAGAAAAATTCCATATCAACTCCAGGCTGTGTAGGTCCAGAGATAAGGATGGTTAGCAAAAGGTACTTTCGCTTTTGCATCAACCATGGAGGAAGGTTGTAGATGGTGAGGATCACCGGCCATGTGCTGTGCTTGCTGCTCCTCTCAGCAAATGGATTTATTCCGTCAGTACTCAGTGCGAACCTAACATTCCTTGGTTCCCTTGAAAAGTCTTTGTGGTTTTCATTGAAATCTTTTCACTGCTGGCCATCGGCTGGGTGTCGAAGCTTTCCATCGTCTTTGTGCTCATCAGAAGCATGCCAGCTTATAAGTTGGGCATCCTCTGGGTTAGTGAACAAACACCTCAATCGATCGACCACAGGAAGGTACCACATCACCAAAGCAGGAATCTTTTTCTGCGCATAATAGTCTACTTCTTCCTTTTCTTTGCCGGTGGGTTTTGAACTACTCTTCTGGATCTTTTGTTGGGTCTTCTTTGGTTTTTTCCCTTAGATACGTAGGCAGCACACTCTTCCTCTATGTAGTCTTTATTTGTCTTGTACCTACTTGCACCACACTTCGGACAGCTGTCCAAGTCCTTATAATCATCACCTCGATATAGGATACAATGATTTCTACAAGCATGGATCTTCTCAACACCCATCGTGAGTGGACTGATTAGCTTCTTTGCAAAGTACGTGTTAGCAGGCACTTTGTTCTCCTTAGGAAGCATGTCTGCGATAATGCTCAAGAACGCATCGAAGCCAGCATCAGAAAGACCATATCTAGCTTTGCACACCAACAACTTTAGCACAGATCGCAACGTCATGAACTCTTTGGTGCAACCCTTGGACTCATCGTACAAAGGCTCTTCTGCTGCCTTCATCAGGGTCTCCATACCTTTCATGAAGAACACTGATGGATCGTCTGCATGACGACGCAACATTGCCTCTAGAAATTCTGCATCTTCCGCAGCCATATTAGTTTCGGCGCCATCTTCATTTCCTCCAGCGAAACCATGATCAGGAACATTTGGCACAACATGTTCAACGGCTAGACCATCGGTGTCAGGTTATTGTGTCTCGTGTATGAACTCAAACCCGTCAATAAGCACTTCTGGACCATCGGCATCGATGTTCGTAGGAATTCCAGTTGCATAAGGAGCAGAGCTACCCTCTCCATGCTTTGTCCAAATCAAGTAATCTTTCATAAATCCTCGACGGACCAGATGAGTAAGGATTTGTTGGATATCATCAGATACAACAAAATTTCTACAATCCATGCATGGACAATGTATGTGCGTCTTTCTTGTTCTTGAAGCATGGTTCTTAGCAGCATCAATAAATCTCTAGACCTCAGTTATGTATGATGGATCTAGTCTTGATAAATTATACATCCAGAATGACCTCTCCATCACTACCTGTAAAACACCATTCATGATCTAGGGTTTAGATAGGATTTATCTAGGGTTTATGGTTTAGCTTGAGATTAAAGGAAAAAACCTAAGTTGCATGATTAAAAAAAATCTAAATATATAACATAATTATAGAAACACACAATTCATTAGAAATGTATAGATGTGGAAAAAATAAATTGAGAAATAAGGAGAGATATTGAAGTAAAAAACCAAAGTACCACATAATTGAAAAATAAAAAAAATCTACATTTCTCTCTCTACATAAATATATAAGAATACACCATTGATTCAATCTTGCATAAACTAGCTAAAAATTAAGCAAACATGAAAAGAGAGAGAGGAGAGGCATTATCCAACCATCTTGAGCAACCTCATCTAACCATCTTAAGAAATAAAGACAAGAAGCTAGCTATTCTTCTCCCACACTCATGGTGAAACCCTAGATCCAAAAAGTTGCTCTAATTGAGCATTAATGAGCAAATTGAGGCAATTGGGACATAAACTGACCTTTTTTGGCAACCTCCTTCTAAGAAATCAAGATCAAAACGTCCCCATTGTATTTTGTAAAATCTGGACCTCCAAAATCGCCTCCAATGGAAGGTGGCTGCGAGATATAGTGCTGCTCAGGGAGGAAGAAGTGATATTTATACCCAGAGAAATCACAGGCGGTTGGCTTGTGGTAATGCTTCTTCACAGGCCTTAAGCCAACCGCCTGTGACCGCCTGTGTAAATGAAACATTTACACTGCCTGTGGTAATGCATCTTCACATGCGGTTGGCAGCTCTGAGACCGTTCTTTTTATACCACATGCGCGTGATAACTAAAACCACCTGTGGTATAAAAAGAAGACGTCGGCGTTGTACTCTTTTCTACTAATGTACAAGGCCTGTGCCCGTCAGGTTAAGCACACGTAGGAAAGAAAGGTTACCGAGGTGCGGCGAGAGATGTCCCTGGAGAGGCATACCCGGCAGCTCGAGCATGGTGACCCGCTGCGGTTGTCGCCGGCAGCACGACACGCCGGTCCAGTGGCAGAAGGACGTCTGATTCGTCCAGTTGTTGGCAAGGAGATGAAAAGGATCGGACAGCTGGGATTTGAAGGCCAGCAACGTGGCAAGGTCGGTGTTGCTGCTGCTTCGAGCGGTGACAGATGGTGCTGCAGCCATGGCCAGGATCAGCAGCAAGCAGCTGCTGAGCATTACTATCATTTCTGGATTGTATGGATGCTCCATGACCTCTCGCATGAGATGTGCAAAATCTGCCTGCAGTATGCACCGCGAAGCAGCATATCCTGACGCGCGGGGTCTTATCTAGCGAGCCAAAAGATTCTGAACCACATTATCTTTACCTCGCTGGACCGGCGCATGTTGTAATCAAGGAAGACTTGACCAGAAGACTTTGACGGAGGATCTTTGCTGCCGGTTGGTCCATTTGGAAACTTCCACTCTAGGAACTAGCTATTACTCTCTGTGTTTACAAAAGAATCCAAGTATGATATCGGTGCTGGTCAATCTAGCTTAAGTTTGACCAAATATATACTAAATTATTTTATCATTTATGTATCCAAATAAATTTATTATGAAAATATATTTTATAATAAATCTAATAGTACTTATTTTGTATCATGAATGTTTATAATTTTTTTATATAAATTTAGTCGAAGTTTAGATTGTTTGACTTCTTGAAAAACGAGAATTGCATTCTTTTGTGGACGGAGGGAGTTCCTGGCAATAAAAATGGCTGATAATAGTTGCCTAAAATTGATGTCTAAAATGTTATAATTTTTTCGTCTTTTCTTTTCCACTCTTCTGAACCCTTCCATGAGGCCGATGCCGCCATCGCTAGCTCCCGCCTCCACCACCGCCGTCAGTTTAGCCCCTGACTCCAGATTGCCCCGCTAGCTCGTCCAGAGGAGCCGTGGGAGGTTCAGAGGTTCTATCTCTGGTATATGCATGCTTCGAAGTTAGGCATGAAGGAGTTCATTCAGAGGGTCCCCAAGGAGTACTTCCACTAAGATGAGGACGCTTATTTCTCTACTTCCACGACATGCATAGGTTGCTGCGGCGCAAGGACCTCGATGTCGCCTAAGTCACCCTTTTTGCAATGTAACTTATTGCACCTCTGCATCACTGTAGGTAATTAAGTTCGTTACGATCAAATTAACAATGCCATGACGACGACTTGTGCTTTGTAGGATGCAATCATATGCTTGCAAGGAAATAAGGAAAAATATTATCTACCTATCTCCTATGCATATTACCGAGAGGGCCATCATTGGCTATGATATATCGGACACGCATCCGAGGCTGGCGAACTTGCAAGGGTTGGAGCGAGTGGAAGCCTGGGTTTTGTTGCAAGGTGAGATCAAGTACAGAAAAGGACAGTACATCCTCAAGCCATGAAGAAGATCCAGGGAAATGGGTGTATCCTTGCCGCCCACGAGTTCGGGTAAGTTGAAATGATACCTGCAAGAGCTGTTGGGTTCCTAACCTTCATATTTTAAGATTTGAGATCCATGTTGTTTCAATGGTGTAGCTTGGGCATCATCAGGCATTGGATTGTATTTATAATCTATCCACAGGATGGAATGACTTGCGTATTCGACTCCTTGCGCCATACGGACAAGCATGGGTACATGCAGTTCGAAGCATGTCTGCGATAGTATGTGACGACACACATCTTCTTTCAAGCACTCAAAGTATGATCGTATTTGTTGTTGACACTAGTGGTTGGCATACAACGCTTACAGGAAGTATGTGGAAGACCCCAACTGCTACGATCGTAGGTCCGAGAAGAAGAAGCAGCAGTGGGGCATAAAACTGAGGCTGAGGCGAGAATTCCCGGTACTACTACTAGTACTTATACTCCTCCTGCCCCTACTTGTACTACTACTACTACAACAACTACTACAACTCCTACTACTACTACTACTACTACTACTATCCTAGTACTACTACAACAACTACTACTACCTGACTACCCTACTAGTACTACCACTTACTCCTACTACTACAGTTACTACTACTACAACTGTAGAAGAAGAAGTCACCAATATGTTAACATGTGGTAAGATTTGATAACATTAGACCCATCTCAGATAAAAAAGAAAAGTACATAGAAGCTGTGAAGTAGATAAAATAATTCAGCTACATAGGCAAAAAAAAGTTGTATTATATCTAATCTCACCACTAAAAATGTTTTAATCATTCTAGATAAAATGTGCCAACACTTCCGAAGTGGACATGCATCAAGAATGAAGTTTAGGCAAAGTGGCGAAGAAAAATTAAAAGAAAAAAGTCCAATCAACAAGGAACAACAAAAAAAGTTGTGAAGACAATTTCTAGCTACACATGTAATCTAACTAACAAAATTCATCTTTCATTTTTATTAAAAATGTCCTCAATACTAGATAAGCTTTTGATTCTTGCAGGATAACCAACGAAAGAAAAAGAAGACAAAAATAAATATAATCACAATACTCGAATCAGATGGAGAACATACTGAAGAAAAGATAACAGATGGAGAACATAAAGGACAAAAGATAATGAGTGCTGGGAAAAGAATATGTAAAATAGAAGCAGAGTTAGATGAAGAGAATGAGGAAACAAATATTTTAAAAAAACTAATCAAGAGATATTTTGGCGCGAGGCGCGACTCTGTTAGCGAGCTGATCCGCGACACCGGCTCTACTATTGTTTGCTTATAAGAAACAAAGCTACAGGTTGTTGACGACGCAGTAGTGACACGCACCCTTGGGCAGAACTTCGTGAACAATTATGCCGTCCTGCCGGCCACCCAAACCAGAGGAGGAATTCTCCTTGCCATAGCTGAGAACTACTTTACCTTGTCAGATACCCAACTCACCACCAATGCTATCACATCAACAATCTCCATGAGAGCTGATGACACAAAATGGCAAATCACCGTGGTCTACGGACCGCAGGGGGATGACGCGAAGTTGCAATTTTTACAGGAACTAAAGAACATTCCTTGCCCCGATCATGACAGATGGCTCATACTTGGGGATTTCAACCTCATATACCAAGCAGAAGATAAAAATAACACAAACCTCAACAGGCGCTTGATGGGGTCCTTCAAAGCAACTATAGACAGCCTCCTACTTAAGGAAATCCATCTGAATGGGCGTTGCTTTACTTGGAGCAACGAGCAGGACAGCCCGACACTCACTAGGATTGACAGGCTCCTCTGCACAGCTGATTGGGACTTACTCTTCCCATCATGCTTCCTACATTCGCTACCGTCCCTGATGTCGGACCACACTCCACTCCTCTTGCTAGGAGAGCTGCAGCATCACCAAAACTCGTGCTTTCGTTTTGAAAATTTCTGTACGAAGATGGATGGGTTCCAAGAGCTGGTCCAAGATATCTGGAACAAGCCGGTGGCTTCTACCCAACCTCTCAAGCGCCTGCACGTCAAACTGTCCCGGGTAGCGAAGGGTATCAAGCGATGGCGAAAAGAAAAAATAGGGGACTTAAGGCTACAGCTCGCACTCGTCAAGGAGATCCTACTACAGCTTGAGGCTGCACAAGAACACAGAGCCCTCACCCAAGAAGAGCTACAATTGAGACGTCGGCTGAAAGCTCGCAGTCTGGGTCTTGCTGCAATAGAGAAATCCAGAATCAGGCAAAAATCCCGCCTCACCAACATTAAATGTGGTGACGCCAACACAAAACTCTTCCACATTCGCGCAAGCTCAAGGGCCAGGAAGAACTATATCCAGTGCCTGCATAAGGACAACGGGATTGCACTCACACACGAAGATAAAGAAACCGTGGTTGGCGACTACTTCAAGAATCACCTTGGCTCTATGGTTCCAAGACTGTCCACCTTCCTATGGTCTGCACTCGGCTATAATCCCCGTGACCTCTCTCAGCTGGAAGCAACCTTCACCCAAGAGGAAATCAAGGAGACAATCTATTCCATGCCAGGAGATAAAGCGCTAGGCCCGGACGGCTTCACAGGGGCCTTCTTCAAATCCTGCTGGGAAATCATCAAGGTTGATGTAGCAGCAGCCATCAACACCCTTTTTTATATGAACTCACAAGGTTTTGATCTGCTTAACTCAGCAAACATTGTCCTCCTTCCAAAGAGACAAGATGCCAGGTGAGTCACAGACTATAGGCCAATCAGCCTAATCCATAGCATCGCCAAGCTCTTCTCCAAGCTGCTTGCCAACAGGCTTGCGCCGCTACTGGATTCTCTGGTTTCAAAATGCCAAAGTGCTTTCATCAAAAAAAGAAGCATACATGATAATTTCCTCTATGTCCAGAACACTGTTAGAAGCCTGCACAAGTCAAAGACTCCAGCACTATTCATGAAACTCGACATTCAGAAAGTGTTTGACATCGTTAATTGGAGCTACTTGTTAGAGGTACTGCAGGCTCTCGGTTTCGGATCTCGTTGGCGTGAATGGGTATCTATCTTGTTTCGCACAGCCACCTCTAGAGCGATGCTAAATGGCGTGCCGGGGCCAAAATTCCACCATGCTAGAGGAGTGCGCCAAGGTGACCCACTCTCGCCCATGCTTTTCATCCTAGCTATGGACCCGTTACAGCGACTGCTCAACCTAGCTACTGGCCGCAATGTCCTTACGCAACTGCCTCTTGCCACAGCAAAATGGAGGACGTCCATGTACGCCGATGATGCGGCGATCTTCATAAGCCCCAAAAAGAAAGACATTGAAGCCGTCAAATCCATTCTGGACACCTTCAGCAAGGTGTCGGGCCTTAGCATAAACATGGATAAAAGTTCTGTCCACCCGATCAGATGCGAGGAGATTGACCTGGACCATGTACTCTCGGCTTTCTCGGGGACCAGAGGATCTTTCCCTTGCCGCTACCTAGGTCTGCAATTGCACACAAGGCCACTCCAAAAAGTGCACGTGCAGCCTCTAATTGAACGGATTGGCCAAAGATTACCCGGCTGGAAGGGCAAGCTACTAAACAAGGCAGGGCGGCTAACGTTGGTCACTTCGGTCCTCTCATCTATGCCTACATACCACCTGACCGTCTTCCGACTAGCTGCCTGGGCTAGGAAACAGATTGACAAAATTCGTAGGTCTTTTCTATGGAAGGGGGAAGAAAACGCGAACGAAGGACATTGCCTCGTCAATTGGCCAACTGTGTCCAAACCTAAGGAACTTGGTGGTCTCGGGGTGCCTGACCTGGACAAGTTTGGTAGAGCACTTTGGTTACGTTGGCTGTGGCAGGATTGGGTGGATCCCTCCAAGCCGTGGGCTGGCTCTGAGTTGCCTTGCAAACCCACTGACAGATTGTTGTTCAATGCATCAACCATTGTCACAGTCGGAAACGGCACAAAAGCGCAATTTTGGCACCATAGCTAGCTAGAGGGAGAGGCTCCCAGGAACCTTGCACCGTAATTCTTTGAGCTAGTAAGAAGAAAGAATAGATCGGTCCAGCAGGAGCTCCAAAAGGACGGCTGGATTCGATCTCTCAGGGGCAAGATCACAACAGCCACACACCTAGAGGAATTCATATCCTTATGGATCATAATACAAAACATCCAGCTGCAGCCAGGAGTACAAGACTTTATTACCTGGAAGTGGACGCCTAATGGCATATACTCCACCCGCTCGGCATACCGCATACAATTCCAAGGATGCTACAGAAGATTCCAGCCAGACCTTATATGGAAAGCACATACCGAGAACAAATGTAAATTCTTCTGGATCCTTGTGCAAAACAAAATTCTCACAGCTGACAACTTGCAGCTTAGGAACTGGCCACACCAAGACCACTGCGCCATGTGCAACGGACCACTAGAATCGGGCCTTCACCTGTGCCTGTTGTGCCCTCTAGCCAAAGAGATTTGGAACCTTGTGCTGACCTAGGAACTTTTGATGTACAACTAATCCATCCAACACAAATTCGTGCTTGGTGGGAGGAAGCGGCTGCCACAATCCCAAGGCAACGACGACGACACTTCAACGGAGTGGTGATTTACACGATGTGGAACATTTGGAAAGAAAGAAACAGAATGATTTTTCAAAACACTGCCATGGACGCAAGACAGGTGGCCTCCAAAACCAAAGAAGACATTGATCTTCGCTCATGGGTCTTTAGCAGCATAACTTAGCCCCCCTCTGTTTTTTCCCTAAGGGGAGAGGAGATCGTTCTTCTTTTGTACCTTGGCTGTGCCCTCTAGGTGTTTTAGGCCTTCGGGCTTTCTGTACATAAACCTCTATCTTTTCTTAATTGAAAGGCAGAGCTCCTGCTAAGTTTTCAAAAAAAAAAATTTACCATTCTAACATTCTTTGACAAGAAAACATATCATACTTTATATGTTTTACATGATATAATTTGAAATTCTACCAAGAATATGAAAGCACATATCCAGGAGAAGAAACCAATGATAAGTTTGATGGAAAAAAGTAAGACACAAACAACACATAAACTAAGAAAGAGGAGGCTGAGTTGCAGAATAAACAGAAGGCAAGGAAATGAAACAAAAGACAAGAAGATAGAAATATCTTCTAAAAAGGAATTTCAGTTAAGTTTGGTTGCCCTTGATCATCTTTACCATTATTAATTACAAAAAGTGCAGAACAAGGAGGACAATGAGGATTCAGCTCTATACAGGTCAACAAGGCAAAGAAGAAATGCTACAAAATAAACATAATAGGTACATGGATACTTCTGAATAATGTAATGACAATATGTTCAATCTTTTAGGTTAGACGATTATCTAACCACATACGTATTACTAAAATTTGTTATGCACCCATAAAAATTGATACAAGACACTTGACAAAAACAAAGGAAATATTTGAACATCGAACCAATTTTAACATTGTTATCCGTGTGTTCATGAAGTGATGCACTATTTAATCATAGGACAATTTGTGATTTCTAATGCAAAACATAGACTGTTTGAAATATTATACATATTATTTTGGTTTGCCTTATAATCTCCATACTAATTTCACACTGATAGATCTCCTTTGAAGTACACATAGCATCCTATTTTGAATATTTAATAACAGCAAGTGCTATTTTTTTTATGAAACAGGAGGTGTTGCCCCTACTGGACTTTTATTAAAAATTTGAAGAACAAAATACAAGGTTCCAAGTTTGAGGCTGAGGATACAAATAAATAAATAAAGAAAATCATAACTATTACACAAAGCTGTCTAGCCATTGATCAAACAAAGGTTGGTATTTGCTTTTAGCAACAGCAAGTGCTATTATTAAGGAGTATGAGATTTTGTAGTATACATTGTTGCCTGAAGATAGATGCAGGCCTGAGCATGACAGTATTAGAAAGAGCCATGCGGGAGCACGGGTTGGTGGACTAGTAAATATAATTAATGAAAATCACCCACCGTGATAATGGAATACGTTGCCAGTTGTTCAGATACAAGTAACTTCGATGGATTATGGATTACTATGGTCCGTCACAAACATGTTCAACAAGTGGGATCGTCTGCCTCTGCCGCCTCAGCTCAATGAATTCCATGCACCTTGAGATATACGATGAAGCTGGCGATCACGACGTATGGCCACAGTACCCAAAAGGGGAAGGAAACGAAGAACGCAAAAACCAAGCGTGAAACCAGCTGCTCCATCGCAATACCCCGCCTTTTAAGAAGCACCAGCTGTTCCACCCCTATTGTCCACCCTAACCAAACGATGTCCAGCAGCACGAAGCCAGTTAGCACCCATGTGATGATAACAGCTTCTCGGGCAACCGGAGCTAGCACCGCATACGTGCCGAATGCAAATGCGGCGGCTAGACTCCGGGCTGAGCTGTTGACCAGGAAGACGGATAAGGTGATGTTGTACACGCGTGTGCGGATGTTAACGGCGGTCGTTGAAGCGTACATGAGACAGATGGTGGCCATGGCAGAGCAGGTCGCCGCCAGATTGTTGGCCACGAGGAATGCCTGGAAGGAGTACTTGAAGGCAAGCTCCGGTGTGCCCGCCAGCTTGTTATCGCCCGTGCTGTATCCTCCGGGTAACTGGAAAGCTGCGGCGAAGGAAACCGTTAAGATGAGCACTGACACAACGCCAATGGTCGTTGTGTTTTCTTTGATTTTCTTTTCCTCCTGCTTGTCCCCAGTACTTTCTAAACGGCCTAGATGCTGACCGCTGCGGTGAACACCAGATCTAGCACCGACAAGTATTAACAGCCGGCGCATCCTCATTGTTGAATCCTGCAAAGTGACCAGAAATGAAAAAGAAAAATGTGGGGAAACTTCATTATTATATTCAAAGTTGCTGCTTCTATAGATTGTACGCAATCCATATTACAAGCAGTATAGTTTGATTTTTTTTAAATGTCCCACAATCTATATCTAGGTCTTTAATGGGGCCTACACATTAAGAGCAACCCAAATATATCGCCCTAAATTTTTTGGCCAAAAATTCAAATCTGCAATCTATATTACCGGCAGTATATAGTTTGAAGTGACTGGAGGCCAGCTGAAAAGGTCCACCAGGTGACATGGCAGTTTTGGGAAAGGAAACAAGCAATCTTGGAGGAACTGCTTTTTCACACATTTTTTTGCAACCACCCTAAACCATGATCTTTTTTTTGCTCTTCTGGATACTCTTGGACATGCTCTAATCCTTGGAAGAAGCGTTAGGAAAAATTATATCATTGGGATTTCCATAAATATAAGAAACATCTAGATTTTAATTTGGTAGACTTTAATAATCAATGTCAATAATAGCCACTGGATTTATGAAAATATAGAAAGTAACCCATAAATTTGCATTTAGATTATCCATATATGACATTACGAAAGAAATTGTAAAAGAACCCCAAAATTTGCATCTAAATTATACACCTTTATCTTTAAGAAAGTGTGAAGTAACCCTTACATGAACCACTCCATTCCTCAAACTAAATATCCCCTATTTACCCAACTTAGGCCCACTTAATATGGCCTTCTCTAATTAGTCCAGATAAGGTGACATTGCTAAAGGCAGTTTTTGGAGCTAGGAGCAACTTTGTGTGTATGTGGGGTGGTTGGGGGGGGGGGGGGGGGGAGGTGTTGGGTTGGAGGGGGTGTTGTGAATTTGGCTAATGATGAAGATCAATATTCACATAAATGCTAGAGCAAGTAGTCAACTAACTACAAAATTAATGCTAGTTAATTAACATCTCCAATATGTTGTATGTTGACTCTCAAATCCTGTTTCGACTAGGACTCAAGAAAGGTATGCTATTAGGACTTCAAGTTTTATTAGGACTTGAGAGTGTAGGATCCTACTAGGAGTAGGACTCCTGCTTGCATGTATGGGGCCTTGAAGGGGACTATATAAACAAGAGGTAGACCGAGGCCATAGCCCTGAGGCATCAACCAAGTATCACAAGGGTCTCATTGAAGGCTTATAAGGAGCAATTAGGAGCGCTCGAGAGGATAATGCTAGAAAATAAACTAGATTCTTGTATAGGGTTGTGAGAGAGAAACAATCATTTATACTCTTTTAGAGTTGTGCTTATTGAATTTGTCGTTGGTTTTGTCAAAATCCTAATCTCTGGCCACGATTGTTTCAACATCATCATCTAGGGTTTTCTAGGAGATTCATTTACATCGTTCTTGATACGGTGCAAGCTTGAGCCATACATGCAATATTCTTTCAAAGATCTGAGGGGGGTTGTGCATAATTAGGGGGTATCCGACTATAGTACAATACCCAAAAGAATATTAACTAGACTATATTAAGTACAAATCACTATTCAAATAGTCACTTCTAGTGTACAGTTACTGTATAGGCTATAGAGAATAATAACCCTGCAGATTAGCTACTATGGAAACACTGGATGTAAAAGTAGTAATTGGACACTGATTATTTCTGTGTAATCTTAACAGTATCTCCGGACAACAAGATGGCTGTGTATGTCTTTAATATCATGTATATATATGATGCAGTGCAATAATATAGATAGATTAGGTAGTATACATAAGTAAATTACGTACCAACATAGAGAGAACCCACGGCGGTCTCCTGCTCTCTGCAAGATCAAGCGCTGTTTTCCCTTTGTTATTTTGTAGATTTAACTGAACTTCCTCGTACCAAACTAATCTGCGTATAGTCCACAACTGCCCAGCCATGGCAGCAAGGTGTAGTGCGGTGTTGCCTTCGTTGTCCTGCATATTCATGATGGATGCAAGCACGGGACGACCATCGTTACGGTTTCCTCTTCTCAAGAAGAAAAAATGAACCCGGTTTCCTCTTCTCAAGAAGAAGAAATGAACCCACATAACTACATATGTGTATCCCTTGAAGGCGGCAATGTGAAGGAAGGTCCTGCCCTGCGCGTCTCGCAGATGGATGCAGTCAGGGCACTTTTGCAGCAGCACGCGAGCGACGGCGATGTTGTTCGCCAAGGCTGCCACATGTATAGGGAATGATCCATTGTGGTCAGCTTGATACGCTGAAGATTCATAAGCATCTAGTAGTAGCTTGGCAGTGATGCTTGTGATAGAGTCACGTCCCAATAGGTTCTCTAACATGGATTCAAATCTCCATGATGCTGCAAAGTGCAGAGGCGTACTTCCGCTTGATTCATCTCCTTGTTTGATAAGGCCCTCGTTCCACTCTAGCAACTTCTTTGTCATCCCTACATTATGTTATATTACTGATTAGAAGCCCCAGCGAAGAAACATGTCAATTCTCATCTGAAAATTCTCACAGTAATCAAAGATATCTAACCTTTAATTTGATAGACTCTAATTATAATCACCCATAATAGCTATTAGATCTATTACAATTTATATTAAAATGTTACCTACCTCTACCATTATAATAAATACATACACTACACCACAATACCGAGATTAGCGATGGACAATCTGACGCTAAAAGTGGATACAACGACAGACGATCTGTCGCTAAAAAGTTAGAGCGACAGATTTCTGCAGATGGTGTAAGTCCTATCGCTAAAAATCTTAGCGACAGACAGTCTATTGCCCTGAATATAAAAAGTTACCTACCTCTGCTAGTATACTGTTGCATTTAAAATACCCACCTCTGTCATTATGAAAGAAAATTCAAAATAACGCCCTGTATTTGTATATAAATCACCCATATATGTCATTATGAAAATAATTAAACTAACCCCCTAAATTTGCATATAAATTAACCACTTTTGCAATTATGAAACAAAATTCAAAATAACCCCCGAACATTGCATCAAAATTACCAAACCATGATTATGTAAGATAATTTGAAATAATCCTCTAACTTTGTATCGAAATTACCCACATCTACCGTTACGAAAGATAATTTAAAATACATCCTAATTATTTTGTAAATTATCTACCTTTACCAATATGAAAAATAATGCAAAGTAACATCCTAAGTTACCCATATATGTCATTGTGAAAGATAATATAAAGTATTATCTTTATGTTTGTATGTACCTTAGAAGTATAAAAACTAAATAAAAGTTCTCTCGAATCTATATGTAAATGCTAATAGAAAAGAGATCAATATCTATAAAGTACGATACAAACATATATTTCTAAATTACAGACTTCTATAATCGTGAAATTAAACAGCCATAATGTTATGTTTCACCATGTATATTAAATAAACATGTATACATTAGGATAAATATTTATTTTAATAACTTATGAAGCATGGAAAAATATTCACTTAACAAATTCTAACTAAAGGTCCCCACTAGAGCCTGCATATTAATCCTCATAAGACTTGATAGGTAAAACGAAAGATAGATCCTAGAATTTCTCACAAAAATTAAAAATATCTTACCATCAATTAGGAATAACTTGGTCAGCATTGATAATAAAACATATCGTATCTATTATATTTTTAAACAATTATACATCTCTGCTATCGTGTAAAACAATATAAAGTAACTCATGACTCTATATTTATATTACCCATATGCCATTAAGAAACATGGTCAAAAGTAACTCATGACTCTATATTATTATGTCTATTATGTAAGAAAATAAAAATACAATTTAATATAAGTAATTGTTTATTAGTCAGATATCCTCTCTCCATTCAAATTATTAGATGTTTTGAGTTTTCTAGATAAATAGCTTTTGCTACACACTTAGATATATATTGTGTCTAGATACATAGTAAAAATATTGTATCTAGAAAAGTCAAAAAGTATTATAATTTAGAATGAATGGATTACTAAATAGTACCCAATATTTATATTTTCTAAACTTATAGCCCGTATGGCGATAGCACAAGTTGGTGACTACTATATATAAGGAGAGGCAGGCAGACATACAATTATAATGCTATTAACAAGATGAAGAAATAAGAGTAGTCTAAATTCGTTAATCAACAACTTATTAACTGTGTAACACATCATTAAGGCAAGAAAAATAAAGATTGTTGCATAGATTGTAATATTAGTTAATGTTATTCATTCGTAGTAGAATTGAAATTGATGAGGAAAAAGAATAAGAAGGCTTACTTTTGTTTCTTAGAACTGAAACATGCAAGGCGTTTTGTCCATCTGGTCCAGAGAAAGAAAGCTGATTATCCTTTTGGTACATCTGCACTGCGACTTTGTCGTGCCCTAACAAGATGGCCAGGTACAAGGGCGAGGTGCCGTGGCTCGGGAAACGGGCCAGGTCAGGGTCCGCCGACATTAGCACTCCGACCATCTTTCCGTCAGCCCAGCGTACCGCCTCATGCAGGGCAGTCCAGCCTTGCTTATTCTGCTTCCTCAGCGCTGCTTTCAGATTCAGCGTTGATGAGGCGCCATCGTCGTCCTCGCGTCTCGCCTGGTCGATGAGATGGGAGACCATTTTGATGCTCCCGGATCTGGCAGCACAGTGCAAGGGCGTGTCACCCGTTGCATTGCGCGCGCCCAAGAGGTGCTTGGCCTTGCTGCAGATCACCGTTGAGCTCACCAGGAGCTCTTCGCTGTCTCCGGCAGATGCGACAACATGGAGGACCGTATCCGGCCCATAGTGCTGGTCATCACCGGCCTCCCCGACGTTGTCGTCGACATCAACAACGACTTGAGGTACCAATGCTCCTTCATTGCCCATGAGGTCTTGGAGCTTTTTCCAATCGCCGCGCTTTGCGGCCATTAGCAGCTCCGGGTGGAGCTGCTGCGCGGGCACTTGCACTATATCCACATTCACCACGCCGTGGGAGTTGGAAGAATGCTTCTTCTCTGTGGTGTCCGAGGGCATTGTTGATGCTTGTTCTCCAGTGTTATATTGGCACTTGCAATATTTCTTCTTCTGTGTATATATATGCATAGGCACACTGTCAGCATCTATGCTATGTGTGGTCATGCATGCGAAACGTAAACTTCACTAAATTCCTCTCTCCAATGGAGCAGATGGATCATTCTTTGCCTCTGAAAACACGCCACGGTCTTTTTCAACTATTTTTGTGAACATGAAGGCACTTTGTCCAAATGTAAAAACGCTATTACTCTTCAACGATTGCGATCTGAGTTCTATTAGAGCAGTTTCAATTAGAAATGTTATGTTAATTACTTGGATCATGTATTCTTGCTGATGAATCCTCTCCAGCTGCAGGAATATTATATTATTGTGATGGAAGCACACCTTCTTTTTCAGCTTTAAAGCTCGGATAGGCATCCGGTCCCTTACTGTTCTTTGATTTATCATTCCCTTTTTCATATGCGTTTCTTCCCTCCAATGCAAAGTATTGTTATAAAAAGTGTTTGCCTAGCCAACATATTGGGTCAATATTGATGGGAACGGGGTGCGTGATTTTTCATTATGTTGACATAATTTCGATTTGGTAGAGGTTTTGCACACACAATCTGACTAGCATTATGTTATCAACCATGCATTGCTTGATTGAAATCGCCACGAAAGCTAATCTCTGCCTATAAATCAAGAAAACAAGCAAGAACAGGATACACACATTTTGTAAACATAAAGGAACCTTGTCCAAATGTAAAAAAAAAACAATTATACATAGAACTATATCCACAAAAATTAGAGGACCTAAAGGACACCCATTTCAGTGTTCCTACACAAACTCTACTTGCGTTATGAAAAAAAACATGTCACAGTATGTTGTCATGATTCATATGCTTCAATCATTTGGGTTTATTTATTTTATTTTTTGAAACTGTCCTTATATCTTAGCCTCTTGCGGTGTAGTAATAAGGACATGTTATACTATCTGGTTTTCTATTGATAAATTATTATAAGAGAGTCCTGGTAAATCAAAGATAATACAAGAAATGTTCAATAAATGCTGAAATATTTTGGATGGAGCATCTTTTTTTTTTTGAGGAAACTGGAGGGGCTGTAGCCCCTACAGAAATTTATTAAGTAAAAGAAACAAAGGTCAAACGTTTAATACAAGCAAAATGATGAGGAAATTGAGCGAATAAGTATGGACTAGACGATGTTCTCGGATCATGTATTCTTGCTGATGAATCTTCGCCAGCTGCAGGAATATTGTGATGGAAGCTTCTCTTCTTTTTCAAACTTCCGTCTGGCTTTAAAGCTCGGATAGGCATCTGGTCCAGAGTGTTCTTTCATTTATCCTTCCCTTTTTTTTCCCAATGATATGACTAGCATGTATGCTAAAATATGTTAAACATCTTTACATGTTGGATTTTAATTGGGCTTGGCCCAATTTTTATTCAATTAAAATTAAATAAATCCTAAGTGGTCCATATTAAATAGTAGGGCGCATTAAAATCTTAGTTCCTTATGAAATTTTATATCGACTAAAAGGTCGACTCAATTTAAATATGTGATATTTTGTGAAGTTTAGAGAGATGAAAGGCGCCACACGCTGAGTCAAGCCATGACAAGAGCGTGGTGTGACGCCTCATCCTGGTAACGTCGCTGGTGTCCAGGTTCATTCTCCTTCCTTTCTGTCACTGGCGCTATAAGGATTTCTAGCTCTTGCATTATTCAGGCCTGGCACACACATTCTCCTTCCTGTCTGCCATGCCATGTTGTTGTTTGATTTTATTGTTTAGCATGAAATTGATTTAGGAGATGAGATCAATTATTTGGCTTCTACCCCATGGAAGCTTTATTTTGATGGATCAGCTTGCAAAGATGGCCAATGTGTTGGCAGTTGTCATCGTTTCTTCCAATAGTACTGAATTTGAGATATCGAGCTGATTGAACTACTATTGCACCAACAATCAAGCCGAATATGACGCTCTCTTATTCGGCTTGAAAATATTCCAATCCATGGAGATAAAACAAGTTGATGTCTTTGGTGAATTTTTACTGGTAGTACAACAACTCGCTGTTATGTTTCAATTTTATAGAAGGATCACTCAATGTTTTGATATGTGCTTCAATATCATTGCTTCTTTTGCCGAATTCCAAATTCAGCATATCCTAAGTCATGAAAATAGTAAGGCTAACATATTGTCTTAACAAGCATCATGCTTCGATGTTGGAGGGACATAATTTTCATGTCAAAGAGAAGCCCAATTGATGCCCAAGCAATGGTCCACATACACATATCGCCCATGGAACAATATGGCCGATGCGTACATCGCCCTTGGATGTCAAGTAGTCAATGAGTTGGACATCATTGCTATTTTGTGCTTTATGGTTTCAGGTTCGCATAAACCTCACCTAAAAACAGGGGGCATATATATGTTGACGATCAAATTGGGCACAGGCCAATTTTAGAATCAGCTCATGTTAGTTTTGGTCCAATCTAAAAAAAACTCTATAAAGCGACATAAAAATAGTACCACGTTGGAAAACAATAAGACCACCCCTACTCCTTATAAAATAGGGGGTACAACGAACTGAACAAGGCACTAGCTGAATGAGAATTATTGCGCTAGTTTTACACAGCTTACGAACGCTTCGGTAAACTGATGATAAATTCCTGTCAGATTAGCCTCAGTTCGTTTAACTGATAAATGGCTAGCCTATCTAGCGGAAGTGTTGAATATGTCGCAGCAGGAGAAAACGGCGCTGCTTGCCTCGCACAGAGGACCAAGGCCTCGTTTAGATGCCGAACTCGGGGTGGCCAAATCTGCACAGTGCCACCCCCGAGCACTGTAGCTTTTTTGTTTTTTTGTAATAATTTTCCAAATTTTGATTAATTAGGCTCAAAATGTTCGTCTCGCAAAGTACAACAAAACTGTGTAATTAGTTTTTTATTTCATCTACATTTAGTACTCCATATATATGCCGACATTTTGATGTGATGGGGAATCTTCTTTTTGCATAGTGGAATTTGGGGGTGAATTTTGGAATCTAAACAAGGCCCAAATGAAGTTCCATTGGCGGGGTTCATTCATGGTGACTCAAGGTGACCTCTGACAGATTCAGCACAAGCTCAGTCCTTGTTATTCAAAAACTTTTCACGAAAAACTATAGTAACGAATCTTGAGGCACATGCATGGAGTATTAAATATAGACTAAATAAAAAACTAATTGCACAGTTTGCATGTAAATTATGAGACGAACGTTTTGAGCCTAATTAGTCTGTGATTTGACACCAAAGTGCTACCGTACAAATGTGCTAATAAAGGATTAATTAGGCTTAATAAATTTGTCTCACAGTTTCCAGACAAGCTATGTAATTAGTTTTTTAATATTTTCTCCAAAAACTTCTCACCAACTAAACACACGCTGAGGCCTTGTTTAGATGCTGAAAAAATTTCAACCCGATGAATAGTATCACTTTCGTCTTATTTGACAAATATTGTCCAATCGTGGACCAACTAGGCTTAAAAGATTCATCTCGTGATTTCCAACTAAACTGTGTAATTAGTTATTTTTTTACCTACATTTAATACTCCATGCAAGCGGCTAAAAATTGATGTGATAGAGAGAGAGTGAAAAAACTTGGAATTTTGATGTCATCTAAACAAGGCCTGAGTCTAACTGGAGGCAGCCAGCCAGGCAGGCCTGGATCATCCAGTCCTTGGCCTTGGGGCAGCAGAGCCAGATCGCCCAGATGGCAGATCAGTCAATTGATTGTCTCTGACAATCTCAAAGCAGTACATTTTACTCCCTACACGTTTCTACTATCTTCTGATTTGCTCATAGACATCGTAATGGACTGGAATTGATTCCAGCCTTGCAAACTTACGGAACATGGACAGTACACTGGGCTTAATTAGCCCAGATAGATGGGCCCAGAAGTCATCAGCCCCAAAAGCCTATGAGAGCCCATGGTTGAATCGGCACCGGTGGTTTTAGATGCCTCGGCCCACGCTCCCTGTACGCTTGTTTGTATATACGTTCCCGCCCATGCATAATGGCTCAGGGCCCGTTTGAAATCATACAAAAATTTCAAGAGACATGCAGAAACAGGGATAATATGGCTTAGGGCCCGTTCGACACCTGTACTAGGCACGGATAATAACTTTTCACGAAAGAGACGATGCTGATTTGTACGTTGTACCATCCAGCACATCTCAGGTGTGTCAATGTACAACAGCAGGAACAAACGACGCTGATGGCTTCACGGAGGACGAAATGAAATTTTATTGGCGGTGCTCCATTCATGCATGCATCCAAGGCGCCTGAATGTGAGCTCTGACAGATTTACCACCTGCTTGGGTGTGTGCCTGCGTGTAATTGGCGGCAGCCTGGCAGGCCTGGATCAAGCATCATCCTCCATCCATTCCTCCTTACGGCCTTGTTCGGATGCTTATATATTCACCTCCGTCTATGTACACCCTAACATAAATGGATTGAGATGGATATTTTTTTAATTAAGGAATAAAACATCCCAGCCTTCACATTCACAAGTGAATGCTTAAAGCTTGATCTTACAAGAAAGGGACATAGCCCAGAAAACCGCTAAGCGGGCAGTCAATACAGAAACCTGAATCCATAACCAAGAAGGCAACCGAACAGCCAAAACATTGAATGTAGACCAAAACCAAAAGAAGGACCCTACACTCCTGTCCTCTTATGATTCTTCCATTGATGGAAGCCAAACAATTGTAGCGCCACACCTTCCAAATGTCTGCAGCCTTCTTTCATCATTCTTCTCTCTTCCTCTTTAGACAGCAAGGACCATTGCCTGATCAAAAAGTCCCCCTCAAAATTACCTGCAAGTAAGAGTTAATAACTAAATTTTGGAACACTGCATCATTTCTATTCAACCATAAGACCCAACATATGGCCGCTATTCCCACTAAAATTTGATTTCTTATCCCTGGAGCAAATCTCGTTATCCAAGATCCAAACATGTGAGAGGTACTTTTTGGTGGTTGAATGTTAAAGGTGATGAACAATGTGTTCCAAACAAATCTAGCCACACGGCAATCAAAAAAAAGATGTTGAATGTTTTCTTCCAAGCCACAGAGATTACACTTAAAATCTCCTTTCCATCTTCTCTTCAGTAAATTGTCATTTATTAAAATTACCCCTCTTTTTAAGTACCATAGAAAAATTTTAATTTTCAGAGGCAATTTTGCTTTCCAGAACACTTATTTCCCAGAAATTTTCTCACTTTTCATTATTTCTCTATATATCGATTGTGTTGAGAAAACTCTGTTTTTTTTATTTGCCAAATGAAGTTATCTGTGTCATTGTTCAGATTCACCGGTAGCACTAAAGAGACTAGCTTGATCCACTCTTTTAGTCTCTCCCCCGATATTCCCCGTCTGAACGAAATATTCAGCGGAGTTGAACTAAGCATGCTAGCTACTGAAACCCCTTTTTTCCTCACTATCCTGTACAGGTCCGGGAACTTCCGCATTAGCGGTTGTTGATCAATCCACACATCCTCCCAAAACCTTGTTTAGTGACCACTATTTACCTTGAACCTTCCGTGTTGGAGTAACAGTTCCTTCACCTCCATCAATCCTGACCAAAAGTGTGAATGTCCTGGGCGTTTTTCTATTTGAGACAAGCATTTGTCCTTGACATACTTCTTCCTAAGTACATCTTGCCATAAGCCATCTTCATTAAAGAGCTTGAACAACCATTTACTAAGTAAACACTTGTTCTGCAATTTCCAAGTCTAGGTCCCCAATCCCCCCATGCATCTTGTCTTACAAAGTATACTCCATTTTGCTAACATGTACTTCTTCTTATGTTCATCACACTGCTAGAAAAACCTGGACCGATAGTAATCCAGCCTTTTCTGCACCCCTTTAGGGATGGCAAAAAAGGACATCATGAACATCGGTAGACTTGATGGGACCGAATTGATCAACACTAATCTGCCCTCCGAGGAAAGAAGCTTCCCTTTCTAACTACTAAGTTTTTTTTTCTGAAAACACTCTTCTATTGAACTCCAGTGTTTGTTGGAAAGCTTCCGGTAATGCATTGTGATACCTAAGTATCTGAAGGGGAAGCTCCCCTCTACACAACTGAACAGCTCCACATATTCCTTGCCTCTGTCTTTAGCCCCACCGAAATAGAACAATTCACTTTTATGAAAATTGATTTTCAAGCCTGGCAATTTTTCGAAGGCTACCAATACTAGTTTTAGATTTCTAGCCCCCTCTAAGTCATCCTCCATAAACAATATTGTGTTGTCTGCATACTACAGAACGGACAGCCCATCATCAACTAGATTAGGTACCAAGCCTCTGAACTGTCCATCGTTCTTTGCTCTCGAAACAAGAATGGCTAGCATATCTGCAACCAAATTAAAAAGGATAGGTGAGAGGGGATCCCCCTGTCTAAGTCCTTTACTGGTTTGGAAGTTATGACCAATTTCTTCATTCACTTTGATCCCCACACTTCCTCGTCTCACCACCTCTTCAATCCATTTACACCAAACAGGTGAAAAGCCCTTCATTCTAATAGTCTGTTGTACAAAGGACCAATTGACTTTGTCATAAGCCTTTTCGAAGTCCAATTTTAGTATCACCCCATTCTTCTTCTTCTTGTGCAACTCATGAATTGTTTCATGCAAAATCACAACTCCTTCCAAAATGTTTCTTCCTAGTATAAAAGCAGTTTGCGACTATCTCACTACTTTGTCAGCCACAACAATTAGCCTGTTAGCCAAGACCTTTGTAAAGATCTTAAAGCTCACGTTGAGCATATAGATAGGCCTATACTGCTGGATTTGTTTGACTTCCTTTTGTTTTGGAATCAGAGTGATTGTGCCAAAGTTAAGGTTGCAAAGGGGCAGATTACCAGTGTGGAACTCTCAAAACAAGGCCATTAGGTCATCTTTAATTAGAGCCCAAAACACTTGGTAGAACTCCGCCAGGAAGCCATCAGGGCCTGGTGCCTTATATGTTTCATTTGGAAAATGGCTTCTCTTACTGCTTCAGTTAACAGCTTATTTTCTCCCTCGTTAATCTAAGGAATATCATTTGTTTGTGATTCATCAAGGGAGAAGGTATTTCTCTGTGATGACCCAAACAAATCCTTATAATACTTTGTTATGAAAAATTTTAAGTTTTCCTTCCCTTCGATCACTTCCCCTTCTTGTTCTAACTCAAAAATTATGTTTTCCTTCTCTTTCCATTGGCCACCATGTGAAAATATTTAGTATTATTATCTCCTTCTAGCAGATCCTTGGTCTTTGCCTTTGAAACCATTTGATTTATTCCTCCCGTAGCAACTGTGTGATCCTTTCCTTCACACTTTGCTTCAGGTCGAGCTCTTTCTGGCTCAAAATCTGGGCTTCTGCTTTTATATCCAGTTCCCCAGCTAGCCAAAATAGCTCCTCCTTTTCTCTTCTAAAATTCCCAATCACGTTTTCTGCCCATCCTATCAAAAACTGCCTTAATCTTATAATCTTATTCTGCCATTTCTTCATTGGGGTAGATCCATAATTTACACTCTTCCAGATCCTTTCAACTATTCAAAAAAATCTTTCTGGAGGAACAAGCTAAGTTCAAATTTGAACTCAGGTTGGCCGCCCATGTGTACCCTCTCACCGGTGCTAAGAAGCAGGGAGTGTGGTCTGAGATTTCCCTATTCAGTGCATCAACAGTGACGAGGGGAAATTTTTGTTCCCACTCCATGCTGGCCAGCACCCTATCTAATTTTTCATAAGTTGGTACACTTTTGGAACTGGCCCAAGTGAATTTTCTTCCCGACATTTCGATCTCCCTTAAATTTAAACCATTTATAATGGCATTAAATAAGAAGGGCCATCGATCGTCATAGTTATCATTATTTTTCTCATTTGGGTTTCTAATTATATTAAAGTCTCCGCCGATCAGTAGAGGGAGAGACTTTTCTGCATGCTCATGCACTAACTTAGTTAAGAATTTTTCCTTAAACTCTGGTTGAGCAGCTCCATATACCTCCACTAAACACCAGTGAAAATCGTCATCCCTATTTCTAAGGTGAAACTTGATAAAGAAGTCCCCCTCCTCTATTTCCAACATCGCACACATCCAGATTGACTCCTAGTAGCATACCTCCTAACCTTCCATGTGGTTCAGTCCAGTGCCACACAAAATTCCTTCCACCACAATATCTATCAACCTCTACCTCTGTGAAATACTTTTTACCGGTTTCTAAGAGCACAATAAAATCTAGTCCATGCTCTCTTGAAGCATTACTCAAAATTTTGGTTTTAGCCAAGTCGCGAAGATCTCTGCTATTCCAAAAAATTCCCCTCATTTCGCACTAATCTTATTAATCGTAACCTTCAACTTTCTCGAAGCCCTTTTTCTTGACGTCTTAGCGCCTGGTTTCCTTTGAACAGTTTTAAAGTCACTACTTAGGCAATAACTGTCATCATCGAAAATTTCTTCCATTAGATCCCCACACAAAAACTCTAGCACTTTCCTCTCAAAACTCTCTAAATCAACAGACTCACTATCCGAAAACTCCACCTCCCCTGTCCCCCAAACAAAGCAAGGTTTTTCACTAACTAAATCCCCTTCAACTAAGTTCTGAACATTCATCTCAAAAGAACTCTTGTTATTATTGCCCAACCTTAAACCCAAAGCCCATAGGTTATCTACAGCATTTGATAGGGATAGTAAACAAGATGGATCAGTCAGAATGTTACCTCTATTGCATTCCAGGTTCCTGGACTGCACCAGGGGCTCTGCCCGCACCAAGGTATGTTCAGCCGCCGCACCAGCAGCCACGGACTTGCCCTGGTCGGGGACTGCACGACCTCTGGAATCAGCGCCGCATCCACGAACTTTGCATCAGCAGGTCCATTCGGAGCCACCAGCAAGCTGCGTCCCTCCCCTTCCATTTCAGCATCCTTTTCTGAATCTTTTCCCAATTCTTCAATCTGATCAGCTACTGTGTTCTCCTCCACTTCCATCGCAACCTCCCCAACTTCATTCCCAGTAGAAAAATCGGCAGCCATGGCATGGACTTTCAAGGCCCCATCTAAGGACCCCTCCTTCTCCTTCATCACTTTTGTGGTTATGTCTTCCGAAACCTCATTCATAGCTATGTCGATCACCTGGCTGGCCGGAGAAAATTATAATATTTTAGACATCAATGAATGAGTTGAACGGCAAGATAGCATCGGCCTCATGATGTTGCCGCCGTGGAATAATTTTCTCCGATCTTTTCTCTATTTTATTGTGGTTAGATCTGACCACGATGAAGGACCAGTGAGAATAAGTCTACGCCTCAAGCCGATTACTTTTGGTTTTGAGTTGGGAAGATTTAGATCGGTTTTCCTTATTCTTCGGTGGCAGAAGTAAGAAGGAAGACACAAGAAAGAAGAAGATTATGCTCAATTCCACCTACAAGAATGTTGGTCGCTGTTCTTTGGGCACCTGTTCTCGGCCTTTTTGCTAAGTGTTTGCCTGTGCGGTCATCAATTATGAATCATCATACAGGTTTGTGATTGAGATTTGGAGCTATAGGAGGCGTGGGTACCATGTAGATGAAGAACATTTACTGGGTACACTTATCATTTTTGTTTTTTTAGGATGCTTGTAATATGATGATGTACTCAACTCTAATTTAATATAATTCTTCTTTTGTCTAAAAAAGAAAGAGCTGATAATGAGTCTCCTTTCTTTCTCCGAAGGACAAAATATTGTTTGCTAAAATAATGTCTCCCTGTTTAAGTTAGTAGACCCTATAGTTATTACCAAAGGCCTCGCAAGTGAAAATTTTGTCTTACTGCATGTAAATTCTCACGAGACACGCTACAAAATAGATAAACCCTAAAGTTCTTATAAAAAATAATAAGATCACATGATCAATTTTGTTAGACTCTAATCATCATTGATAATGATAGTTATTTGATCTATTCTATTCTGTTTTTTAAGAAAGTAACTATCTTTGCTGTTACCAAAATAACCTAAAGTAACCTACTCATCAAACCTATATCTAAATATCCCAACTTTTTTTATTATAAATATATCCTAGAATAACCATAAATCTCTGTCTCTCTAAACTAGAGTCAAGCTCTGGGCTTTGATTGGGCCACGTCATCCAATTTTTCTCAGCCGTCAGATTTTGATCGGGCTGTACAAAAGCAGGAAAGGAGCTGGCGTTTGCGTTTCCAGTGCTTTCGTCTCGAGCCTGATTCGCGGCTCACCGGCTCCTCGTTGCCGTCGCTGCATCAGCTGTCTCCCTCCGTCGTTCGCCGTTGCCGCCTTCGTCCTAACAGCATGGGCATCAAGGCAAGGCCTCCACCCGACGCCATGCTGATCTTGGGGAGGAGGCATCCACCGCTGCGGCTTCGCCCGCGGAGGGCCAGCATGGCCGACGTGCGAGGCGGCGCTCATCCAATGACATGAACCAAGCTGGCACATGGAGGTATCGCTACCCTCTGAGTGTGGCACTGGTTGCAGCCGCGTCTGCACTCCAAGGAACGGGCAACCGGCGAGCCCAAAGACACATGCGGTGCTGAAGCCAAAGGGGACAGCTGCGCCGGCATCCTCGAGCCACCTACACTGCCTATCATCACTATGGTCGCGACCCAAATCAACTCTGATGCAGCGGTAGACTTCAACATGGAGGTTGCACGCAACGTATTCGACATAATGCCCGTGAGGTATATCCTGAATGCTGACAAATGCAAGTCAACAAGACGTGTTAATCTGTGCTAGACTCTGAATATTAATAGATTGATTCCACGTTGTGGTACCACTTCGATCAAACAATTACTGCTTGCATGTCTTCTTAGCATCCTTTTTCCGTCATACTGCAAATGGAAGCAGAGCTAGAGCTCAGGATTTGATGTCTTGTAACCAGTCGTTACAACTTATAGGCAATCATTATATTGCATTCTGTTATGTGTTCTGGGTGAACCTGCAGCTGAAATGCCTATAGGTTGTAGTAAAGGCAAAACTAATTTCATAAATATGACTATATGACTTGATGATAGGCATAGCAACTCAATACCTAGATTCTATTGTGTAGTACAACATCTAACTAGACACTCAAGTACCTCATGCTATAATACAATTTATGATGTCTCAATAATATAAGAGCAGACAAATTACACTTATATATTTTGCTACATAAATAGTTCAAATAATAGGCTCTGAAATAGCAACTCATGTATGATCAATTGTTCCTTAATATGTGATTATGCTCTCACCGTTTTGATTAATGGTTGGTTTTTGGCTACTTGCAGCTGAGAAAAGATAGGTCACCATCCACTTTTTTTAATGACTTTAGTACCAGCCTCTCCACAAGACGATAATGAATTCAAAATGGCGAGCCCCTGTAGACGTCAAGACAGGTTCCAATCTTCAACATGACAGCAATACCTCCCTGTTTGTTTATTCTTTTCTGATGGTTGATTTTTTTACATGACCCATCAAAGGACGCTTGAGCATATCATAGGGTTCACATTGATATTTGATTCACAGATTACATCAATTACCCTTGTTTCACTTCTTGCTATTAATCAGTAGTTTCTTCATTTTTTTTTTCTTAAAAAAACCATGGGCATAATCTGTCGTCATCATTTTGGGACATCAAATATATAATGCTTGATCCTCAGAGTATTTGTTTGCTTTTAATAGGTTCTCAGGAAAAAGGGTGGCAACATCGGTGTTTCTGGTGTCTACATGGGGTGGAGGTTGAGCATCACCTCTTGTTCTTGAGCTCTTATAACAAATCTAGACTTGTAAGACTGAAAACACTGAATATATCTTAATCCTGAATGCATTCATTTAATACATGATACGGTATAAAAAGGACACCAACCAACATCAGGTGCTCCTAATATGATTGCACAATAAGCTGAATACGATTGAGTTATCATTTTCTTTTCTATTTGGAATTGTTGTGCAATTTTCACTAGCCACCATTTCAACTTGATATTGCAGTACACAATTATCCTTATCACTAGGTATCTCTGTCTCAACAAGCAATCGGGCATAATGTTTCCTTCAATTCATGTGCTAGCAGTAATCATAAGCCAAAATAATTGCACCTAATGATCCAAATTTGCATGATCAATTTCTCATTTACTTATTCAGATGCACCCCCATTCCGATTTTATAAATACTGACAGTAAATAGGAACATCATTATATCCTGTGGTACAATCTTTGTATACCAACCTTCAATATGGCCACAACATATTCAGATAGCAACCTTCGCAGGTGTACATTTGCATCTTTAAAAGTATAGTCATCAAAATTTTCATCATTAGCTTATGCTCTCCTATGTGCTTGCACAGATACCCTATCTGAGCTACAGCAGCATCACCAAAACTGGACAAGAATTGCTCCAGGGTTCTCTTGAACATATGATAAGATTAATGTGCATTCAAGCCTTTAAAAAAAACTATATGTAACTCTTGATTCTTACTCTTCGACGTCATAATATCGTCCTCCTCATGTGTCTCCCTGTCTCTACTGATTCAGATGATTATTATTGTACATGAGTGTTTAAGTCGAGACGATGAAAGCTATCTATGGTTGTTGGAAAGGCTGCTTGCATCCATGTACTAAGCCATATCCAGTTTAACACTAAGAAACTGTGAACAAGCATGGTCCCTTGTCTCACTGCTTATATTTCCTCATCGCATTTCTTGCTTTCATATGTGAAAAATATGAACCTATGTTCTACATGACGATTAATATCAACAATCCTTCGAGAGGCGAACACAAATTATACACCGGCTCAATCCAGTGTAGGCATGTTGGCGCGGCAACACCGCGCCCCTTTTTCTAGTGTGTATCTAAATTACCTACCTCTATCGTTAAAAAATAATCTTAAAAAACACATAATTTAATCTAAATTACCCACCTAGCCACTATAAAAATACAATAATACTTGGCCACGGACACCCACCCCATCCGGACGCTGGACGTGCTCTCTCCCTCAAAAAAAATATCTCTTGCTTGTCCCACTCCGCCTCGCCGCCGCGGCCATCCCCTTGCGCGCCCTCATCCTACGCCTGGTCACCTCACTCCGCCAACATGCATGCCCCCATCCTACGGCCAGCTGCACCACTCCTTAATCCCCACACGCGCGCCCCATCCTACGCAGCGCAGCGCTGCTTCGCCTCACTATCGTGGCCATCCACCGCCGTGCCCCAATCTGCGCTCGCCCGTCGCGGCCACGGCGTGCACCGCACCACCACCACCCCGTGCCACCAAGAGAAGGTCGTCACCAGCCGGGACATCGTCACCCGTGGTCGGCCAAAGACACCACGACAGGAGACATGTATATTGCAAATGCATGTTTCAAGTGTTTTCAGAGGTACGTTGCAAGTTTTTTATATGGATGTTGCAAAAGTAGATCGGGATGTTGTACGTGTTGCAAGTGTTTCAAAGGTATGTTGCAAATGTTTCAGGGATATGTGGCAAGCATCTATTCAAAATGTTTCATCTGTTTTAGATGTATGTTGCAAGTGTTTTATCTAAATGTTGCATATGTTTCAGTGGCTATACACATATGTTGCAAGTGTTTTATTTGGATGTTGCATATATTGCAGTGGCTATATACATAAGTTGCTAGCACATGTTGCAAATATTTTACCTGTTTCAGACGTATGTTGCAGAAGTGCTTCATGTTGTAACATTAACAGGCGCAGGAAGCGGGCGCATGTGGAGGCGGTCCCGCATGTGTGCGGGAAGCAAAGCGGGCGTGGGTGGTCCCCACCTACATGCGCAGCAATAGGCACGGGCACGCATCATGCGTACGTGCAGCAACATGTGGTGGGCAGGCTCGGCAGTGCGGGCAAGCTCAACAACATGCGAGGCGGGTGCATGGCAGGCGCGGGCGTCCGGAGGGAGGTTAGCGTCCGAACGTCCGGGCGGTATCCATACCCTTATTTTTTTGGCATGTGCCCACCCAACGTGTGGGGAAGAAGAGTAGAGGAGATGGGTACTAGATTTTGGGCGGCGTGGATGGGGGAAGGGGTGGCTAACGGTAGAGTTGAGCTCAGCAATGGTGGGGGGAGTGCATGCATGGGCTAAGAGCAGCAGTGGCTTCCATGTGGGGGACGTGCATGAGAGGTTCTTTTGGCATTTTTGGATTTGAATTTACTCACGTGCATGAGAGGGTCTTTTGGCATTTTAGGGTTTCAATTTACTCCTTGTCTGATCCTTCTTTATCATCGCACTCAAATATAAGAACTTTTTTGAATTACAGTACAACATAGACGTTTCCATGCCCACCCCTATGAAACCACGCACACACACTACCTATGTGAGCTCTTTTAAAACATTGAGACAAGTAAAGAATAGTGTCGTTAAATCATAGAATAATTATAGAAAAATACGAATACCTACATCATGTGGAGGACTTAAACTAGAAGGGACTCATAAGGTGTATATATAACCGGCTGGGCTATGCTATACTTAGTTCATGATCTCTGATAGTTTTGTTTTGCCCAAAAATATAAGTTACCAATTATTACCAATTCACCTCCTGACATGGGTTGTAATTCCACATCTGGACTTGTAGTAATAAATAAAAGCATTGGTTAGCTTATATCCGCCCTATATGAGTGTGTAGGTTCAGGAGCGAACGACGCTGCTTGCATTGCCTGGTAGAGGACGAAATGAAATTTTATTGGCGGTGCTCATTCCTCATGCACTCATGCATGACTACTTTTCTGATAGATTTTTACCACTTGCTTTTTTCAGAGCCCTGAAGACTAGTACTTGATCGTTTGAGACTCCTCTGCTAACCAAATTGTTGCTGCCTTGCTGGTGTTCACTTGTATGTAATGTAATCTTGTGATGTGCCTTGCCCATAGACTAGACAGAACGGGCTGGGATGACCGCAACCGAGAAAGCTTTCGGCCCATTGCACCACCAGTAGTCTGCTGGGCCCTGATAGATCTGCATGGCCCAGACAGCTCACAGCTGTAGTGTGCACCAAAGGCCGCGAGCGAGCGTGTGGGTAAGCCCATAGGCCCAATCAGCCCATGCTGCAGCAGTCACCTTACTGTTTCTGAATCCTGTTTCTACTTCCAAATCAGCATCTCTCCTTTGTTTCCATATCGTTGCCTCACTTTATAAGCAAACAAAGAGACGAGAGCATTTTAGCCACTGCATGGCCAATTGGCGGCACTGGGCAGTGGCCATGGGCCAAGGGCCAAGGTTCAAAACAAGGCCATCTGCAAAATCTCGTCTCTTTGTTTGCTACTACTCCAAAATCTCAAATTAGGCCCACGCAGACGCAGGTGCAGCCCGGCAGCGCCAGGCCCCCCGGCTGCCGCTGTCGGATGTCACCGCTTTTCTTCCCATCCTGGCCCACCGGACGGCGACCGCGGCAGTGGAACACGTCCGTCCGTCGTGCGCACGAGGCGGGCGACCGGCCTCGTGTCGCGGCGCATGTAGCACCACCACCAAGCCAGCCAGACGAACTGTCCCGTGTTCCTCTCATCCTCCGGCGACCGACGCGAAGTGGACATGCGCGGATCGCGCGGCAACGCGGCATGCTCTCTGGTCTGAGGAGACAACAGGTCTCCACGAAAAGGCCACCGTTGTCACGGGCTCTCTGTCCCCCTCGTCGCCAACGCCATTGCTGGTTGCCCGCAGTGACCAGTGTGAACTCAGGAACACCCACCATCCGTGTTCCGGGCCGTGACATCTGCCCAAGTCAAAAGAAAAAAAAGCACCCTCCTACGTGTCTGACTCTGATCCTATCTGGAACTCGGAGCATCTCCCACAACCTGTGCAGTGGACTCCGTCGCGCGGCGCGCACGACGTCGTGCCCGGCGTTCTGGTGACCGGAGGCCGGCCGCGGCGGCCAGCGGCGCACACAGCCTCGAGCCAAGCAGACGAACGATGCCTGCATTCCCTCGCGTCCACCAACGGAACCGGCCGTCCCGAGCTCGCGTTGCCTCGCCCGGCCCGCACCTGCCGACAGGCCTCTCCCATGTGCGCGGAGACGGATAGCGGCGCGCTGCCCGCGCCGATGTGCTACGGACAGGCAATGCGAGCACGACTGCGCGATTGGTGGCAATGATTGGGGGTTTTCTTTGCGGTAGTGTCCTCGCATGTGCGACAGAGGAGCAGGTGGTCAGGGAGAGTGGAGCCCCCGGTGGCCGGCGCCACCAAACGCCGGCGGCGGCGGGCCGACCGCGGCAACTTGCCGTGCCGTCCATCTTTGACCACCTGGCCTCAGACGCCGCCGCCATTACCGTGCTTCTGATCTCCATCTTTTGTTTCTCAATACGCGATATTGTCATCTCGCCAGCACTGTCGCATCATTCACGACTTCACGAGTTCGAGTTCATGATGGCAAATGATAATCCAGAGCAATCGTGAGCTGTTAGTTTCTGTTCGTATCAGTATCTCTGTCTTGTTTCTAATCCATACTGAAATATTTACAAATAATGAAAAAAGATGAATCAACAGAGTTACATCAGGAAAGAAGACATTTTTTTAAATTAAAAAAAAAACAAATGCTAGACCAAAACTGCGACCGTGCGTCCGCGGTCACTGCCGCCCGAAGAGCGCGCCGAGGAAGTCGAGGCAGCCGAGGAAGAGGCGGCAGAGCGAGCCGCCGCGCCTCCGCTGCAGCATCCGCCTCCGGGCCTCCTCCCGCGCGGACGGCGTCAGCTGGAGGTACGCGTACGCCGCGTGCTTCACCAGCGGGTGCCGGATCATGTGCACGTCCCCGGCCACCACGGCGCCGCCGCCGACGCCGCAGGGTGGCTCGTCGGGGGAGTTCGCCTTGGCGGCGGGCGACGACATGATGTCGCGCAGGCTGGTGTACCCGCGCCCGCCGGCGGCGGCGGCCAGGCCGTTGGTGGGGATCTCGATCTCCGGCGGCGCCCACCGGCCCCGCATCCCGCCGCCGGACCCGGAGGCGCGCTTCGCGGGGCGCCGGAGCAGGACCTCCAAGTCCCCGCCGCCGCCGCCGCCGGCGGTGCTGCCGACGCCGGCCAGCGGCGACCGGAGCCTCTGCCGCTGCCGCTGCCGCAGCGGGGACTCCACCACCGCCGTCACCATGGCGCGATCAGGGCGGGCGGGATCGGACCGGAGGCGCGCGCGTGGAGGCGTGGAGGAGCTGGACGCCTGGACGTGGTGGAAAAGCGAAGACTTGTTATTGTAGAGGGAGAAAGAGTCCATCCACGAATGAAGGATCCACGAAATGATTATAAACGTGCCGTTTGAAAGATGCGAAATATTGGCTGCGCGGGCCCACACGCCAGTGGGTGCAGGCGCTTTTTTTTGGAGCAAAAGAAATAGAGTGAAATCCGGGTGTGGGGTGGGTGACGGGAAACGGGATTTTCCCCCCTTTTTTCCCTTTTTTTTAACTGAAACGGAATTTTTTTGACAGGGCGCTCGACGTGAGCACCTGAGCGGCGCCGCTGGCTGGGTGGTGGGACCCGCAAGGATTTAGCTGTTTCGTTTCGTTTACGGATTGCAGAGCTTTCAGCCTTTATTAATCCAAAAAAAAATCCTCCCCTTCTTTTGGATGATGATTAATCCCTCCTCTTCTTTTCTTATCGATTTCAATGGTGTCTTGTCTTTAATAAGTGTAAAATGGGTTCTGCTATATGCCTAAATACCATTTGGGCAATGTTGTAGAACACCACTGCCAGTAGGGATAAGAAACCTGAGAACTTTAGTTTATAGACCCCGTTCGGCTGGAATTATAAGCCGGCTGGAAAACACTGTTGGCTGATTTTTTGTGAGAGAAAAATACTGTTCCGACTAAAAAAACAAGCCGAATAAGACGGATTATAAGCGAAATGAACAGGGCCATAGAGCGGCGCCAGAGGTGAGATAAGTAATAGATAGATGTGTCTTTAAAATAAAGAGAGAGTGATTAGTACGGTTTAACCAAAATTTGGAGCCCACAACAAGGACATTTAAGTGGCTCCAATAATCACAAAACAATGGCATAACACATTTACCTACACTACGGAATTCTCTATGGCATATACTAGTTGGTCAACATTATTGATCACTATAGCTGAGTTGATTAGTTTTTTTTGTGGAACCTAGTTAGTGAGTCTAATGTATTTTGGGTTAATTATTGTTTTAGCAATAGCTGACAGATGAGTTTCTATCAACAAGTGCCTAGAGGGTTTTTTTTGAGATTAACATATTTTGGGTTAATTCTCTGATTGTTTTAGCAATAGCTGACAGATGAGTTTATATCAACAAGTGCCAAGAGGGTTTTTTTTGGAGATTAACATGTGCTTACTAGGCCAACTTAAGACATGTCATTATAGCTTATCGGAGGTGGTGTGTGTGCGCGCACGCGTCTTCGTAGAGCCGAATCAAAGAGGTTGTTCGGCTGAGCTTATTAGCACGGCTTATCAACCGTGGAACAGTGTTTTTTCTCACAGCAAAACAGCCACAGCCGGCTTATAAGCCACAGAAACAGCCTGCCGAACAGGGTGAAAATGAATATGTGTAACCAAACTTTATATATACAGTATGTCCAAAATGCATTCTTAGACTACCCGCAGTGGGTGCTCTAAAGCGATACCTTAAAACTTTAGAGTATGAATATAGAGTAAAAACTGCTGCACTGGGTACTCTAAAACGATACTCTATCCTTTCTCTTACTCTATATTTAGAGTGGTACAGTGCTTCCTCTATAGTGGGCAGTGGCGGGCCCCACTGGCTAAATAAAGGAAAAAAATGTTATAACTCACAAACCAAAAATCCAAATTAAATTTCGATTGCACCATTAAATTCGTCTCAATAAATCCTTTAAAACTAGATCACACATGGATATATTTAGATAAAGTGACAAGTGGGTCCCACAGTGGATAGAGTGGATAGTGGATGATATAGATGATGGATGAGTGCGGGAGAAATGAGTATAGAGGAGAGAATCTTGCTGACTAAGACGTATAGAGGATGAATATAGAGGTCCATGAGTGCGGATAGCCTTAATGTTCCTGTGATGAAGGAAAAGTTTCTTGAAATGTCAGATCAAAATTCATGTTCAGTCTTCAATGGGAAAAGTGCAATGTTAATTGTTTTGCTGACCGATGGTGCTATCTGCTATACTTGCCAAACCCACAAAATCTTTTTCGACTCAAATATCATATCAGGGTAAATAAATCTGTTGGTAACGTCCAAAAAAATCTTCATGGGGAAAGAAAAGCGATGTTTAACAGAAAAAGAAAAGGAAACTTACGATTCATTTCATTGCGATGTTCTCTCTGGTCACGTCACCCCAAAAAAAAAATATTCGAATAGTCCTCCTATATCCTTGAGTTGTCTTTGTCTCTTTGGTAGCTACTAGTGTAAATTGTATATAGTAAATTGTTTTCTAACTAAAATAATTGTTCAATCATTGGCAAATCAATCTAGCTTGCTAGAATCACTAAATACTGATCAAAACACAAGTTAAGATAGTTTTTTGTCTGACTATATACAGAATTTGAGTTGTACTAGGATAATAAGGAACAATTCATGCTGATGTGCTTCCAAACTTAATTCAATCTCGTAGTACTACGTTGCTTTGCTGTATGCAATCGTCAGCCGTACTCGCAAAAACCACATAACAGTTCCTCTTTCGAAGTAGCGTAATAGTGCAAAAATGTCCGTGTGTGGTCATAATTCACAGGATGCACATATTTTCCTCATATATAATAACTAATAAGAAAGCGATATAGCCACGTGGGGCAAGAAGAGAAAAGATTGATCTCGTTTGGGTGCACCGTACAACTACGTGCATGGAGCCGTGGACACACAATCTTACGGTCTTACTAGCAGCAAGACAACGAGAGACGATTACAACAAGGTGGTTATCAACTTCCAACCGCTTTCCAGGGATCCTACGGTCAGGATTGTTTGTGTGGTTGGTGTCGGACTAGTGACTACCACGACTCCGATCCAACAAGCACGATCATGGCGACTAGTACAGCTGGTGGCCACTTTTGCTCAAATACTTTTCCTTGATATAATCCTCTACATAATGGGACCAAAAAACACAAATGTCGCAATTAACAAGCCTCTACATAATGCTCGTTCGCTTCGCTAAAAGCTATGATTGAAAGTACTGTTCGCTGATTTATTGGGAGAGAAAAACACTGTTCCAGTCAAAAAAACAAGTTAAAAAGTATGAATTATAAGACAAGCGAACAAGACCAATACTTCCGATACTTTGGTTCGTTCAAAATTATTGACTTTTATTAAGACAAGCTAGTAGTTTATTTTGTAAGTAACTACTAAATGTCATAGATATTTAAAAATAGAGGGAATTAATGTAAGCCGAAGTGATGATAATTTATACACTGCACTCCAGGAGACCAAATCATGGAAGGATTGAAATAGAAATCGGGTCAACAAATGTGACCTAGCGAAAAATAAAATATGTCAGTAGTAGAAAATGTATGTGGTCTACATATGTTAACAGGCTACACATTTTCCTTGAAAGAAAGCGATAGATATGATGCAGCAGTGGTACTTAAATTTATCAATTAAACTCCCATTTAATTTTGAGGCTTACTGATGATGAAAGGTATAGTAAGTGATTTATTAGCTTAATTGGTACGCTGTGAACCATCTTTGATGGGTGATTTTTTACATTATTCAAGATTTTTATACTCCGTAGACCGTATGGCTAGGTAAATAACGTAGAAGCAAGCAAGAGCCTCAGCTGACAATATATATAAACAGGTACTCCAACAACATGTGTGACCAGCTAGCACGTACAAATTAAATAGATTATGTTTTGTGCATACTACACAACAAATTTAGGTCCGATATCTTTTTTTCAGAAGGAACTACGTACTACTACAGAAGCCTCTTTGGACTGAACATATTCTTATTGCCACTAGTAGCGTATATAATTAAGTGGTTCATCCCCAAAACTGCATCCCACTACGGATTACTACTATGTGGCAGGCACTAATTAATCTTTGTACAAGCAATGCATCCCAGTCGTATGGGTCGGCCATTGCGGGGGAAAGGGAGACGGAGCCGTGGATGCGTCAAAAGGCGACCAACATCTTTGCGGCAGAAGCGGATCTTTCCACACAAAGAGCTTCATGCACCACCAGCAATCCTGCATCATCTGCCTTCTGAACCTGAACCTGCGGCAAGACCCGGATCGGGTTTTTTTTTTTTTTTTTTTTTTTGAAATGCCACTGACAAGATGGAACTATGGAAGTCTTGTCTGTAGTGTAGCTGACACTAGTGGACGAACGAGGAGACGACAAAGCCCATCTTTTCCTGCCTGAATCACAACATGCAGACATGCATGTGCCTGACTGGCCCTTGGGCCGTTCTCTGACCAGCAATTACCCTCCGCGAAATCCACCCCAACTGTGGCCCATGATCACGTTGGGCTGTTGCTGCAAGCGTGACACTGCAAAGTTCCGTGCCAAAATACTCTCTCACCCATTCACACATGTCTGTTTCTCAAACCCATTCACACATCTCTTTGAATTTGCAGCTAAATCGGGTTTTGAATATTCTCCTAATGAAATACATGCAAAGAACGGTCGTGAAATTTTTTTGGCATCTATAATACACACTAGAAAGCATCTGAAGGCGCGCAAGGTCTCATGTAACGTGGGTGCAATGCAATCTTTACATATATACGTGTACGTTACTGAAGTTAGTTAACACTAGCATTGAGTCTAGTATAGATATGAGTTGAACCTTGGTGATCTAGCTACCCACGACACTAGTGATTTGGGAAGGAATAGACAACTTCTTCTTTGTCAATTTTGACCATCAACTCTAGTAATCATGCGCCACAACTATCCATGCCGTTTAGTAGTTAACGTGAGCTTGTGATTTCCAAGTGACATTGGATATGTTTTTCCTCCAACTTGCATTCTTTTTTCCAACTAGGCTACGAGGCCTGTCATATTGTAGATGGCAAAAGATTTCAATTTGGTGGAAAAATGGTTCTACCACACTTAAAAACTATGGAACAAGGGCTACGATGTTGCCGAATCTTTCAACAATATTGATACGTAGCATACCATATTTAAATGGTATATTGGAGTTTAGGGTCAAATTTGGGACTAAAAATGAATGAATTTATTCTAAAGTAGGTGGTTTTGTGATAATATGGACTGTAGTTTATAAAATTTATACTCTATCTTAAAGCCAATCGAGCTAAACCAGAGCGCATTTGGACCACAAAAAGAGAGAGAATGAAATTAGCCCGCGTATTCGCACCGTCTGATCTTATAAGAAAAAAATAATTATGAATGAAACTGATAATTCCACTGGCTTTCGTTTCATGCAAAACTCCGAACAAGACAGGAGGAACCCGTTCCTCGTCTTGCCGTGGATCCATCCAGGGGCAAAATTGGAACGCTAAACAAACTGACTGCCTCCGAGTCCCACCATTCAACGGCCACCGTGATTTGTTGCGCCTCCCCACATCGATGAATCCATCCCCGGCGGGCAGCCGCCAGCCAGACAAGGCGGAGCTATCCCTATCCGAGCCATGTCCCACTGAAGCCTTGCCTCGTCGAGAGTCGTCGCTCCCCTCCTCTTCCGCACCATCCAGACTTCGATCGATTTCTTCTGTTTACTGGTAGGTGACCCGTGACCCAAGCTTGCTTTTACAGGTTGGGTTGATTCAGGATTTCGATTTGTTATTGGGAATCAGTGTCTTCTGTATCTGTATGTTCGTTCGATTTATGAGCAATGGTGTTGGAATATTCCTTTCTCTCCATTCACTCACTCTGTTGCGGAATGCTGAAACGTCGCTGCTTATAGTATAGTCTAATCCACCCATGATTCCGTTAGGTTCTTGTCTGCCAAATGAAATCCAATAGGAACAGCAGCGTCAAATGCTAAATCTGACAAGAACATCAGTAGCGTGTGCCCTGTCACTGGCAAGAATCATGGTTCTGAGCACCACGGTAGCACCGGCAACGCTGAAGAGAGGAGCACCTATCCCAAATTGGTGCCTGCAAAGTGCCCATTCGGCTATGACTCTCAAGCTAGGTTCTCTCAGCTGCATGATTTTCAAGGCGCTTCTCCATGAATGCAACAGATGCAAACCCTATTCCCATAAGTTCTACAAGTATGTCTTGTACTACATTATATATATCACTTCCTTGCCTGAAATGCTGAAACTATAGTTTGTTACCGGATTTCAATGCAGGGCTTGTGTATCACGCTTTAAGAAATGCCCTTGTGTATCCCGCTTTAAGGACTGTTGTTGCGCGGTGCTGATATAGAGGGTGTCGAGCTCGATGCTGAACTTCAGGCCCTTGTCGATCACTTCATTGACGGTCATGCCCGAATCAAAAGATCACATGTTGCGGGGAAGGGGGGAGGGGAGGGAGCCCGATGCTGAGCAGATGCTGCAGGAGAAGGGAAGATTTTTTATTGGAGAGGGAGAAAGAGTCCATGAATGAAATGAATGAAGGCTTCGGGCAGTTACGGAAATGAGAGTGGTTATGGAGGGCGACTCGGGAGGTGACTCCGGGGCGGCTCCCGACACCGGGGGTCGTCGCCGTCGGGGGTGCCTACCTCGCTGACTTTCGGAGCTGTGAATGGAGGAGACATGGGCTACTCGTGCCCAACTCTGGCACATCCCTGGGAGAACCTGGGAGGAGCGGATGGGTCCCGGGGAGTGCCAGAGAGGGAAGTAGCGTCTTCATCGTCAGTGGTCGGGGCCGAGAGTGCAGGGAGCGCGGGGAAGGCTTCCCCAGCTTTGGCACATCCTTGGGAGAACCTGAGCGGATCCCTGGAGGAAAAATTACCGAGAGCGCTTGAGCGAAACACAAAGGAAATCCCGCAAGGGCCACAAGCGTCTTCCTCGCCTTCGATTCATAGAGGTCGCCATGGAAGCATTGGGATGGGCAAGCCCCATCTCTGTGGGATGCCAACTCGAAGGATCATGCAATTGAAGCTAAGAGGAATCCGCTGAGGATGAAGGTATGCACAAATACAATCCAACTTTCTCCCTTGTGCGGTTTACACATAGAGCTTTCGGATCGTGTTTGGCATAGTGTAGATCAAATGAGATAGAGGGAGGACGATTATGAGCAGTGCATTCATTTTGGTTCGTTTTCTCTCGAAGATGTTTTTGAGTAGGAGATTCGTAGTCATGGGCATTTGGCTTTCAGGGGAAATCAATCATGCAATCAATCTGCTGCTCGATTTGTTAGTTTCTTTGCAGAATCTATGAGTCAAGAGTTTGGAGAGTAGGATTGAATCAAAGCAAAGAGAGATGAACATAGGAGTTTGCCTACTACTCAGAACAGAGGAGATCACTTCGGGGAGGATTCGGGTGCAGGAGTTGTAGGTAAATTAGACCCAAGACCCGATAGACCCGAATAACCTTTTGGCACTTATGTGGACGATGTCTACCAAAACCATTCGTGGTCTAACAGGGAAGGGGGCTGGCTTTGAGTACCTAAAGCCACAACACTATACGCCATCGAACACAACCTAGGGTATCTGGCGACGGCGACGTAGGTCTACCGCTTTGTCCCCTGGAGCCATAAGGTAGTCAAAGCAAGATCCCAGCGAGTTGATGGTCGATCGTTTGCGGTGGTTCTGCTACAGGAGAAGATGGATCGCGGCAGAGAAGGGGGCTACGGAGATCAAACAGATCCATGGTCGCGCCTAGGTAATAGAGGTGGCCCAGGGCGCTATGGAGAGGGAAGAGACTGGTGCGGAGAAGAGGAAAGAAGGGCACTGTTGATATTTGTTAACGCACACAGAAAAGGACCCGCAAGCGCACAGATATCGGTGAGCATTTCACCTGGGAGATATTTTTAGAGTATCGTATTTGTTTATTCGCAAGGAAAAAGCGTATGATGATTGACCTAAATCTATACTTAACCCCTGGGCCGCACTACAAGGTAGCGAAGATATATGCGATTAGAGAAGATTACGATGATAGTCTGGTTCTAACCTATGGTAAGCTATGAAACTATTGGTCTATGGGGACATACCAATGGAAAAGAGACACCATAAAGGATGCTTGACCAGGGTACTTAAATCCTACCAAACCTTCTGACGGGAGGAGACTCCAAAGGTAACAATGGGATTGTCATGTTCCACGCTACTACTCACTAATCCGGCCAGATAGGGGATATCTACAAGTATCTCTAGCCTAAGCACCACGCTTACGCTACATACGATTACCCTACCCTCTACCACGGAAGAGAATAAAGTAAACTCATAAACCATAGAACAATAATAACAACGTACTTACTTAGTATTAGAAGTTGAATTACCGAAGAATCCTAGAACCAAGCCTCGAGTTAGGAGACTTGATCCCGCAGGTACAAGCCGGAGAGGAGACACTGACATGCTGGGCTTCCTCCAACTCATCCCTCCACTCTAACTCTCTTAATCTAGAAGAAGAACTCTAATCTCACATGGAGACTACAAAGCTAATCTCTCTTATATGTGCCCTAAGAGACAGATCCATTCAAGGGACCCATCTCAGCTGATTCCTAACTGGAAATAATGAATTAGGGTTTCATGGTGAAAGGATCAAGATGCCCAAGAGGGGGGGTGAATTGGGCTTTTCTAAAAATTAATTGCAAGAATTAAATCCTACAAGCCGGAATTCACCCCTAGTGCCTACTTGTGTTCCTAGAGAGTCTACCGTTAAAAAGTTTTGCACCCTAGTTTCCAATCCTAGTCTAGCATGGCAATTCTAGGAATGTAAAACAAGCAATGAAAGTAAATACGAGAAAGTAATTGCTTGAATGTAAAGGGGCAAGGAACACGGCGATGTTTTTCCGAGGTATCGGAGAGTCGCCACTCCCCACTAGTCCTCGTTGGAGCACCCGCGCAAGGGTGTCGCTCCCCCTTGATCCGCGCAAGGATCAAGTGCTCTCTACGGGTTGATTCTTCGACACTCCGTCGCGGCGAATCACCCAAAACCACTCACAACTTGAGTTGGGTCATCCACAAGCTCCGCCGGATGATCACCAAACTCCCAATCACCACCAAGCCGTCTAGGTGATGGCGATCACCAAGAGTAACAAGCTAGAACTCTCACTTGACCACAACGAGCCCAAATGAGGAGATGGATGCACACTTGCTACTCTCTAATCACTAGTGAGGAATCTCAAACTTTGATTCTCAAATCTCTATCCTCACTAGAGCTCTTGCACTCCCTTGCACTCTAAAGGGTTTTCTCAGATGTTTGAATGAGCAAGAGACCTCTAAAAGAGGTGGAGGGGTTGTATTTATACACCCCTCAAAGAAAACGAACCGTTACTTTCTGACACGGGGTCACCGGACGCGCCGGTGCAACGGACCGGACGCGCCGGTCGCCCGTAACGGTCAAAACGCGATTTTGAACTGAACCACCGGACGCGCCGGTCAGGGGTGACCGGACGCGTCCGATCGTGCAAGGGTGCTTACTGTACTCGCACCGGACGCGAGGCCGCGTCCGATGGCTGAAGACCGGACGCGTCCGGTCCTCTCTGGACCTTACTGGACTCGCACCGGACTCGCCGATCAAGTCCAGGTCGCGTCCGACGGGCGTTCTCCCTGGAGTGACACGTGTCAGCCACTGACCACCGCGTCCGGTCCTCGCGAGGGCCGCGTCCGGTGGTCAAGGCCGAAACCCTAGCGCGGTAGCGTACTGACCGGACGCGTTCGGTGCTCCCGAAGACCGCGTCCGATGACTGGAAAACAGCCCGAAACTTCTCGAAACGCGTCGCAACTTCAACCAAGTTGCTTCTAACTGAACTTTGAGCTATTCTAGGGTTGCCTAGCGCCAAGTTTAACAAGTGTGCACCACACCTAAACATAGGACTCGCCTAGGTCAAGCTACCCATTCATGCCCCCCTTTATAGTACGGCCAAAAGAGAAAAACGAAGATCCTAACGACTATTCCGAATGTGTCTCAACACCTCATCATCCGGAACTAACCGTCCTTAATCTTGACGTCACTCTTTTGAAAACCGAAACGATTTCCATCAAGGGACACGAATACACAGTGCTCAAAGCAGTTATCACCTCCATGACCTAACTTACCAATGTTTCTGCAAAACACACGTTAGTCATGGTAATAAAGTGTTGTCATTAATTACCGAAACCAAACCTTGGGGCCTAGATGCTTTCAATCTCCCCCTTTTTGGTGATTGATGACAACACTAAGTTTCAATGGATTAGAGTGAAGGTTTTCGAGCATGCTTGGTTCACATAAGCAACAGACAATAAGCATAAAGGGTTAGGAATTGCTTATGTGCTCCAAGCCAAAAGAGTGTACTTCATAAGATAAGACAAAAAGCGTTAGTACACATAAAGATATAGCTCATAAGAAATCGGAGTAAGGCACGGAAGCACAACCTTAGAGCTATAGCTAAAACGGTGACATGTATTAATCACAGAGACGAATAACACATTAAGACTCAAAGTTTACGACTCGACGACAAAGTCACACGAATGCAATGCTGAAAAATAAACATGATATGCATGAATGTAGCACACGAAAAACGAAAACCCACTAACAAACTCCCCCTGAAACTACTCTCTCTCCCCCTTTGGCATCAAGCGCCAAAAAACTAGTCTAATCTGACGGGGGGACAGACAGAGTCGTGTCGGGTGCCGAGGTGCGCGGAGTGATCACGAAGTGAAGTGAATCGCCCTCGGAGTCTGAGCTATCTGGCTGACCCTCTGAAGAAGCACGTGGCTGCGAAGCGGTCTGGGTCTGAGCAGGAACAGGCACTGACTGTGTAGCAACAAGTGGATCTGTCTGAGTAACCTGAGCCTGAAGTGCGCCAGTAGCTGGGGGATCTGTCGAGGCAACTGAAGAAGGGAGGGTCTCTGTAGTCCCAGTCCCTGTCACTGGTGGAACGACTGCCTCGGAAGCTGACAACCCTGACGAAGTGTGAAACGTAGTGGTGTGCGAGGGTGTCGGCTGACCAGTCAACTCGCTGTAGGTGGCACTGAAATCACCAATAGGTGTGCCTGTCAGGAGATGCGGGCGAGGCTGATCTGACGGTGTAAACCCCGTATGAATAGGAGTGAAGCTCGGGGACTGAAAAGACTGGGGAACCTGCTGCTGTGGAGATGTAAACTGAAAGCTCGGCTGTCCCTGACTCGACGGACCACTGGAATGCAAAGCCGGAGCCATGATAGATGCAGGCGGAGGAACCCCAACTGTGATGAGATGCCGCAGAAGATCCATGTACTGCTGCTGACTCTGTCTCTGCATCTCAACCTGTTGCCTCTGGATCTCAAGCTGCTGTCTCTGAAACTCGTCCTGGCGAGCCTGAATCTGTGCTAGTGCTGCAGCTGTATCCTGTGCCTGGCGCTGTATCTGCTGCTGCTGCTGCTCCTGAGCCTGGGTCAACCTCTCAAGGATAGCCACCATGGCTGGGTCTGAGCGGGAGGCTGAGCCAGATCCACCGGCCTCGTGGTCGTGAGACCGAGGAGACCGGTACCTGGGGATGGGCTGGTAGTCCTCATCAGTGCTGTCTGAAGTGACATCCTCAGGTATCTCAGCAGTCTGAGTCTCAAGGTCCGCGAGCTCTGCCTCAGCAAGCTCGTCAACTCTGGCGTCCTGCTCAGCTGCTGTCTCAGGAACGTCTGGGTGCTCACGCTGTCCTGGCGCTGGGGCCTGATCTCTAGTGACAGAGGCCCAAAGCTGTCGAATATCATAATCAGGGAATGCTGTAGTAGTGTTAGCAATCTCTGCCCTGATCTCTGGTGGCATCTGGATAGCAGATCTGATGATGAAACAAATCCAGTGGGCATAGGGAAGCTGACGGTTACCCTTGAAGCCCTCAGCAATGGTGTCCTCCATCTCACTGAGAATAAGATCCCAGATATCAAACTGTCGCTGTGAAAGGAGGTGGTAAACAACCCAAAGCTGCATCCTCGTCAGTCCCTCTCTGTAGCCAAGTCTGGGCAGTAAAGTGCGTCTGAGTATAGCATCCAAGACTCTGGCAAGTGGCGTCAGGCTGGCAGGAGTACGACGTGACCCTTCGCCATAAGGCTCGCGAAAGCAGGGTCGAACCAGGTCGGTGGGTGGCACTGAACCGCCGTGAGGGTGTCTGGGAGGTGGAGTCTGACCATAGCACAACTGATGGATCCTCGTGTCAGAAGCAGGTAGTCTGAGGATCTCTCGGGCTCTGGAGCTGTAGAGTCTGTGATCGCGGCCTCTGAATGCAAAGTGAATAAACTCATGGGCAGGATCAATCTAAAGAGAAGCATAGAACTCCCTGACCCATGTGCCGCAGTAAGCACATGTCCGTCCAAGAAGATCTGATAAGCCAGGCAGATAGGACAGGTGCGGACGGAGCTGCTCTCCCACAACATCAACCAATGCCTCTAGTCGACACACCCTCTGAGGTCTGAAAGCAATGCCACTGTCAACTAGGGCCCTGTAGAAGTCCTCCTGAAGTGGGGTATAGAAACCCTCTGAAGCTCTGGGATCTCTGACAGGTGGAAACCATCGGCTGACCTCCACAAATCTCAAGCTCTTCACTTGACGTGCTGAAGCACCCCTCAGGTCTAAGTGCTCGACCGGGGGTGACCCTCTAACTCTGGGAGGAGGTCGTGCTCCACGACGCTGGCCCTCTGGCCTGGGTGTCACCTGTGAACGGGCACGTGTGGAGCGGCGACGTGGTGGAGACTGAGCTGCCTGCTCCTCTGTATCCTCAGTGGCCTGTGGAGCCTCAGTGGCCTGGTAGACTCAGTAGCGGGTGTAGTCTCTGTAGCCTGTGTCTGCTCTGAGGGTGGATCAACTGACATCTGCTCTGAAGGTGCAGTAGCCTCGGTGCCCTCAGTAGCCTCAGTGCCGAGCTGTCGACCTTCAAGATGAAAGCGACGCTCGCCTATGTGTAAGCCACTGCGTCTGCCACCTCTCTCTGCCTGCTCTGCAGCGTCTGCCACGGCCTGAGCAATCTCTGCATCTGACAGTGTCTTCCTCTTCTTCCTGGCTGCAATCTTGATGCGCTTACCACGCGCAATCTCATCATGACGGGGAGGGCTGTTGTCCCCGTCACCAGGAGCACCACCGGCGTTCTTGCAACGCACCATGCTGATCGACTGCCTGAAAACCTCTGTGAGATGATGAACTGACACTCGAGAGGCTTGGCCTCAATCCGTATCCGCAGGCTTGGCCTCGGATTTAGCGAACAGATCTGACCTGACACACCGACTGACTCGCTGCACGTATGGAATAGAGAGATATACTATAAGCACATATATATCTAAAGATACGAAACCCTAGATAGCAAGCACGTGAGATACGAAGTGAAACGTGACGCGAAACTACCTCGGATCGACGAGACGACGGTGAAGGGACGCGGTGACCTAGTTCGCGAGAACCCCCGAGATCGGCGATCGAGCACTGAAACGACCAATCGAGATAAGCAATGGAGGGTTATGGTCAACGGCAAGCCCTAACGAAGAAATTTGAAAGGACTTGAATGAAAAGAGGAATCGAGACGATACCTCGACAAACCCTAGAAACCCTAGGTTAGGGTTAGGGTGAAAATCGAAGAAAGCTCGGGCAAGCTAGGGCACGAGGTGGAGAACGAGGAGCTCGGGCGCACGGGGGTGAGCTGCGGCGCTAGAGGGAACCACGGCGGTGGTTGGCGGCCGGCGGCGAGGTGGTTACGCGTGGGCGCGGTGGAGTTCGGCGGCGCGGCGAGGATGACGCGCGGCGGTGGCGCGCAGCTTGCAGAGGCGCGGGCGCGTGCGAGGGCAGGGAGGCGTGGCAAGGGCGCGGAGGAGTCGCCGGAGAGGAGGAGGACGGCAAGGGCGCGTCGGCTCCGGCGATTCGGCGAGAGAGCACGGGCGGCGGCGGGTTTGGCGGATGAGGAAAAAACAGAGAAAACGAAAGGTTTTTATGAGAGGCGCAGATCCGCTCGATACTCTATCACCGGACGCGGTGGTCAAAATGACCGGACGCGGTGGTGCAGCGTCCGGTGACACTCCAGTAAGCGCCTGGAGTGACCGGACGCGTCCGGTGTGGACTGACCGGACGCGGTCAGAGTCCGGTCGCTGAGTGCTCGGGAATTCATCGCGGAGCACCGAACGCGGTGGTGGTAGCCGGGACCGGACGCGGTGGTCATCAGAGGCGCGTGCGGTGCAGCGTCCGGTGCCTAGATCTGGACTTTGTCTTCTGGATGACCGAACGCTCTGGTGGACGCCGGGACCGGACGCGGTGGTGAAGCAACACTGCGTCCGGTGCAGCGTCCGGTCGCTGTTCTTCGCCATTCTTCGTTCCGAACTTCGACGCGACTTCTCCCAATCAAGTTCCAATTCAAAGAGACACAAATAAACACCAATTGGAACCTGATATGAGTGACCTCACTCAAACCCTCAAATTTTTCAAAATAGTTTGCCTTAGGCTAGTATAATTTTTTACGAAAATAGGCAATAAACACCCGAGGAGCAACGTATGGCCATGCAATAGAGTTTTTGGACCTTTAGGAGCGTCAAATGCTCTCTCTATTCATGGACGAACACAGAGGTTGCTCAAAGCTAAACCGAAAAGAAACGACAAACAAACAACCATGCATATGCAATGCAATACAAGAAAGTAAAGCTAGGTTGCTTGTCAAGTTTGATCCACGGTTAGGCTTCTTCACTCCTCCGAAGGAGGGTTATCGTAACCGTGTTAGCCAAGCCCTAAATGCATTGCGATAAAGTAAACGTGACATATGATACAATGCAATGCAAGGGACAACACGCGCTCATTTTTTAAAGTTACTTGAATCAAGCACATTAAGTTCACTTCTTAGCCTACAAAAGGTAGCCTCGTCCAAAGGTTTAGTGAAGATATCCGCTAATTGATTTTCACTTCGTACACCTTCTAGTGATATGTCATTTTTAGCAACGTGGTCTCTTAGAAAGTGATGACGGATATCAATGTGCTTGGTGCGAGAGTGTTGTACCGGATTGTTAGCAATTTTAACGGCACTTTCATTGTCACATAAAAGTGGCACCTTTTCAAGAACAACTCCATAGTCTAGGAGGGTTTGTTTCATATATAAGATTTGTGCACAACAAGCCCCCGCGGCAATGTATTCCGCCTCGGCGGTGGACAAAGCCACACTATTTTGCTTTTTAGATGACCAAGATACTAAGGATCTCCCAAGCAAATGGCACCCTCCGGATGTGCTTTTTCTATCAATTTTGCAACCGGCATAATCCGAATCGGAATAGCCAACTAGTTGGAATCTAGCTCCTTTGGGATACCATAGACCAATGCTTGGGGTGTGCTTAAGATATCTTAGGATTCTTTTTACGGCACTTAAGTGAGGTTCTTTAGGGCACGCTTGAAAGCGAGCACACATGCACACACTAAACATGATATCGGGCCTAGATGCGGTAAGGTACAACAAGCTACCAATCATAGAACGGTAGAGAGTTTGATCAACCGGTTTACCTCCCTCATCTAGGTCGAGATGTCCATTTGATGGCATTGGGGTCTTGATTGGCTTGCATTCTTCCATCTTGAACCTTTTGAGAAGATCCTTGGTATACTTTTCTTGAGAGATGAAAATCCCTTCTCTCATTTGCTTGACTTGAAAACCAAGGAAGAATGTGAGCTCACCAATCATTGACATCTCGAACTCCTTCGACATCAATTCACCAAACTCCTTGCAATAATCTTCATTTGTTGACCCGAAGATGATATCATCAACATATACTTGACAAATGAAGATCTCCCCATTAAGCTTCTTGGTGAATAGTGTGGTGTCGACCTTCCCGATGGTGAAGCCCTTCTCAATGAGGAAGTCCCGGAGGCGCTCATACCACGCTCTAGGGGCTTGCTTGAGCCCATATAGCGCCTTGGACAACCTATAAACATGATTAGGATATCTAGGGTCTTCAAACCCGGGAGGTTGATTGACATAGACTAGTTCATTTATAAATCCATTTAAGAATGCACTTTTCACATCCATTTGATATAGTTTCATATCATGATGTGATGCATATGCAAGGAGGATACGAATGGCTTCAAGTCTTGCAACGGGTGCAAAGGTCTCTCCAAAATCAAGGCCTTCAACTTGAGAGAACCCCTTTGCAACTAGTCTTGCCTTGTTCCTCACTACTATGCCTTGGTCATCTTGCTTGTTTCGGAACACCCACTTGGTTCCAATGACTCTTGCACCTTTAGGATGCTCTTCAAGTGTCCATACTTGGTTGCGGGTGAAGTTGTTCAATTCTTCATGCATGGCATTCACCCAATCCGGATCTTGAAGAGCTTCTTCTACATTCTTAGGTTCAACACAAGAGACAAAAGAGTGATGTTCAACGAAAGAAGCTAGCTTTTGAGATCGAGTCATTACTCCTTTTGTAGGACTCCCTATGATGAGTTCTTGTGGATGAGCTTGAAGTAGAGGTGAATTTCTTCTATCAACCACTTGAGGAGGTGGATGGGGAGCATCAACATCTTGTGCTTGTGCCTCGGCTTGTTCATGAGAGACATAAGTATCTTCATTTTCAACTCTCTCATTCTTGTCATCATCTTGAGGCACACGTGATGAAGATGGTGGATCAATGATTTGCACATCGTCTTCATCATCCTTTGGCTTGATGTCTCCCACAGGCATGTTCTTCATGGCCTCCCTCAAGGGTTCATCACCTACATCATCACAATTCTCAATTGCTCCTTGGGAGCCGTTAAATTCATCAAATTCCACATCATATGTTTCTTCAACCAAACCGGTGGTATGGTTAAATACTCTATATGCTTTGGATTTTGATGAGTAACCAACAAGAAAACCAATATCACAACGTCTTTGAAACTTCCCTAGGTGTTGACGCTTCTTGTAGATGTAGCATTTGCAACCAAACACCCGGAAGAATGAGACGTCCGGCTTCTTCCCATTAAGCAACTCATAGGGGGTTTTGCCAAGAAACTTTTGGAGGAAGAGGCGATTTGAAGCATAGCATGCGGTGTTGATTGCCTCGGCCCAAAACTTTTCCGGAGTATTGTACTCATCTAACATTGTTCTTGCAAGGGTGATCAAAGTCCGGTTCTTTCTCTCAACTACACCATTTTGTTGAGGAGTGTAGGTTGAAGAAACCTCATGCTTGATTCCAATTTCATCACAATAAGCTTCAATGTTGGTGTTGTCAAACTCTTTCCCATTGTCACTTCTAATCTTCTTTATCTTGACTTCGAATTCATTTTGAGCTCTCTTTGCAAACTTCTTGAAGCAACTTACCACTTCGGATTTGTCATGAAGGAAGAAAGTCCATGTATATCTTGAGTAGTCATCCACTATCACAAGACAATAGAGATTACCACCCAAACTCTTGTATGTTGTAGGCCCAAACAAATCCATGTGTAGAAGTTCTAGCACTCTTGAGGTTGACATGAAAGCCTTGGTTGGATGAGTGTTTGCAACTTGTTTGCCCGCTTGACATGCACTACAAGGTTTGTCCTTTTCAAACTTCACATCCTTCAATCCTCTTACTAGTTCTTTCTTCAATAGCTTGTTGAGAGTGCTCATTCCAACATGTGCAAGCCTCCTATGCCAAAGCCAACCAAGTGAGGTCTTGGTGAACAAACATGTCATCAAATTTGCATCTTCGGAGGTGAAGTCAACAAGATAAAGATTGTTGTATCTAAAGCCTTTGAATATCACTTGCTTGTCATCTATCTTTGAAACTTCAACTTCATTTGGTGTGAACAAGCATTGGAAGCCAAGGTCACAAAGTTGCCCAACGGATAACAAGTTGAAACTCAATGAAGCAACATAGAGCACATTTGAGAGTGAGTGATCATTTGATATTGCAATCTTGCCTATACCCTTGACTTTGCTCTTTGAATTATCTCCAAATGTGATCTTCTCTTGACATACCCCATTCTCTTCAATGGAGGTGAACATACGAGGATCACCGGTCATATGTTGAGTGCAACCACTATCAATAACCCAATGAGATCCACCGGTCTTGTAGTTCACCTACACACAAGAGATCAAGCTTTTTGTTTAGGGACCCAAACTTGAGAGGGGCCTTTGACTTTCTCAACTAGTGACTTGGCAACCTATATTTTCTTTGGCCTATTCTTGTTTGGGGGACCCAAAAACATGACTTTCATCTTTCCATTTGAATCTTTTCTTAGCATGTAATGAGCATTGAAGGCAAAGGGTCTAGCATGCTTGGGCAAGGGTTGTGGTGGTGGAGTTTTGCATTCATGAGCAAAGTGACCTTCTTGACCACACTCAACACATCTCTTTGGCTTGGGCTTTGACTTGCTTTGTTGTTGAGCTTTTGCTTTCTTCTCTTGATTTGCCAAGTACCCAATGCCACTTCTATCCATCTTCATTACGGTGTTCATGAGGAGCTCACTTTGCAAATATTGGCCTCTTGTGAACTTGCTTAGGCCGGTCTTGAGATGCTCTTTTTCTTGCTTGAGCTTCTTGTTTTCTTCAATAAGTGACTCATTTGTTGTTTGCTTCTCAAGAGCCATCAAACCTTTGAGCTTCTTGTTCTCATTTGCAAGCTTCTCATTCTCACACTTGATCTTGGCATAATCATCATGGTTGCATGACTCAACCACACTCTTGCCTTTGCTACTAGAACCTTGCTCAATGCTTTCAATGATCAAGTCATCACATGATGTAGCTATATCACACTTAACAACATTGTTAGTAGCATCATGTGTCTCAAGAGCAAGTTCATTAGCAACCACAAGACTATCATAGTCAATTTTTAATGTGGTGTATTTGTCTTTTAGAGAGCTATGTCTAGTGATGAGCTCATCATGCTTCTTCTCAAGTTTATCATGTTGATCTTTAAGCTCTTTGTTAGAGGTTTTGAGCTCCTTGAGAGTGGAAGACATAACTTCATTTTGATCTCTAAGCTCACCACTAGTCTTTTGAGCATTTTCAAGCTTAGATGAGAGTGATTCATTTTCATTTTGAAGATCATCATTTTCACTTCTAGTCCTTCTTATGATTTTAGTGTATTTGTTTAGCAATTTTACAAGTTCATCATAAGAAGGTGCATCAAATTCATCATCACTATCACTATCATCATCATCATCATCACTATCATGGTTTTGTACCTTTCGTTCACCCTTGGCCATAAGGCATAGGTGAGTAGTGGACGATGATGGTGAAGAAGGCGGTGAAGGTGGTGGTGAAGATGTCGGTGAAGATGATGGCCCCATCACAAATGCGGCAACCTTCTCTTTCTCATCATCGCTCTCATCTTCGGAGGAGCCACAAGATGATTCAATGTCGGTGAGCCAATCACCAACAATATAAGCCTTTCCACCCTTCTTCTTCTTGTAGAACTCCTTCTTCTTGCCATCCTTCTTCTTGTATGGCTTGTTCTTCTTCTTCTCATCTTCTTCATCACTTGAATCACTTTTCTTGCCCTTGTTCTTGTTCTTGAACTTGTCTTTTGGTGGTCTAGGGCATTGATGAGCTAGGTGGCCAAGTTCACCACAATTGTAGCAATCCATCTCCGAGATGGGCTTTCTCTTGCTACTTGTGAAGAATTTCTTTTTCTTGCCATCAAACTTGATGCCACTCTTGTTGAGCTTCTTTAGCATCTTGGTGGTCTTCCTCACCATGAGTGCAAGTGATTCATCATCGATATCACTTTCACTTGAGCTTTCTTGCACGATCATGGCTTGGCCCTTCTTCTTCTTCTTGTCATGGCTAGCTTTGAAGGCCAAGTCTTTCTTCTTGGAAGATGATGAGCCCTCTTCCGGAGTGATGTGCATGTACATCTCATGAGCATTGATCTTCCCCAATACTTGAGTCGGTGTTGCGGTGGAGAGATCACTTTGATGAAGCACGGTGACAATGTGACCATACTTCTCAACGGGAAGCACACTCAAGATTCTCCTTGCAACATCCGATTGACTCATTTGAGTGAGCCCAAGAGCATTGAGGTCCTCTACAAGAACATTCAAGCGAGTGTACATGTCATTAGCACTTTCTTTAGGAAGCATCTCAAAAGAATTAATTTTATTTAAGGCAATATGATAGCGTTCCTCACGCTCACTCTTAGTTCCCTCATGGAGAGCACAAAGATTTTGCCACAAATCATGAGCGTTCTTTGCATTACGCACACGATTGAAGATATCTTTGCCTAAGCCCCGGTAGAGTGCATTTTTGGCCTTTGCATTCCACCGGTCGTACTTCTCCTCGTCACCCGTGGGGTTTGCGGGATCCTTGATAGCGGGAAGCCCTTGGGTTGCGGCTCTAAGGCACCCGACATCTATGGCTTCGAGATGCGCCTCCATGCGGATTTTCCAATATGGAAAATCATCCCCCTCAAAGGTGGGAGGTGGTCCTTCCCCGTTAGACATCTTGCTCTAGGCGGTAAAGCCTAAATTAGGAGCAACACGGCTCCGATACCAATTGAAAGGATCAAGATGCCCAAGAGGGGGGGTGAATTGGGCTTTTCTAAAAATTAATTGCAAGAATTAAATCCTACAAGCCGGAATTCACCCCTAGTGCCTACTTGTGTTCCTAGAGAGTCTACCGTTAAAAAGTTTTGCACCCTAGTTTCCAATCCTAGTCTAGCATGGCAATTCTAGGAATGTAAAACAAGCAATGAAAGTAAATACGAGAAAGTAATTGCTTGAATGTAAAGGGGCAAGGAACACGGCGATGTTTTTCCGAGGTATCGGAGAGTCGCCACTCCCCACTAGTCCTCATTGGAGCACCTGCGCAAGGGTGTCGCTCCCCCTTGATCCGCGCAAGGATCAAGTGCTCTCTACGGGTTGATTCTTCGACACTCCATCGCGGCGAATCACCCAAAACCGCTCACAACTTGAGTTGGGTCATCCACAAGCTCCGCCGGATGATCACCAAACTCCCAATCACCACCAAGCCGTCTAGGTGATGGCGATCACCAAGAGTAACAAGCTAGAACTCTCACTTAACCACAACGAGCCCAAATGAGGAGATGGATGCACACTTGCTACTCTCTAATCACTAGTGAGGAATCTCAAACTTTGATTCTCAAATCTCTATCCTCACTAGAGCTCTTGCACTCCCTTGCACTCTAAAGGGTTTTCTCAGATGTTTGAATGAGCAAGAGACCTCTAAAAGAGGTGGAGGGGTTGTATTTATACACCCCTCAGAGAAAACGAACTGTTACTTTCTGACACGGGGTCACCGGACGCGCCGGTGCAACGGACCGGACGCGCCGGTCGCCCGTAACGGTCAAAACGCGATTTTGAACTGAACCACCGGACGCGCCGGTCAGGGGTGACCGGACGCGTCCGATCGTGCAAGGGTGCTTACTGTACTCGCACCGGACGCGAGGCCGCGTCCGATGGCTGAAGACCGGACGCGTCCGGTCCTCTCTGGACCTTACTGGACTCGCACCGGACTCGCCGATCAAGTCCAGGTCGCGTCCGACGGGCGTTCTCCCTGGAGTGACACGTGTCAGCCACTGACCACCGCGTCCGGTCCTCGCGAGGGCCGCGTCCAGTGGTCAAGGCCGAAACCCTAGCGCGGTAGCGTACTGACCGGACGCGTCCGGTGCTCCCGAAGACCGCGTCCGGTGACTGGAAAACAGCCCGAAACTTCTCGAAACGCGTCGCAACTTCAACCAAGTTGCTTCCAACTGAACTTTGAGCTATTCTAGGGTTGCCTAGCGCCAAGTTTAACAAGTGTGCACCACACCTAAACATAGGACTCGCCTAGGTCAAGCTACCCATTCATGCCCCCCTTTATAGTACGGCCAAAAGAGAAAAACGAAGATCCTAACGACTATTCCGAATGTGTCTCAACACCTCGTCATCCGGAACTAACCGTCCTTAATCTTGACGTCACTCTTTTGAAAACCGAAACGATTTCCATCAAGGGACACGAATACACAGTGCTCAAAGCAGTTATCACCTCCATGACCTAACTTACCAATGTTTCTGCAAAACACACGTTAGTCATGGTAATAAAGTGTTGTCATTAATTACCGAAACCAAACCTTGGGGCCTAGATGCTTTCACATGGGATTGCCTCCTCCAGGGGCTAGGGGCCTTGCTTATATAGCCCTCTAGGAAGCACCACAACCCTCGGATCAAATCGACCTTGATCTACGATTATTATTGATCCTCAAAGGCGGTGGAGGCATGATCCAGGTGGTGGAGCCTGATTGGCTCTGCAGGTGGGGCGCCCACCCCCACCTTGGGGTGCTCGCCCAGCCTTCGAGCCCATTTCGCCTCTGCTTTGTTTCTAGAGTCTTCTCATATCTTCTAAATTACAGAAAAGTTATGCATGGCCCTGTTGTCTCTATGTAAACATGACATGTGGCCCATCCTTGGTTCTTTTCAGATGACCCCTGCAGAAATAGACTTTCACCAAAACTCATGGAATTATGTTAGTAAACCCCCTATATCTAAGTGGTAATTATTGTTTAGTCCTTTTTCATGCTATGTTGACGGTTAAAATTGACACTTATCTATCGTCAACAGGCACAAGGCAAGTTCAACAGAGGTGAGGATCGTTCTCATTTCAATAGTCAGAGAGGAGATTTCAGACAGGGTGCAGGGGGTTCTAATAGCGGAGACAATTAGAAGAAAGATTTTTGGTCCGGATGCGGGGGTTAGTATACCAGAGAGTTTTCAAGGCCTGATTATCACACAGGATCTGGTGGCCAATACTTTGGTGATGAGGAAAAAGGAGGATATTATGCTGGAAAAAGAGGAGATGATTATGAAAGAGGAGGTGCTAACAAGTGCAGGATGAATGAGAGAGAGGACTGGAATACAAAAAGTGATCTGAGGCAAAAACTTATCAGAAATCAAGATGAAAGAGGAAGAACTGACACATACAGAGGAGACAGAACAGAAAGGGATTGGATTACAGAGGGAAAGGGAGTATGGTTAACCCTGAGCTTCAATGTTTCAATTGCAACAAGTATGGCCACTATCAGAAGGACTGCAAGAACCCACCGTATTGTTACTGTTGTAGGAGAGATGGCCACAAAAGTTCTGTGTCCTGAGAACAAATGATGAGGTTGTTGTCCCGATCTTCACGACGTAGGATCTTGATCTGAATAACTAGCTGATAAACAGCCGATAACTTGCTGCAAGCAGTGATAACTAGTGCAACCTGACGACACGCACAAGGAGCCAACCACCGTCTCTATACGGCAGCCTGAACCAAGGATTCGCCCAACCACACTCTCAAAGAAACCAACCTACGCAGCTGTCACGGAACCGCCCAAATTATAAGAACAAAAGTACAAAAACAATCGCCGGAGCAATTAAATTCCCGTACTTAAGCTCTTATAACTCCGGTAGTCCAATAAAATCCCGAGGGATTTCAAACCAACCAACATACAAGCCAAGATCGTAGTGGTCCAACATAACAGGTCATATGTTACATCCATTTCATAAGTAATTCAACATATATCGGAGTTCAGTAGAGTTATTACAACTCAAGTTCAAAAGTAGCGGAAGCAAAGTAGTTTGAAACTAATATCACCTTAATTCAAATACATGCCAGTACCAAGGTCAATTTTCCCATAAAAGCATGAGAGATAAGATAGCTCAGAAGGATCATGCCCATGATCACACTCCGCCACTACAGCCGGAGTCTTCCAATTCTTGCAGTAGCTATGATACATCACAACCTGCAACAAGTGGGAATAAACCCTGAGTACGAGAAGGTACTCAGCTAGACTTACCCGTCGTAAACCAGAAATAATATGACACCAAGGAGTATGCAAGGCTTTCTTTCAGTGGACTAGCTTGACTCATTTGCGAAAAGCATAAGTTATTATGAATAAACTAATTTAAGTCCTTTTTGCATCATATTTATTATAACCTATTCAATCTAGGTAAGCACCTATGCTAAAGCAATCACTTGATTAACCATTAACATCAAAGGTTACCATCTCAGGTTTAGCATTTTCAACATTATCCACATAACCATCTGTGTTCCATCATCATTACTACGATGCAGTAACTCGAGTCAAGTGCTCACTATCCAGGAGCGATGGCGATTCGAATCGATTATTGACCAGCTGGTAATTTATTCCTCACACAAACCTCACTCACCCGCTAAAGTGAGGTATTGGTCACCGAGTCAACCATTCAGGTAAAGTCGCGAGCTTGCCAGGAACCACATGTACCCGGGGGCCGCCCGACTGCTCTTTGGCCTTATCATCGCGCCCCCGTTTCCTGCCACTACTGCTCCGGTACAGTGCGTTGCGGGCAATCCACTCGGCCCGAATAATCTCCCGGCTTCGCGGTCGAAAGGTACTTTATTCGGCCAGCTAAATGTGAGGCATGCGTTCAACATGACTCGAGGCCCAACAACGGTCGGTCCTTAATCGACACAGGCGGAAACTACAAGCACCCCAGAACCCTGTCTGGTTGCCCCATACTTATTCCGCCCGGTCTCCAATTATCCATCAACACTTGGTTATTTCCAGGATATCATCCATTCCATAGCTAAAGTATTCCAATAACCACCTATAGTTGCCGGTGACAGGAAATCACCGATCGCTACCGGTCTAAGCAGGGCTAAGCAATATTTTCGATCCCGAACCAAAATAGGATTTCAGGCATATTTGCGGGACAAGGAAAAGGATATATATATGCAGCAAGTGTTTTCAATCAACTCTTATAACTTAATGCAACAATACATATATAACATATATATACTCAATTGCTTTTGTAAAGTAGGAGGCTTAGGATGCTCCGGGGCTTGCCTGGGATCAAACACTGGGTTAGTGATTGACAGATGACACTCGCTCGGCGAGCATCTCCCAACCCGACACTTGTTTAGTCCTTCCATCTTCGGGATAGGTCCACCAAACACCGTCTTCAGGTTTGGCTTCAACATCTCATCCTTCACGTGATGCATCTAGCGAACCTAATTGAGATGCAAGATGCATGCGTATGAATATGATGAATGGTAACACAAGATGTATCACATAATCATTCATGTAAACACACGATTAAGACATAGACACCAAAAACTAATTAACTAACATCACACAACCAATTAAAGAGGGCAAGCACATTAAGCATAACACAAGTTTAACAAGATCACAAGTATCTTAACTTGACCATCATCAAGGGTATAAGCCACACTTAGCAACACATGGAGTAAACAACCATAACTCGCATCTGAAAATTTCTAGACTGCAACAACAGCTACATGTTTTGATCATAACTGGAGTTATAAAAATCCAATAGCCATGCAACAAGACATTCTGGAAAGCTTATGAAATTGTCTATAATTCATCTTTAATCATCTTAGCATGGTTCTCAAGTTAACCAAGTCAAACATGCATAATTACAGAATCTGCTCCAGAGATTACAGAGAGCAACTATTTCTAGAATCCAACTTGAAACAGTCATTACTCACAAACTATAAGGCCAAATGCCACCAAAATTTAACACAAGCTAGATTAATGAGTTATCTACAACTTTGTTATAAGCATGTTTCTCAGAAAACATCATTTTCATGGTGCAATTACCAAAATCCCAGAAACTGTCCAGGAAAGCATCAATTGAAAGAATAAATATTAACTTACATTCCAAACACACATTTGGCCACAACAAATGTAACCATCATAAAGTGCATGTTAAATGATCACCAAAAAGCATAGTGCTCATTATTAAATAATTTCTTTTAATGCATTTCTTAATTTATTTAAATAGCAAGGTGAAATAATAAACATATATCAAAAGTCCATAATAAAATCTATAAAAATTACAGTAGCTCTTACATACACCCAATAGTCTACTGTACAAATTTCAAGTCATTTGGACATGTATGTCAACCTCTATGAAAAAGACAAGTTGCTAATACAAGAATTCATGTGAGAGCAAGATACACTAATAACTCACTCAAATGGCAACCAAAATTCATCAAATTTTTACCACACATCAATCATCATATGAGTAGCATGCCACAAAAATTTCACTTTATTTGGAGCCCTAGATCTACAGTTATAAAAATGACAAATACATCTAGCAATGAAAACCTAGCTGCACAAATCCATTTTTACAGAGAAAACTTTAAACTAAAACATGCAATATTATAGATCTACTGCATAGAGAATTTCACAAGGATTCCAAAAAGTCCTCATTTGCTATTTTACGATTTTTCTACAATTTACTATGAATTTCCAAAGTTCCTGCAAAATAATTACGAATCAGTCCCGAGAGCACTATTCATTTGAGTCTATGACAGTGCAGTTAGCCCCCTAGATTTAGTCGAATTCTCGGACGAGGTCCCTGTCGCGAATTGAGCAGAGGAAGTCGCTGTAGCTCGCTGATGTCGGCCAAAGGAGGCTCGTCGGCGGCGGCGAGGTGGCGGCGGAGCACCAGGACATACGCGCGCACTCGTGGACGGCCTCAGCCCGCCCGGTGACGGCCCGTGGCCTCCTGGCCATGTGCGCCCGCGACGCACGGAGGCACAGCTCGGGCGGCGGCCTTCTACTGCACGGATGAGGCCGAACGAAGGGGCACGGGACGGAGAGGAGGAAGAGGCGGAGGCGTCGGTGCACGCAGCCGCAGTTGGGGTGGCTTGGAGTAGCGGGAACGGTAGCGACGGCCGGAGCTCCGCGGTGGCCATGGCGTTCGCGCTCTCCGGCGCCGAGCAGAGCGAGGGAGGGAGGAAGAGGGAGTGGGGAGGCGAGTGAGGAGCGTCAGGGGGCAGCTAGACGTCCATTAAGGAGAAGCAGGGGCACGAGGACGCGCGTCGGCAAGGGTGGGGCAAGCTCTTGCATGGCTGCCACGCGCTCCCCCGCTGCGGCATAACGTCGAGCACGTGGCGGGCGACGGTGAGACCGGCGTGGGAGGTCATTTTGGGCTGCTTCCGGGCCGAATTGGACCATGAGCCAAAAACGAAGTTGGAAGCCCACATGAAGCTCTACGTTTTTCATTAAGGAGTCAAGGTCATTAGAGCAACGGATTAGCGGTTAACTAGTTGTCAAAACTGCAGTGTCAACACCTTGACGACAGTCACGGAAACTCACTTTCGATGGTCAAAACTTCGTCAAACTGAACTCAACTTGTTGCATGCTCTTCGCCAACCTGTAAACTCCAACTTTTATATTTGGCTCAACCTAAGTTACTTAGCAAAAACACGAGAACGCGACGTGCCAACCGTCTTGTCGTTGCCGGTCCAACTTCATGAACATGACGAAACTAGCAGTTTTGTGAAATAATTTTGAAGGTCCAAATGAGCTCCAAATCTATTCAAACTTCTCTGAGCTCTTCTCCACTCTAAACACTCCAACTTTTATAAAGAGTCCAACTTCAGTTGTTTAACAAAATTTTGAGAACGAAATGTGCCAACCTGTCAATGTCAGTCCACATATTCTATGACTTAGAATATTTTCCAAGGCTGAAAAACAGCAGCTAATTCAAACTTCGAGCCTCTGTTTAACAAGCTTACAAGCTGATCTAGCTCTTGGTCCAAAAACAAAGTTTCTTCTACACAACATGAACTACAACTTTTATTTAAGGTCCAACATCAAAACTGGTATATAAACTATATTTCTACTTTGACCAAAGTAGGATCACGATAACGCTTAAATTACCCTTTTTGATCAATTGGAGCATTTTCTGGGCATTTGCTCAACACGAACCTTTCTTGACTTTTATTATAGAGTCCATATAGAGTCTTTTGGGCAAGGTTGCAAGGTTTGGTTGATGACCTATATTTCCATCCACTTAATAATGCAATTCCAACACTTAGTAAAGTCATTCCAACAAGCATATAACTTATCATTTCATGTGACTTTTTGATTTCAAACGTCATGAAACTTTGCCAGTGACCAATATAGATAGGTACTAAGGTGAGACACATGAAGATATTGCAATAACACCACCTGAGCATATATCTTGAAAATGGACTATATGTAAAACAATGGTGCAACATCAAAGTTTAGGTTGGGGCTCGCTTCCATATAGGTTTGACCTTGACATCTTCATCACCACTTAATCTACCATGTTTGAGCTCAAACCCACTGCTTAACTGGTGGCAAACACCTCGGGTGTTACAGCAGCCTGGAATCAATGGACCAGGAGCACGAATTGGGTGCCGATGACGCGGCCGCTTCTGTAATCTCCGCGAAGGAAGACACAAGAGCAAAGGGGTAGAGATCTCTCTCTGGTTTTTGTTAGCACACAGCTAAACAAAGTGGTCTGTATTCAGATTATCAAAGGTCATTTTTTTCTTTACAAGCATACGAGTATTTATACAAGGAACAACCCTCCTATATAGGTGTGATCACGAGATGGAAAATAAAAAGACTAGAATGTGAAAAGGCTTCCACGAAAAGAGTTTCCAGGAGTCCACGCAGCTGTCAGTTTCCAAAGCAGTCTCCACTAAAAGTGTCATAACTCCCTAGTGGGAAGTCCAAATGACGATCCGTTTCTTGAGTGTGAAACTAGACTCAACAATCTTTCCATCCATATATGCCATGCACCATGTAACATCGTAGACTGGTACAGTTTTGCGTGGGAACTTGAACAACATGCATGCTGTCGACCACCTGACCAGTCCTCACTAAATCTGGTTGGACGCTATGGGGAAAATTCTAATCTGGTCGGGGCTTATTGCATTGGAAAATAGACTTGATAAGCTTTCCAAAATGTCCTCATGGACCTTCATAGCTTTTGTGAATCAAGAGTTATGGCCGATTCTTTCTGCTGGTTCCATCGCGCTGGACTGGCCCAAGCTGGTGGTCGGTGGTCTGGTCCGAGCTGATGGTCGGATTCTTCCTCCTCTTCATGTATTTTCCTAAGTACAACCAAATTAGCATTCTTAGGTAGTATAACATTCTCACAAGTGTTTGAATTAAGATCAGTTAGGAACGAATTCACCTGCTCTTGTAGTTTCTTAGCACGACTTCTTGTAAGTGGTCCTAGATTTGTGATATTCATGTTGGATGGTGAATGATTGTCACTCGAGGAAGCACGTATGGCTGAGATGTCCTCATCAACAAAGGACTTAGAGTTTGTGGATTTGGCCTACCTGGACAGGGTTTTTATAATATAAGAGTGCCTATTAAGAAGGGTGGTAAGAAGGAGGCAAGAGGAGTGATGACAATACTGCAAGGTGCTGCTACTGTTGAGATGATCAGAACAGAACTCAGAGCTCTCTTCAGAGAAAATGTGGATTGGGAGATCACCAAACTTTCAATAGAAAAAGAGTTTATGATTGTGTTTCCCAATGATGATAAAAGACATCAATTGGCTAGGATTAAGAACTTTGAGTTTGAGACTGCAAATATCAAAGCACAGGTGAGGCTCACTGTATTAAACCCTGGAGCAAATGGCTATCTGGAGGTGGTTTGGGTCCGGGCATATAATTTTCCAGACTATGCTTTTATCCCCTGAGGTGGTAATGGAGGTTGCTCATTTGGTTGGTGATCCAGAGGAAGTAGATCTAGCAAGCTTGAAATGGCAGGGACCTGTGAGAGTCAAGCTTGGCTGTAGAAACTCTAGGGAAGTTAAAGGAGAAACATAGGTATTTTTCAATGGTGATAGTCATAGGATCAAATGGGTGGTTGAGAGCGGCAAGGATCAGTTTGACAAAGAGACTAATACATCAAAATTTGATAGACACATAGATAGAGCTGATGAGGAAGAAGAGGAGGGTGACACTAAAGACAAGAATCGACCCAAACAACAACAGAACAAGAAAAACATGGAGATGACATCAGATGCTTAATAGAGGAGTTGCATTTCATCACAAAACCAACACTACTTCAAAAACTTTGAATGCCAAGGAGAGTGGGAAAGATGGATGTGAGATACCACTATCAAACAAGGGTGGGGATGTTACTATGATTTCTGAAGAAGATCAAATACTTACTCAACAAAGTGGTACAGGTGGAGTTGAAAATGTGCAAGATGATAAACTACAGCACAAGGGGGTAGTGGTCCTTACCTCACAAGATGGTACACCTGTTGCACAGGATCAGGTACAGGGGCAGGGAGAGCTTACATTTGGGGATAAGGTGATGTGTCATGATGAGAGGAGTCTGACTAAAGAGGAAGAACAACTAGTAAGAAGTGAGGAACCGAAAGAAGATCTGGTGGACTATGATGAGGATTATGAACCCATAGAGCAGGAAAAAGCAAAGATGGAATTGTATGAGGAGTTAGAAGCCCAAGAAGCTCAACAACAAAGGGAGCAAATGGAATTGTTGGAGGAGTTCGCAGTCAGAACGGAGAAATTGGAGGCTGTTATGAACTTCATTGAAGGAGTCACATCTAATATGCAGATTGATGATGAAAATGCTAAGAGTGAGGAGGAAATCAACAATCCACTTGAACAAAACCAAGCTGCTGCAGATGGAAAGAGAAGGAAAAAGAGAAGTTGGTTCATAGAGAGGTCAAGATATAGCTAGCAATTGCTTAGAGGAGTCAGAGAACTACAAATCAGGGAGTTAGAATACAGGAGCAGGCGTCCAAACTCAAAGCATAGAGGAATGAAATCACAGGTATGCCACAGTTTACTGCTTTTAATTTGCATCCTTTTGATAAACTCTCTAAAATTGCAAAGAGCTATAAAATAAAATTGGAAAATGAAACAGAAGCACATTTAGCAATTGACAGGCTTAAAGCTCATGAGGCAACCAATGCTGCTATTCTAGAAGCAAAACAGAAAATCAAGCAAACCTACGGTCAGAACAAATCAGTCAACCAGTTTGCAAGTTTAGAGGTGGATCCATAATAGAGGAGGTCAATCATGAAGAGACTATAGAGGGAGAGCCTAATGCCAGGAATAATACAGAGAGTGAGCCTCAAAGGATTAAGGCTCCTAAGAGGGGCAGACCAAAGAAACATAAATGAAGATCATGTTTTGGAACATTAGAGATTGGGAGGTGCTGGTAGAAGGGGTTAGTTCAAAGATTTGATGACTCAACATCATTTAGAGGTGATTTGTCTACAAGGAAACAATCAAGAAGAACTTTACTGATCACATGCTCAAAGACTTGGTCAATGGACAAGACTTTAGCTGGACTTGGACTGAGGTAGAAGGGCATTCTAGGGGTACACTTACTGGGGTAAAAGGATAGAGATATAGAGGTGATTAGTTCTGATAAAGGTTCTTTTTTCAAGTATTAAAGCCAAGAGTAGGAAAGATAATTTGGTCTAGGAGGTGATTAAGGCCCGGTTCAAAATGAGAGAAAACAGGATTTCTTAGAGGGGCTATCTACCGAAGTTAACAACACACAATGTTCCTTTTTACTAGGGGAGATTTCAATCTTATCAGACATGCCTCAGAGAAATCAACACAAAATATAGAGCAGAGTAGAATGGATCTCTTCAACAATTTCATTTAAGATACTGGTATAAAGAGATGATCAGAAAAGGAAGTAAATTCACATGGATAAACAAACAAGAGCAGCCAGTAACTTGTACCTTAGATAGAGTGTTTACAAGCTATGATTGGGATTTTAACTACCCATGGTCTACTTGTGAAGTTTTGACTAGAGTTGGCTCAGATCATAACCCTCTCCTAGTCACCATAGAAGATGTGAGAATGAGTCATCCATATATGTTTAGATTTGAGATGGCTTGGTTTACAAATGCAGATTTTCAGAGGAAACTTCTAGCTAGATGGCCCAATAGAGAAGACGAAGATGTTCAAGATTATTGGAAAAGAGTTAAAAAGCATATCAGGACCTTCTGTAAAGGATGGGGTAACAATATCAGAGGGCAACTAAAGGAGGGATACGAAAGCACTAATGGACGATATTAAATTAATAGATGCTAAAGCTGAAGAGGAGTTCCTCTGTGCCACACAATGGAATGAGAGATATGCTAAAGAGAGAGATTTAGAGTAGATCTATGCATTTGAAGAAATGCAATGGCAGAAAAGAGGGGGTAAAATGGCTTCTCCAAGATGGTGCTAATACTGGATACTTACACAATAAAGCCACTAGGAGGAGGAAGAAATGTACTATTTTCTCTCTAGAAGATGAGGATAGGATAATCTCTGGAGATCATGCTCTGAGAGAACATATAGAGGAGTATTACAAAAATTTGTTTGGTCTAGAAGATACTTGGGGGATTTCAGTACAAGAGGATTTTTGGTCTAACCAAGAGACACACTCAGTAGAGGAGGCAAACGAGCTGATATAGCCTTTTACCATGTTAGAACTTGAAGCAGCTCTCAAAGATATGGATTCTAGTTCTTCCCCAGGCCCTGATGGTTTACCTGCAGGATTCTACAAGAAAATATGGCCATATGTCAGAGAAATATTTTTTGAGATGTTTACTAAGCTGCATTCAGAGACACTTAACATGGGCAGAATGAATTATGGTTTAATCAATTGGATACCCAAACTGAAGGAGGCAAACAACATTAAACAATTTCGGCCTGTATGTCTTCTTAATGTTGATTATAAATGGTTTACAAAGGTTTTGACAACCGCATTTCAATACGAGTTTCACCCCTCTTAATAGTATGGCTATTAATTCTAAATGTGTTCACACTCACTAAGTGTCTTGATCACCAAACCAAAAAGCTCCTATCCACTTATACCTTTGCCTTGAGCTTTTTGTTTTTCTCTTTCTTCTTTTCCAAGCCGAGCACTTGATCATCATGGCCATCACCACCATGATCTTCATCCATTTGCTCCAGCACTTGGAATATCTACCAACCTATCCCACATACACTTAGAGCACATAGGTTAGTAGCTAGGGTTTTATCAATTCACCAAAACCAAACTAGAGCTTTCAACCGTGCCTCACTTGCATACATACCATAGATGGTTACCACGTGTCCAGTTAACATGATCCAACCGCACATGGTGGAGGCAGAAAAGCAGCAGACGTGGGAGGCAATCGAAGCCACATGTGGACATGCGAGGAAATCTTCTAGACGTGCTATTGGATCACGTTGACTGGACACGTGGCAACTATTCATGGTATGTATGCAGGGTTTGGAAAAAAATTCGGTGCAAACTGTATCCACCATGCCTCACTTAGATACATACCATGGATGGTTACCACGTGTCCAGTTAACAAGATCCAACTGCGCATGGTGGAAGGGGAAAAGCAGTGGGCGCGGGAGGCATCCGAAGCCGCATGTGGACATCCAAGGAAATCTTCTAGACGCGCGGTTGGATCACGTTGACTGGACATGTGGCAACTATTCATGGTATGTATGCAGGGAGGCACGGTGGATATAGTTTGCATAGAATTTTTTCCGTGGATTTTGCAGAGCTTTCACCCTTTATTAATCCCTCCTCTTATTTTCTTTTCTTTCCGAATTCAATGATGATCAATCCCTCCTCTAGTCCTTTTCTTTTCTTTTCTTTTCTTTTCAATTTCAAATTTTCAATGGTGTCTTGTCTTTGATGAGGGTAAAATGGGTTCTGCTAAATACCATTAGCGTGATGATGTGGAACAACACTTCTAGTAGGGAAAAGGAACCCGAGAAGTTCAGCTGATAGAGCGGCGCCCGAGGTGAGCTAAATAATGGATGTGCCTTAATTTAAAATAAAAGGAGAGGGTGATTAAAAAATAAAGAGAGAGGGATTAGTAATTTAGTATGGTTTAACCAAAATTTGGAGCCCACAATTAGGAGATTTAAGTCACTACAATCACACAAATAACAATGTCCTAACACATTTACATACACTAGGGATTTCTCAATGGCATGTACTACTAGGTCAACATTATTGATAACTATAGCTGAATTGATTAGTTTTTTTGGAACCAAGTTAGTTGAGTCTAGCATATTTTTGGTTAATTATTGTTTTAGCAATAGCTGACAGATGACTTTCTATCAACATGTGCCTAGAGTTACTAGGTCAACATCAAGACGTGTCATTGTAGCTTATGGGAGGTGGACTGACAATATGTCCATAAATGCATTGTTGCTGTTGATGTGAAGGAAAAATTTCTTGAAATGTTAGATCAAAATAATTCAATGTACAAGTCTTCAATGGGTAAAGTGCAATGTTAATTATATTGGTTTGCTGATCGATGGCACTATCAGCTGTAATTACCAAACCGCACAGGTGCTCACACGCGTCCCAGCCTCGTGTCCCAACCTCTAAGTGGGGAGAGGTACTGATAATGAAGAGGATGGGTTTCATCAATGGACAGGTGAGACCTTCCACGGCAGCCCAGAATGCCTACGAGAGCATCTTTGTTGATCAGCTTAACACACCTCGTATGCTGAGACAATGTGACATCTCTTCCCGGACCCACAGGGAGAGCGGTCAAGGCGGCCGAAGCGCCGCGCAAGCTAGCGCATCAAATCGTTGGCTAGGTAGCTTGATTAGCGAGTAATAGGCACGATCTCCTTCTGCTAGGGAGGGCAGAGTGGATTGTATAACACTATCCCCCAGGTGTGCCATTTGTGGCGCGTCGTTGTAACTTTCACTATTTCTCGATCTTAATACAAAGATGCGCAAACCTTTTGTGTATTCGAGAAAAAATATTATATTATTAAGCAAAATAAATCTGTGGTAACATCCAAATAAAATCTTCATTAGGAAGAAAAGCGATGTTTAACGGAAAAAGAAAAAAGGAAACGATCCATTTCGTTGCGATGTTCTCTCTAGTCACATAAAAAAATCTTGAGTGTCCTCCTCTATCCCTTTGGTAGTATGCATAATAAAGTGGTTTGTTATAACTAAATGAAATGTTCAACCATTGAAGCTAGCTTGTTACACCAGTACACAATCGATTTTTACTGATGTTTGCAAATATTTTTATTAACGGTTCATAATGTATAGAGAGCAACACTTATAAAATTGTGAGCCCATGGCTATGAACCGCTAGTGTAAATTTATTTCTACTAGTTATTTGTTAAATCTATCACCAGTAGAAGTCATGCATTTCTATTGACAGTAGACTTAACAAAACAGCTAGTAAAAATACACTTATACTAGCGGTTTTCATAACCTAACGTGACAAATAATTTATTCTTTTTTACTTTTAAAATAATTTCGGATGGAGAAGTTGCCTGAATGAAAGTTGTAGTATTCGAAAAGATCCAAAACTTTGTAGTTGACTACTTTTCATTTGCAATCATTTAGAGCTTGAAGATTATGTTTTAAGATTAATAATTTTAAAATTCATATTTTTTAGTTCACAAATCACCACGGATGGAAAAATGATCAAAAGCAAATTTGTATGTCTTGACAAGATCTAAATCTTTATAGTTCAAACATTTTTCATGTAAATCCATTTAGTGGTTCGAATCTTCATTTCAAAATTTGGTGGTGTGAATAGTAGGGCAATGTTTTGGTTGTTAAGTCACAATTGACTTTGGGGTGTAGTGGTAAAGGGTGTAACACGCGAGGCTTAAGGTTCTGAATTTGATTCCTTAAGGTTCTGAATTTGATTCCCGGTTACCGGAACTTGGGCTAGCTGCCTATTGAGGGCCCCACCATAGTACTTTTTGCTATTTTAAGCCCGATTACAATTTATGAAAAAACTAATTTACACTAGCAGTGTAAATCGATTTATAGTGGCAGTTTCGTTAAGAAAATAGTTAGTTAAATATTTGCAGTGGTGGTTCTTAGATGACGCCAGTAAAGTTTGTTGATTCTTACTAGTTTTTCACATTGGCGGTTGATAAAAGCGTAAGTAGAGATAAAAAAGCACCATTAGTAAAAATATTTTCTGTACTAGTGCTAAGTCACTAAACACCGATCAAAACATAAATGAAGACAGTTTTTGTCGACTCTATACATAATTCGCGTTGTATAGGATAAGAACAATAATTCATGCTGATGTGCTTGGCAAAACTTGATTCAACATATAGTAGTACGTTGCTTTGCTGTTTGCAATCGTATGTCGTCAGCCGTACTTACAAAAACCACATAATATTTTCTCCGTTGAAGTATCATAATGGTGGGAAAATGTGAATGGTCATAATTTACAAGATGCATATTTTCTTCATAATAACTAATACGAAAGCGATAGCCACGTGGGGAAAAAAGAGAGAAAAAAAGACTGATCTCCTTTTGGGTGCACCGTGCATGGAGCCGTGGACACACTCTGCTTACTGCCAAGACAACGAGAGATTACAACAGCAAGGTGGTGATCAACTTCCAACCACTTTCCATGGGATCCTACGGTCAGGATCGTTTGTGTGGTTAGTGTCGGACTAGTGACTACCACGACTCCACAAGCAGGATCATGGCCACTGACTACTACAGCTTGTGGTGGCCATTTTTGCTCAAATACTTTTTGGTTGATAAGCCTCTACATAATGGGATCGGACCCAAACACAAATGCATAAATTGATCCAACTCACATTTTAACTTGTTGAGGGACGTTGATGTTGTTAGGGCCTATTTGATGGAGCTCCGACTCTATCAGTAGCTTCTGCGGAGGAGTCGGAGGAGCCGAACCAAATACTTTTGAGAAGGAACCTTTTTTATTGAATAGTAGAGGAGCCGGAAAAACTGGTTTCTCCTCGGGTGCTTCCCTGTGCCAAGCAGGCCCTTATTTCATCGGATAGAAGAAGTGAGTACTTATATATGTAAGGCCGTTCCTTCCCAAATTGGATGTAGGATACTCCTTTCATCTAAAAATATTGACTTTTAGGACAAACTTGTATTTATGTAACTATACTGAATGCCATGTATTTAAAAATAGAGGGAGTGTAAGCCAAACCGATAATATATATTACACTCTAGCTAGGAGACCAAATCATGGGAGGATTGAAAACAAATTGGGTCAACAGATGTGACCTAGCTCTAGCGAAAAAATATCACGAAATTGGAAACTGTATGTGGTTTACACATATGTTAATTAATAACAGGCTACACATTTTCCTTGAAAGAAAGCGATCGGCATGATGTAGCAGTGGTGCTTAAATTTATTATTGAGGCTTACTGATCGACCACAACTCATTTAATCTTGAGGCTTACTGATCGACCACAACCCAAACTTGGCGTGCTTAACGGGACTAGTTAGTTTCAGAGCTTGCTGTCTATCTAGGACTGATATATATGAAGAAGTAAGTGATTTATTAGCTTAATTGGTACGCCGTGGACCATCTTTGGTGGGTGATGTTTTACATTATGCAAGATTTTTATACTCCGTACCGTATGGGCGTATGGCTGTAAATAACGTAGAAGCAACCAAGAGCCTCAGCTAGCAATATATATAAACAGGTCCAGTCCAACAACATGTGTCACCATCTAGCGCGTACAGATTAAATAGGTTATATTTTTCTGTATGCTGCACAACAACATGTGTCATATAGCACGAGTGCACGGCATGCATCCGAGTCGTATTGGTCGGCCAATGGGGGGAAACGGAGATGTGGAATCGTCAAAGGCGACCAACATCTTTGCGCCAGAAGCGGATCTTTCCACACAAAGAGCTGCACCACCTGCATCAATCTGCCTTCTGAACCTGAACCTGCGGCAATCTGCATCAATCGGAGGGGCACTGACGGATCTGTAGCTGCCACCAGTGGACGAACGAGGAGACGACAAAACCCATCTTTTCGTGCCTGAATCACAACATGCATAGGCCGTGCCAGGCTCATCATGCCTGGACTGGCCTTGGGCCGTTCTCTGGCCTACAATTACCCCCGCGGAATCCACGCAACGTAACTGTGGCCCACGATCATGTTGGGCTGTTGCTGCAAGCGTGGCACTGCAAAGTTCCGTGCCAAATACTCCGGTCAACCATTCACACACCTTCGAATTTGCAGCAATAAATCGGGTTTTGAATATCCTCCTAATCAAGGGCTATGCTGTTACCAAATCTTTCAACGATTTCTCAAAAAAAAAACCAAATCTTTCAACGATATTGATACATAGTACCGTATATATTTAAATGGTATTGTAGTTTAAAAATGACTGAACTTATTTGGTTTTGTGATAGTGTGGACTTAAATGTAGTTTATAGGAAAATTTAAGGAATTGCTGGCGTCCAGACGTCCTATAGGATAGATTCCATCGGAAGGTACAATGGTCCAGTAGAAACATGTCGCCCTCCCACCGTATCGCTACAGTCTTTCCCCATCTGCCTCGTCTCGCCACACACGCGTACCCTGCCCCCGTCCATCTCGCCCTGCCCCGCGCCTGCCGCTCCTTCTCCCTAACCCCCTCCTCTCTCTCCGCGCGAGCAAGACCCAGGAGCCGAGATGAGGATGAGTATGTCCCGTCTACAGGACCCTAGGTGTGCTGCGCGCCCATTCGTCGGCCCTCAGATCGCCACGACCCTTTTTCCTTCGGTGCCCGGCCGTGCCCCAAAGACTCTCTGAACCCACATCTGAAACACGAAACACTTGCAACATGAAACACTTGAGTGCAACATAAGTCTAAAACAGATGAAACATTTAGAAACATACACTTACAACATATGTGTGGAACATATGCAACATTTAGATAAAAACACTTGCAACTTGCAACATGAAAACATTTATTGCAACATAAGACTAAAACAGCTAAAACATTTCGAACGTACTCTTGCAACATATGTGTGAAACATCAAAGTAGCACACTTGTAACATATGTCTAAAAAAGCAGGTGAAACATTTGGAACAGACTCTTGCAACATACATGTATAACTATTGCAACATGTACAACATCATGATCTATTTTTCTAACATCCATATGAAACACTTGCAACGTGCCTCCGAAACATCTGAAACAATTGAAACATACTCTTTCCGTCCAGAAAAGAATGCAATTCTAGCCCAGTGTCATGGTTTTGTATCTTCAGTTCGATCAATTATAGATAAAAAAGTATCAATATTTATAATATCAAATAAATATAATTAGATTAATTACGAAATGTATTTTTATAATAAATTGTTTTGGAGCCGTAGATGTGAATAGTATTTACTATAAATTTGGTCAATTGTGAACTACTTTTACTGGCACGTAACACGTAGTTGCTTTCTTTTATGGATGGAGGGAGTACTCGTGCAACGTATGCTTTCAACGCAACATCTCCTTGCTGTTCGGCAGAATGAAGGCTTGTCGGTGTGTGATGTTCACCGGAGACAACGGCTTGACGGTGCTTGTAGGCGACGGGCCGATGGTAGTGGCTGCATGTCATAGAAGGAAGGCATCGGCCGTATGAGCGGCGAGGAGGCCGCGGCCGCGCGACTCGGAGAGGGCAACAGCGTGCCGCGCAGGGACGACAGCTAAAACAGAGCACATTTAGACCGGAAAAAGGGAGAAAATGAAATCAGCCAGCTGCCAGCGTATTCGCACCGTACAAATGAAACTGAATTTATAAGGAAAGAAAAAAAGAAACTGATAATTCAAATGCTTCGTTTCATGAAAAATTCCGAACCGAACAAGACAAGAACTCGTGGATTCAGGGGGCAAAACTGGAAAGCGAAACAATCTGACTGCCTAGTCCGAGTCCCACCATTCAACGGGCACCGCAATTTGTTGCGCCTCCCCGTCATCGGCGACTCCATCAGTCCCTCCAGGGTGCAGCCGGGCAGGGCGGAGCTATCCCTATCCGAGCTTTCTTCCCACCACTGAAGCCTTGCCTCGTCGAGAGTCGTCGCTCCCCTCCTCTTCCGCACCATCCGGACTTCGATCGATTTCTTCTGTTTGCTGGTAGGTGATCCGACTCGAGCAGTCTTTTACGGGCGGGTTGATTACTTGATTTAGGACTTCGATTTGTTATTGGGGAACCAGCGTTTGCTGTATGTTCGTTCGATTTATGAGCAATGACGTTAGAATATTCCTTCCTCTCCGTTCAGTATGTTTCTTGTTCAGCGCGCAACATTCTATCTCGCATTTGCCAGCCAAATGAAATCCAATAGGAACATCAGCGGCGAATGCCCTGCTAAATCTGACAAGAACATCAGCGGCGCGCGTGTGCCCTGTCACCGGCAAGAATCGTGGTTCTGAGGGCAGCACCGGCAATATAATGCTGAAGAGAGGAGCACCGATCCCCAATTGGTGCCTGCAAAGTGCCCGTTCGGCTACGACTCCGGCACGTTCAAGCTAGGTCCTCTCAGCTGCAAGATCTGCCAGGTGCTTCTCCACGAATGCAGCAGATGCAAGCCCTGTTCCCATAAGTTCTGCAAGTATGCCTAGTCCAAATCACGTTCGAATTTTTTTTTGTCCAAATCAACACTGCATTCCTTCCTTGCCTGAAATGTTGAAACTATAGTTTGTTACCGGATCTCAATGCAGGTCCTGTGTATCACGCTTTAAGGACTGCCCGCTGTGTGGTTCTGATATAGAGGGCGTTGAGCCCGATGCTGAACTTCAGGTCCTTGTCGGTCGCTTCATTGACGGTCATGCCTGAATCAAAAGACCACTTTCTGCAGGGGAGGCAGAAGTACCGGGTGGGAAGAACAAGGTGATATATACGAGGATGTTTCCATGGAGAGAGGAACTTTTCTGGTGCAGCAGGCTATGAGGGTCAGTGACTAAATCAACTGCATCTACCTCTTAATCTGAACTTGTTAGTAGGTTAAATTTCCATCGCTAATTGTTCTCTGGTATATACCACTGTTTTAATGATCTTGATGTTTTGACAATGCATGTAAGTTTTACATTTCTAGGCTTTCCATACTCAGAACGTTGGAAGTGCAAAATCAAGGCTCAGTGTGTGTGCACAAGACATAAGGGAGGAGTTGAGATCTTCAGTAGATAATATAGATCTGCGCTCTCAGCTTGGAGCTGTTTTAGGAATGCTTGGGGGATTGCTGGTATGGTTCTCTCTCTCTTGACTATGGTACTCCTAGGGTCTATTCGGATAAGCCGGCTGAAAAATACTGTTGGCTGATTTGTTGTGAGAGAAAATACTGTTCCGGCTGAAAAAACAAGCTGAAAAAGACGGATTATAAGCCAGATGAACAGGGCCCTAGTTTATTCTTCCCACTTTGCCAAACTGAGCATACTACTGGAGTACCGGTACGAACTCTAGGAATTATTAATGCACTGTTGGTTCAACACAGTAAATCTTTACCAATTACTACCATTTTCTTTGTGTACCCCTCTCTATATAAACGTGTGATCATGTTTTGGACATGGAACACCGAAAGGAGGAGAGTTTGACTACTAAATTATTTTGAAAATATTTTCGGGAGACTTGTAAAATATAGTACAGTGAAAGAATTTTTGGTGCTGAACTATTAGTGCCTCTGTTGTCAGTCTAAATGTATTTGCTCATTTTAGTACTAAGGTTGTGCACAATGTACAAAAATGACATAAATCTGTATGCAGTGGATAATATTCTGTAATTTTGAGGCACAATGCCTGCTCTGCCAAGCATAAAAGGCCATTCTAGTTCCACCTAAAAGAACAAAAAAGCCTCATTCCATTCCATCTAGACTATCGAGCAATTGTTGTGTGTGTGTTCTAACTTTCCATTGATGTTTTAAGCATGCATTGAGTTAAGTTAATTGAGATAACAGTTGTCATGAGGTAATGGAATGCGTTAACTTCTAAACGTCTATAGCTTTTTTGCCTGAAAAAATAAAGGTGTCTGCTTTGTAGAAGAGTCCATCATAGTATAAGATAGTAACGCCAGCAAATCAGCAAGATTTTTTCTGTGGAATTAATACTTCCAATTGCATAATGAACTAGGTTCTTGCAAATAAACAGGATATTTTCAAATACTAATCCCATGACTAATTGACTATAACTGTAGTCTGTTCTTTCAGAAGAAAAAAGAAAATAAAAGTCTCATTATGGCTAAGCTGGTTATTCCTTTCACCTGATACTGTATCTTGATGCACATCTACTTTTGTATATTTACTCCTACAACATCGTTATAACAGTCTACCACAAGCTATTGTCTCGGGGATGTACTCGTTTTAGTATGTTTAATACGCATCAACCCTCTTTACCACTGTTTTTGCCCCTGTTTTCTTGATCTGTTGATCACTGAATTGTACACTTCATCCATATAACTCTGTTCTATGTTTTCGTCGGGCGTTGGGAGATGCTCCTTCAGCAATCACTTACTATGAAGAAAGTGCCGAGTTGCTCTCAAATTAAATTGCCTGCAGAGGATCTTGAGGTCATATTCAATTTTATTACCGCTGTGATGACTTCACAAAAAATATTCTGTTAATTTAGCTGATACATACATCTACAGATGGTCCATGCTCTCTCAGTTTCACTTAATAAAATTGGAGACCTCGCTACTATGAAGGCGACTTGCAATTTGCTCGAAGTTATTATGCACGTTCATTGGATGTTCGCAGATGTGCTGTAAAAGAACACTTAGCAGTTGCCTCCCAGATAATTTCTATGCTGCCAGTTATGATTTATTACAAATCTAAATGAGGCAATTATTTCTTTGTCTTAAACAAGAAATAGAAGGAACATTACCGGTCCCTTCTTGTGGGATAGCACTGAACTTCTGGGGAAAATATAATAAAAAGCAAGCCATTTGTTATTTACATAGTTCTGCCGCACCTATTAGTAATTACATGGTGTAATTGGGGTATCCAGGCAATTATGTGGCCTAACTACTGATTACATGGTAAAATGGCAGGGGCGCCGATTGACTGTGGCCTGGAATACCCACATTCTCTTCGTGCTTGACCTTTACGCATTGAACTATTCTAAGTTGAGGCAACTCTTGTCCCACTTGACAAATACACCCTCATGAGTTATGTTCTGGAAGGGAACAAGTGTCTACAACTTGGCTGCATTGTCCTCCGTCAGAATAGCATGATGGTTCACATCATGTGCACCAGCATAGAGAACTTGAGAGAGTATATGGACACATGGGGGCTGCATCTTTGAGACATGTTTTGTGCTTTATCCCATGTTGATGAGCCATTTACAAATGAAACCTTGTATCTGAAACCAGCTGCCCAAAGTGTCATCCAAGGTCATTAGGAGATGTCAATAGTCGGTAACTGACAGTCATGGATGAGGATGCAAACTTCTGCTTCCAAGTGGACTTTTCCACTCTTCTTGTTCTCTTGGAAGAGATTCTTGACGTTGACCCAAATTCTAAATGGTCTGGGCTGTTGTGCTTTCTGCATCACAATGTCAAGGATTTCAAACAAGATGGAGCTGTACAAATTCAGGATGACAGAGTCATTGCTACACATGGTGTGATCATGAGAAACAAGCATAAATCTCTAGTTCATTTGTACTGCTACAAATGTATTGATGACAAAGAGCAAGGGAATAATGATGAAGAAAACGTGGCCAAGGTAAACATTGTCTGTACTTCTGAGGAAAGTGCAAGTTCCTGTTAAGTTGTATGGCTGCAAGCTTCTGTATTTCCCTAACACACTATCTCCAGTATATAGCTTGAACAAATCAAATTATATGCTTAACTGCAGTCCAAGAATGTCAACATTAGATTCCTTGGTTTGCTTGCATTTGATTTTTTATGGAATGTATCTTTATTCGATATTATGTGAATTTTTCATTGCTCTTATATTAATATTCCTTTTGCGAATAGTTTGTTTGAGCAGTGAAGCTTGATTTAGTCTAGCTTGGGTTAACTGTTTCTCTTTAAGATAAGTTGTTACGTACAACAGATAGATGATTCAGACTTTAGAGTGTGCTTTCCTTAAGATGGGCATCTTATAATATGATATTTGACCAACATTGGATATAGGTAATTGATCTAGCAACTTCTTTTTGCCAAAGTTGCGGATGTTGATCAAAATCTTGGGAATGAAAGCACTGCAGTCAAAGGTTTCAAGGAAGCAATTGAATGCCTTGGGAAGCTGAAGCTAAGTTCTGACTTCTGAGCAAGCTAGTCTGGAGCAAAAGGTAAGTATTATTATCCCCCATCATATCTCCTCCTCATCATTGCACCTCTGTGTGTAGTTGTGAACTAAGTGGTATCTGTATTTTGCAGCGCCTCTCTGTTTTAGACTTCCTGCACAACCAATTGGCAGATAAGTAAGGTTCAGTAGAATCCTAAATCAGACCCAAGGAGCACATGCGCCATGATGGGGTTGATGAACTTCAGTATTCATGTGATACACATACTGACATACAGAGGGAACTGTTCGATGGTAATTAGAGTGTGTTCCTACTTGAAGATTGTGGCAGCACAAAAATACTTGCTCTGGCATTGTATAGTACATATATCCTCTGTTTTCTGGGCAAGGCAACTGATGGCTGCCAATATGCAGAGTCGTCCAACCCTCCAGTTTGTTTTGAGAGTTCGGCCTTAACCTGGAATGGTGCGTTGCGTAAGAGAAACTTCGCAGAAAGTTCTCTGTTGCTTAGAAGCCATTTGCAAATGTAATTTCTTCGTAGTATATTGACCATAAGATGAGGGAATACTAATGCATGACTGCTGTCCGTCCTTAGATTCCCATTGTGTGAATATGATCCCCATTTCATATTGACAAATAGGAAGAGGGGATACTATTAAGAACGCATTAACGTTGTGTTTCATTAGATTCCCATGTGAAGCTGTCTGCATATTAGTGGTCAGGAACCTAAAAGTTACAGAAACAATTCAAGTGTTATGGCATTGGTATCTTTGTGACAAACAGGTATTGGGTTCTGTTGACTCTTGGAACTGAACGATTTTTGTGCTAACTGATGCTGTCTGAGTGTCTGTACATATTCAAGAACAAATTGTTTATTGTTGTGTGCAATCTTCTGGGCCTTTGATCCGATCTGATAAATGGAAGTGGGCAGTAGTAGGAGTTCTGGCGATATCACCAGTAGGTAAACAATCCTAGCTTTTCTTAGACTAGTAAATAATCCTAGCTACTAATGTATCATAATAACATCAAAAAAGGTTATGCCTGGAACAAGCAACTTACTTTTTTCCTGAAATAAAAAGAGAAGAAAACAAGTAGCAAACACGCACATATAGTTGATTCGTGCTGTTTTTTTTTTCTAGTTTGGTCAGGAAAATGCCACAGAAGTGCTTTTCCTGACTATATTCCTTTGCTTTATGGAAAGACGGATGTATCATACCTAATTAAAGCATTCCGTTCGTTCATCATGAAAGGGAAAACAACTAAATAAAGAGACGTCCTTTTTCCCTCTAAACCTGCCATGGCTAATTAAACCTGCTGTCATTCTTGTAGATACACATATTTGTGAAGAATGTGTTTTTCTTTAGCCAGTGTATGTATATCTCTCCCCCCCCCCCCCCCCCCCCCGGCCCTTTTCCTGCTTTTTTGATGCTTTTCCCACATCCTCTCCTCCCTTTTCCTCTTTCTCCTCCAAGCACTTCTTTTGTAGCATTTGCTTGGCGTTTTTTAATTGCTTTGGTTTCTAATCATGAACACAGTCTTTTGTGTGGCTTTTGGACCAAATATAGGGAGGAGAGATGGGGGCCAAAGGCCGCTTTTGACTGAAATTACTTCAGCACCAGCAGTTTTGACCAAAGATTTTACTGCCATGCATATGCGTCTCTTTTGAAATGTTTTATTGCTAATTCCTATTCTCAGCCAAGGAAATATAACTTTATTATGTTTCATTGAACATATTATAAATATAAATAAAGTGATGATAAAAAGAAAGAAGAAGAACCATTGAACCTTGGTTTGTGTCAGCCGGCCGTCCAATTTGGCAATGACGAAGGATGCATGCATGGGACGGTGAAGAGCGAGAGATGTCTGATGCATCGAGTAGCCAGATCGAGATCGATATGATGGCAGTCTACTACTTTGGATCGAGAGTACGTAGCGATCGAGACTCGAGAGAGAGCAGACAAAAATCAATGGATCACGTACGCAGTTCCCGATGCATCCTGCTGCTTGCATATGCATTCCTGTATCTTGGTGGTCGTGGCAGACCAATGCAAGCTACTAGGGCTGCTAGCATCCGCATGCACATTCATGTGTCACTCGATCCATGAACAGTGTTGCACGCGCGCGTCCTACAACGACAAGTGGGCCATCCAAAAATACACGCATGCAGGCATGCTGCACGCAGCTAGCTAGCGTAGATCCATGCTGAGGTCCACACGACGACACAAGTGTGTACACGCGTGCATAAATCAAATCAAATGAAACAAAGCTGCATGTCACATACTGATATATGAGTGGCCCTGTTTAGAAATTTTGTAAATTATTTCACCTGTACTTTGTTTCCACCTTAAATTTCTTGTGCACAAGAAGACAACCAGAACATCATTCCCATGTAAATGATTGTTGGGTGAATTTTGAGGAACAATACTCCCTCTATCCCGAATTATAAGTCATTCTATTTTTTTTTCAGAAAGTCAAAACATCTCAAGTTTGATCAAATTTATATAATAAAATAATAATATTTATGATACCAAATAAATATCATTAGATTCTTCATTAATTATATTTTTCATAGTATACCTATTTGATGTCATAAATCTTTGTAATTATGTCTATAATTTCAGAATGGCTTATACTTGAGATGCTTTGACTTTCAAAAAAGTTAGAATGGCTTATAATTTGGAGCGGAGGGAGTAGCAACAAGAAAAAAAATCAATTGAAGACCAAATAAACATGCTACAATCACATGACCATGAGCAGTCAAGCGCCCAATTTCTCCCTGATGGACTGAAGGACAAGATTTGGACACGACTTCTGTTTTTCGGTTGGAAAGGCATAATACTATTGTAAAATTATAACCGTTACTGTCCATCCAAGCAGACATTTTAGATCTAGGTTGTAAAATTTTACAGACCATAATTTACAATGGTGTTAATTAGTCTTAAAACCAGTCTTCCAAACAACTAATAAGAAGTTTAAAGTAAATTCTTGACATGCCATTTCATAACTTCTGAAGGTCGTATTTGTCATCGATGTGTCTATGGCATGTGGGCTCTATATTAATGGTAAATATGGAATTTTAGGGATTTTGTACATATCCGGTGCAACATTTAGTAGACCCAAACTGATCGGATTATTTGAACTGTTGGATGAAAACATTGCCTCTCTCTTCATCTTCAGCCTTGAGGATCCAAAATCACGTTCCCCACATCCAACACCATATTGCAACCTCTACCCATACACATCCAGCGTTCACTAAGCTTTCATAATATATTATGGCTGGTTGTTTTTCTCCAAATTATCAACAAACAACTTTTTTATGTAAGAAATCAAGAAAGATTACCTACTACCCTTTCCCTTAGAGAAAGGGAGTTGATATTTCACGTGCCTGAATTTATAGACAACAATCTTAGACAAATGATTAGTACAATTAAAAGGACAACTCATAAGAGAAAATTAATATATTTTTTATATTCAAACAACGATAAAATTATATGTTGCCTAAACAACAACAATAAAAAATTTAGGTACCTAAAATATAAGAGAAGTGCTAGAGAAAAGGCTTTTTTCACTAATATGACGAGTGCCTCCTTTTAGGTTCTGGACTAGAGGTGCAAGACTTTTTTTTTCATGTACATATGGATGTGTTCATCGTGTCCTATCATAGTGATGCCTAAAGTTTCAATATTTACATGCAATGGTGTGGACCATATATACATAGGAGACTAATTTAAGTAGGGTTATTTAGAACTTTGCCATTATAAATTTGATGTTTGTGAGAAGCATCACTACTTCTCACCTAATATGGCCGGTGACATTATAATTCATTTAGAAACAAAATGATGCCACTTTGTGTGCTCTCGAGCTATTCAGACCCACGTGTAGACGACCATATTTTTGTATGGACCAAAATCACTTCAACACATATGGATCAAGGTGAATACAAGTGCATCTAAAGAAGCCCTAAATAATACCAAGGGATCGACCAGGGTTTACTATACTATGAATCCTTATACGGGACATAATGTTACTCTATACGCTTCTTACCTAGCTGATCAAAACAATAGAAATGTAATACACCAATGTGCTTGCAAAAATGAACTTTTGATATCTGTATACATGCATTTTTCTATACATGTGGCACCTTTTCCATATATATCTAGTTTCATTCAGAGGTTGAGTGCAAGAGGGGGAGAAGAATATACATAAGTGCCTGTGCATGGCTTTACATCCACATGCAACTACAGGCGCGCGGGACGCACCACCAGCCAATTTGTCCTTCCTGCCCCGCTGATCCCCACACCCCACACGCCCCCCCCCCTCCCCCCCCAACTACTAGCCTAAAGACGTACTACGCCTCACAATATTTTTTGAGAGTTATATACGCTCGTATTATAACACTGATATCTCAATGATATGTGGGCCAGGGATCCGCATGTTGGCCTCCTACAGTCAGATACTGGCATACTACATCATAACATGCACTTTCTCAGTGTCATCGTGTTGGTTTTGTCATTGAGGCTATTTGCTATGTGTTAATGTGTGTGTTAGTACTCCCTACATGGGAACATGTAAGCACAGCAGTATAATACTACCGTGTGTGTGTAACCAAGACCAAGAGAAACACTCACTCACTCCACCTGACTACTAAAAAGGATCACATCACAGGTAGCAAGCAAGAGGGTTCCAGTCCAGCCAGGCACCTGCGCCTGCACGTTGCTCCCAAATTGCAGTTGCAGAGGACGGATATCTCGCCAAAGCCACCAGCAGCAGCAAGCAAGCAAGCGCAGGATGCGAGCCGGCGGCTGCGCGGTGCAGCAGGCGCTGGCCGCGGAGGCGGCGGCCGTGGTGCGGCAGGCCGTGGCCCTGGCCCGGCGGCGCGGGCACGCGCAGGTGACCCCGCTCCACGTCGCCAGCGCCATGCTCTCGGCGGCGGGGCTCCTCCGCGCCGCCTGCCTCCGCTCCCACTCCCACCCACTGCAGTGCAAGGCGCTCGATCTCTGCTTCAACGTCGCGCTCAACCGCCTCCCCACCGCCGGCCCCGCCGCCGCCGTCATGTTCCACCCCCACCCCCTCCACCACCACGGCGGGCACGGGCAGCAGCACGCGCCCGTGCTGTCCAACGCGCTCGTCGCCGCGTTCAAGCGCGCGCAGGCGCACCAGCGCCGTGGCGCCGTGGAAGGAGGGCAGGGACACGGACAGCCCCCGCAGCCGCCGCCGCAGCCGGTGCTCGCCGCCAAGGTCGACATCGAGCAGCTCATCATCTCCATCCTCGACGACCCCAGCGTCAGCCGCGTCATGCGGGAGGCCGGCTTCTCCAGCTCCCAGGTCAAGGCCAACGTCGAGAAGGCCGTCTCGTTGTCGTCGTCACCGGAGCATCAACCGAACACAACGATACCACCCAGCGGCGCCCACGCGACGAGCTCTCCTGCCGCTGCAGGTTCGGGTCACGCAAACAGCAGGCGCCCCAACGCCGGCGGCAAGGCCGACGACGACGCCATGCGCGTGCTCGACTGCATGGCGAGCGGGACCAAGCGGTGCGTGGTGGTCGTCGGCGAGAGCGCGGCCACCGCGGAGGTGGTGGTGAAGGCGGTGATGGACAGGGTCAGCAAAGGGGAGCTGCAGCAGCGGCACGAGCGTCTTAAGAACCTCCAGTTCGTGCCCCTCTCGGCCGCGTCCTTCCAGCGGATGCCGAGGGAGGAAGTGGAGGCCAAGGCCGGCGACCTCCGCGCGCTCGTTCGCCAGGGCTGCGCCGCCGGGAAGGGCGTCGTGCTCGTCCTCGAGGACCTCGCGTACGCCGCCGAGGCCTGGGCCGCCGTGTCGGAGCGGAGAAGGCACGGCAGTGGCGGCCGTGAACACGGTCAGTTCGGCTACTGCCCCGTCGAGCACGCCGTCATGGAAGTGGGCAGCTTGGTGTCCGCCGCCGCCGGTGGCGGCGGCAGAGGCTTCGACAGGTTCTGGCTGCTAGGGTTCGGGAACAATCAGGCTTACATGAAGTCCAGAGCAGGGCAGCCATCTCTTGAGGCCGTCTGGGAGCTGCATCCCGTCGTCGTGCCGGACGGCGGCCTCTCGTTGAGCCTTACCTGCAACAGGTTCGTTGCTTAAATCAATTATATTATTTGTGAGTTTGCGATAATTAACGATCATTATAAGATGATTAACGTCTGGAAATGCCGAATGGTGTTCTTCTCCAGTGACGCCGAACAAGCTAATCAAGAAAGAGCAACAAGGCCTTGGCCCTTCTTCGCTAACGGCACTGCTACCGGCGAGAGTGAGCTCATCACTTCCTGCGCCAAGGTGGCGGCGACAACTCCGAGTGTGCCGCCATGGTTTCAGGGGTACCAAGTTCAAGATATGACAAGACCGGCAAGCTGCAGCACCAGTTTTCAGGTACAGTTTAAACAACTTAGCAAGATGCGCTATATTCAGATAAAGATACCACATACGTGCTTAAACAACTCAGCAAATTAAATCAATCATTTCTTCCTAAGTAAGATGCATGGCTCAAAGATTCTTTACCATCTTTGTTCATACATACCCCACCTCCTGTGTTTAGATTTTGCATGGATTAAATAGCAATAGGTTTTGTTTCTAAAAGTATCAATTTTCTTCGGTGCAGTTGCAAGATTGGAACCCCAATTTTAATGGATCAGCAGCATACCACACGTCGGAGCTCACACTGAGCTTCTCTTCGCAGGCTATTAACTCTCCAGACGCTTCTTCCATCTCCGGCTCCTTTGCCCCAAGCTTCAATGCTGCCAGCTTGATGATGATGAGCTCCGAGCCATGGCAATTCAAGCTGATGCAACCTTGCCCAAACTATCGACATGATGATCCAAATGCATTGGTCAGGACCTATGATCATCAACAATTGCATGGAAGGCCTAGTCCAGAAAAATCCTACTCGGTGACCAACTCATCCGAAGGTGCCCCAGCTGAGTCGCCAAAGTTCACGGAGCTCACTGCTGAGAATCTCAAGATCCTCTGCAACGCGCTTGAGAATCGGGCTCCACATCACAAGGACGTGGTTACAGAGATTGCAAGTGTCGTGCTCCAGTGCCGCTCGGGCATGACAAGGAGGAGGAGGTGGTTCCAAGAGAAGCCAAGTGCAGTGACATGGTTGCTCTTCCAAGGTGGGGGCAATGATGGCAAGAAAGCAGTGTCTCGGGAGCTTGCAAGGCTTGTCTTTGGCTCCTACAGCAAGTTCACCTCCATCTCACTAGCTGATGAGTTCACCCTTGTTCACTCCGATTCCAGCTCCGGCGAGCCTATGTTGAAGAGGCAAAGATCACTGGACACTGGGCATGGCTATGTTCAGAGATTGTATGACGCGATACTAGAAAACCCTCATCGGGTGATAGTGATCGACGGTGTTGAGCACCTGGACTATGAGTCAGAGATCGGCATCAGGAATTCGATCACAAATGGAAGAATTAGGGGTTGCAATGGTGATGAGATCACTTTGGGGGATGCCATCATTGTATTGAGTTGCGAAGCACTTGATTCAATGTCTAACGCTTCCTCTCCTCGGCTCAAGCAAAGGGTCATCAATAAGGATGGAAAGGAAGGAAATTGCATGAACATAGAGAATGGGATGGAGTCATCTGGTTTTACCTTGGATTTGAATGCATGCGCCGAGGATAGTGAAGGGAATGAAGAGAGTGTTTCAGATAATGCAAGGATCATTAATATTGTGGATGGTGTGTTCTTCTTCCAATTAATGGAGCACTCATGACATTGTATTGCTTCATTTTTAATATATCAACAAATTAGCCTAGAGTTCTTAATTAACTACTTAGTTTTCTTTGTATTTTTCCTCTGTCCTAGATTTGTAGCTGATCCTTATATTTATTAGCCATTTGTGTTATGTATAGTTAATTATGTGTTCGTGCGTTCGGCAACAAACTCATTTTATGGAAATCAGGTTCTAGGAAAGAAAAGGAGGGTGTTCAGTGGAAATTGATGGTCAGATACAATACTCCATTTTATTTGACTAACAATCACTATGTTTCTTTTATTTTCTTGCTGTAAAAGTTGTCGTATGGACCTGCATGTTGGGATTAATTTACTACAATTTATTAGCAACAAGAATATTTTAATCATGTAATAGAGACATAGATTTTTTTTGAGGGAATAGACATAGATTATTTACTACTAGTGCGTGGGACATTGATGATGATGTCTTATACATTTGGAGAGAGTAGTTTAATGTTGACGTGGTTTGTGGAAACATGCATTTGCAACCACTAGTCACAAACGCTGCAATGTTCTGCTCCCCACAAGGTGGAATGGAAAAAATAGATGTTTATATCAGTGTTGCCATGACATTATTATTATACTATGGAATGATACATCTTACAGGAGCTAGCTAGCCGCTTGCTTAGGGAGAACAAAACTCAAAACATCTTTATATACAACTAGGCATGTAGGATGCAAGTGCTTGCCACAACATCACCCATCTTGACTATTATTTCAACAATAGTACATAAATCGTGTATATGTTATTGGTAACCTAATTATAACTGTCCAGGTTTAACAATCCAATTATATGATGCCAATGATGTTTTCTTATTCTTTGGTGCTATCATGGAGACCAGATTAGGTACAGATGTTACTAGTTTGGCCAAGGATATCATCATTTATTGGGCTTTTAATATAAAGCAAAGGAAAGTTTTGTGCGTTGTTGATACGTACGTTCTTTTAGTTAATGGAAAAAATCTACAACTTCATCCTCGCAAAAGAGGAATCAGACCACTCTTATTACAAAAAAAAAAGTTTCACAAACTAACATTCACAGGGCTCACAACATGAAAGTTCAAATTGCAATCCTAAAAGCGAAAGACCATGAGGCTGTTTGGATGCCAGCCATCAGTTGCCAACCCTATGTGTGGCAGAGCCACAGTTTGTGGCGTGGAAATCGGACGCCACAGTGTGTGGTGGGATTCTTGAAGTTTTTGCTTTGGAGAAACTGTGGTCGCCTAACTTGTCTCATCAACCAAATGACCAACAAAATTTGCCTGGTGGCCACACCTGTGGTGTGGCGTGTGAGGGTAGGCAACCAAACAGCCATTCATGAGAGATGAAGAAGGCAAGCGCCACTGACTCCAAGGTATGACAAGCAAGGATGAATGCATCTTCACATCATCATTGTGCTGCAATTGACTCCATATGCATAGCCAATGGTTCCCTCTGGATAGGAGAGGACCTGCAAAAAGGTTTTAGTATTACACTAAAAAACAACCTTATTTCTCGTGAGCTAGATTGGAAGGCCACCGCCCCCTGTTCTTAGCAAAACACTATTAGAGACCACCTTGCTTGTACCAACCTCCAAATAGATTCTCCACATTAAAAGCACTTTTGGAATGCATAAATATTGTAGGAACCAATTTATTCTGCACAAAAATGTAGTGAATAAATGAGGAAAAAACCCCATTTTCCAAAGGGGGCCATATGGGTGGAACAGTACTAAACATTATATATATGAATACCCGCCAGAGAAACTGAGCAAATGGAACTCAAAGAATAAGTGTTGGATAGTCTCCAAGCTACTACAAAAACAATGGTATTTACTCCCTTGCCAGTTTCTTCTAGCTAGGTTGTCCTTTGTTAGTCACCTCATTTTAAGAAACCACATAAAAATTTATTTTTTAATGATACTTTTGTTCTCCAAATTTCCTATGTGACTTTGATTTCATTGTTAACTAGAAACATATATGTTATTGTCATGCTACTCCTACAAACAAATTGTTCGACAAAAAAGATTCCTCATCACAGATTATCGTGTGGCCAATGGAATTGTTGTCCATTTACCTCTACCTAGGGGCAGACCTAACCCATGGATGAAGATGACCAAGGGTCATTAAATAATTGTTGGTGCCTTAATGATCCATTTGATTTTTTAAGTAAAAAAACTAGTTGGCAAGGTAAACGAGGATATGAGGGTGTATTAGAGGTCCGTAGTTGCAATGCACAGGTACTTGTTCTAGTACACTACAAATCATCAAAGTACAAAAGTGTTCTTTCTGTTATTTGGTCTTTATGGTGACAAAAAGTTGCAATGCATGATATATGATGTTAGAAAAAAATTCTTCTACTGAATTACAATGACCATCGAGTTTAACAAAGATAACTAGGAATATATACTATATATGGCAAGTAAAATTGTAAACCGACTGATTTTGAGCAAGGTTCACTTATCTCTTTTCGATCATACTTGGCTACATGCATGTATAACACTTGTACATCATTTATTCAGGTCTCCTTTAGTCACCTGATCTCGACGAGTTCAGAGCACTGTTCGCTGCTTTTCTACTGAGCTGGCCAGCAAATGTCGCCTGACATTTTGGAAATAAAAAGGCGTCTGTAATAGCAATTCCTCATTTTATTTGCATATGTACTATTGGAGTATATATATATATATATATATATATATATATATATATATATATATATATATATATATATATATATATATATATATATATATATATATATATATATATATATATATATAGGGGCACATGTCCCCTCTCTCTATGGATGTCACGTACAAGGCGTATAATATATAATTATTGTAAGATCAGCTCGCTCAGCCACTCTAGGTCTAGGTGCGTAGACACAACTGCTGACACAACTATTTACATCGATGGACCATGACTCCTGTCTCCAAGAGCATTCCGATCTGAAGCTGATGGTGATCAAATTCGAACAATGCGCTATTAATTATATATGTTATCAATATGATTAAAGACTTCGTGGTTGTAGAAAGGAGAAGGCACTTTAGAAGGCAAGGGGGGAGCAATCTTTACTATGGAGATGATCAAAAGGTATTTGCTTTTAGTGTATGGTGATGCCATTTGGGAAAAAGAGAGGAGCTCCTTTCTGTGCTTTAGTTTAGATTTCCAAATCCACATTCCCATCTTAAAAGTAGTGGCGTGAGAAAGCTAGCTTAACATGGGGGGGGGGGGGAATAAGAAAGGTTAACAACTAGCTAGAGAGATAAGCACAGCATCTTTTGGTCATTAGACCCTAAAGCATGTTGCTTTAGAATCTTGGAAAGATAATATATATCTATCTCCTGCTAGCATGCATCCCTCACAGCGTCTCATTAAATAGATGGAGCAAGTGTAAGTTGGGAATTTGTCGTGTACGACGACTTTTCTTATATAAAAATTGATGATATCTGTCGAAATCTGAGTGAGATTGTGGTACAACAGCATGTGTATGTGTTGTCTCTCTAATCCTTATCACATGATATATGGTCTATTCTTTTGACAAGCATTATATATACACTTTTTTTTAGCATAGCATTATATATACACTTAATAAATCACTTCGCACTTCGTACGTGTATCCCATAATACTTATTATATTATAATAATCCTTATTATTATACCCATGCCACCTTGTTTATTATTCCTTTCATCTTAAAAGGGGAGAAGTGCCACACTGCTTTCTTCCCAAAAGCATGTAAGAAAATAGGTGGTTCTCTTCTTCCACGTAACTATGCTTCTGCAGATATCCTTGCGCCCTGCATACTTTTCTGAATATCTAGTACACTGTTAGTAATAACATTTTGTATGTATGCACTCTTTGCATGAAAAAATTGCTTGCAACAAATTAAAATAAAATGCAGAAAATTAAATACAAAAAATGTATCCGCACCATATGCACTACACAGGTACATACGTACCAGCCTACTAGGGTTTGTTCAGGGAAAAGGTTTGCATGATGCACGTTTGGTCCAAGGACCACGCAATGTCCCCATGCATATACGCACGCAGCTGATAGGGCCGTTTGCATCAATGCATGGCTATAGTTTTTGGTCATGCATGGATATGCATGGCCTAGAATTTCGTGGGCTCGTATGATATGATGGCAAATCTAAGTTTTGCCATACCGCCGTATCTTGATGCATGGCTTTGGTACTTTTGGTACCACACGCGTGGACAAGAAAATGGCATGGGCTTTGGGCTAGTGCTACCTACCATGCCGGGCGGGACGCTTGCACGGCTGCACTGCTCTTCGACCTTTTTTTTTTCCCTAGATAGGCACTTCCTTTATTCCAAATTTTAAGGTATTTTAACTTTTCTACTATGTATCTAGATTGATGTAGCGTATATCAAGGTGCTTAATTAGCAAAAACATGTGTGTCTAGAAAACCAAAACGACTTACAATTTAAAATGGAATGAGTATATATGTCGTACCACATTATTCGTTCTACATTGAGATTCATGCAGATCAAGAAAAATACAATTGTACGGTTGCATTTGTTTCCTACATTTATTATCTAGCACTTGAAGGAACCTATAAATCTAGATCAGTTACATTATTACACTACTTCCATATATATTGCTTTGCTTCTCTATTCTATATAGGCACTATTACAAAAATGATTTTAGGGTACACAACCATTTACTTACAAAGGCGAGATAAAATTGTCCCGGTCTCCAAAGATGCCTAGCTATTTTCAGAGGATGTCAAATAACCCAACAAACAATCACCGCATAAAACCAATTAATATAGAGACAACATTTAAGGGGGCCACCCATACAAATAGAGCATATTTTACAGATAGGACTCTTAAGAGGCCCTTCTTAGCAAATAGGCCAAGGCCGAGCTGGCCCATTATGCTGGCTCACATATAGAAATTGTCCTGAAACCCTAACCTCTCATTTCTCTCTCTGAGCTGCCTATCTACTCACACACATCACCCCTTGCTCTATCGAACACACCATGTCTCCTCCTCCCTCCATCATCACCACCGCCACCTTCTCCCTCTGACGGTGGCAGCACCGTACCATCCCATCACCCTCCCTCATCTGGTGTCATGAGGGTTTCGCCCCCTCTTCTGGCAGCGCTAGGGCCTTGGAGTGGTAGCATGCGTTGGAGGGTCAGGTCAGGATGCTGTGAGCCTAGAGCTAGAGGACAATGGGAGTGGTTCTGTGGTGGTAGATTCGTCGATCCTAACGCTGGAGATGGACTCCTCTGTTGAGAAGTTGAGCGATAATCCGAGGTTTCCCCGCTAGATATGTGGCCCAATGGGATGTGGATCAGACTCCATGTGCGCCTTCTGTGTACTAAGTTATTTTGCTTTGTTTCTTCACTGACCTTTTGTGCCACTCCTTTTCTTGCATCCCTAGGACCTGTTATAACCTATCTAACGCATCTTTAATACACATTTTAGTCCTAGGCTTGTGTTGTTATGTAAATCACCAAAACTAAAAGAATGGATCATAGGCAGAGGCGGAACCAGGGGGGCTAGCAGGGGCGTGCCCCCCCAAAGCACAGTAGATTCATTTAAATACATATATAAATATTTGTATTTATAGTACAAAAAATATTAATTTCACCAATTTTTTATTAAAATATGATGATTTTGGTTAGAAATAGTTTAGATTTTTTTGAAAATTTGTTAAAATATATAATTATGTATATTTTATCACACTAAAAAATACGATCATATTTGTCCGGCCCCCCTTAATCAAAAACGCTGGTTCCGCCTCTGATCATAGGCACATGATCCTTACACTATGACCCGAATGGTGGGTGCAGATCCTAATTGTACTATTTTTTGCCATAGCAAGGGAGCGGGACATTGGATATGAACCAGCACCCCTCGGACTCTAGTGAGCCCAAGGCTTGCACCAAGAGCCACACCACCAAGATCCCCTCTGGCGCGGGAGGCCTTGCAGACCCATGGTTATAGACTCTCTCTATCTTTTCTATCTCCTGACTCCTCTACCTCGTCCTCTCCTCACAGGGCAAACTCGATGTGGTGGCATGTGAATCCAAGTGGGGGACAGTGAGGTTGGTGTGGTGGCGCTAGATCGGATCCAATGAGTGGCTCCTACATGAGGATGTACCAGTCAAATTTGGTGGTGAAGACGACATACAACAAGCTCATTAGGCCTGCACAGTGGGTTCGCTGGACTGGCTGCTCTTTTTGTTTGTTACATTCATTTTCTGAGATGAGCAAGTCTACCGCGTGTGAAAATTCTGATCAACATAGGCGCCATGCTAGAGGCGGTTTGCTTGCCCGTCTCATATGTATGTTGCCCATCTCTAGAAACTGTGTTTGTAGTAGTGGGAAGGGGGTGGGGGGGGGGGTCTGCCAAACAATATTTATGCCACCATATATATATATATATATATATATATATATATATATATATATATATATATATATATATATATATATATATATATATATATATATAGCTACAAAATAAGTTATTTTGTAGCTAACTCTATTTACGATAATTTTATATACTAATTTATGACAATGTCAGTATATATTTACATTAGTTGAATTACTATAACATATGGGGATATTTACCATAATGTTATAGTAAAATCATATAGTAAGGAATTACTATAATATCATAAATTAGCATAGAAATTATCGTAACTCAAAGTTGCTATATAATAAGTTATTTTCTAACCAGCTGTAGGGTAATATATATATATATATATATATATTTTGTTATTAGTTCTTAAGCTAGAATATGAAGGGGTCCCTCTTCATGATTCCATTTGAAAAAGGATGTGTCCTGGTTATGCTTGTTTGATCAACGCAACAACTCTCTTTATTAGGCACCTCTTTTTCTCGGTGAATTTAACTTTTCTATATATGGTTACATACCAGATCAGCTATGCCCGTAGCTTCAACAAAGCCTAGCAGCCCCTGAGCCTTTTTTTAAAAATATAAAGGCTTGTTTAATTAGCTCCTAAATGCGTGTCTTATCCTTTGCGGAGCATAAAGCGAGTGGCTGTCATGTGTTGTCACGACGATGGCCTCGAGGTTTGTCCAATCCAACGATAAAGTGAGACGTCACAAAAGTGCCCGGGCCGCATCTTTAACAAGCCACGAACGAATTGGGAAAAAAGGGCGCACATTTTATGCTTCCGTGCTAAAAAAATGATAATATATATGATAGAGTGACTCGATATGGATACATATAATTAGAGCACTCTTCAACTTCACAAATATCACTAAGATACATATCGTGTTCACATTTTCTCTATCCCTGGACAGGTAATCATGCATGTTGGTTCAACAACATTTATCACCATTGTTCTCTATAGAGATTTTATAAGTGACATACACCTCAATCCATTATATTGGTTAACTAACATCAAATACTAATGGATCGAGGTTAGCACTTAGCATGATTATTTTCTTACTGGCGGTTTGCCTGCAGGCTGCAGCATGTAGAAATGCTTTTTGTAGCGGTATTCCTTTATAAGTAACCGCCGCATAATGTAAACAAATACTGAGATCAATCTGGCAAACATGTACTCCCTCTTGGAAATTATAAATGTTTTGTCTTTTCTAAATACATTACTTTTACATACTGTATATCTAAGTACATAGCAAAAGTTAGCCAAAATGTCTTATAATTTGGAATTGAGAGAGTACAACTGTTACCTCTAGCAACAAATTTTTTTGTTTTAACATGGACACAACCTCAGTCCTAACACACAACTTTATTCACTACAACGACAAAAACAAAAAATATTATTTAGGTGATTTTTTTTTCATACGTACCTTTACAAAAGTAATAGAAGTTCAAATCCCAAACTTGCAATTTGAAAAAGGGAAGATTTGTTTTCAGTAGTTAACTTATACAAAATTCTGGATACACTCTGCGTTAAAGTCACACACTGACATTGTTACTGGGGCTGCTTGGTTCACTTCAAAAATTTACCAATACAAGGAATTGGCAAGTCATGATTTTGGCTAGTATTTGGTTGGCTACCAAAACTTACCAATTTGTCACATTTGTCCATGCCAAATCTTTGGCTACTTTTTTGCCTAACTTTTGGCTGTTAATACTTTGACATGACAAATTTTGGTCGCGAACAAGTAGCCCTGGGTAAACGTCCGGTTACTGAGCTTAGTTACACACACAGTACACATGCTGAGTGCTGACAGCAGTCACATCAAAGTGACCGCAGAAGGGCCTAACTCGCACATACCCTGAATATTTTACGGTCACGGTCAGGACAATTTGGAGATAATGGGGGGCTATATCAACTTTCATGACGCTTTGCCTTTTCCATACCTTTCCAAAGTGCTGCCAACTTTTTACAAACTCAAGACAAGTGCTTTGGCAAAGATAGACCACCTTTCGCCTGTGTTAACCTTAGCAGGAAACTTCAAACATGCACATTCATGCAACAGGCAGTATAAAAGTTCTCTTAGCCTATCTGTAACTATATATTGTTTTGTAGAATTCATTGGTGCTGCTTAAAGCATTTCAGTGTGACAAAGTATCACTCGGTAGGTTGGAAACCAACACCACTAGAACCTGTGGGAGTGTGGGGTTCCAAGTAGCATGCTATACAAATTCGTGTCCATCATTCTCTAGTTGTTCTATTCGCTAATTGAAAGACCATCTTTCATTTGGCAAAAGGGCATCTAATCAATACCTTGGCCTCCAAGTATTCAGCAAATAATTCCAATAATTGTAACGGCACCTATGAATGTTGAATAAGTCATGAGCTTTGATTTTAACAAGGTGGTTACAGCTTCTACACTGTTTCTCTTTGTAGAACAATGCTGTCTAATTTTAGGGCCTGTTTGGCAGGGCTCCTCTCTGGCTCCGGCTCTAGCTCCTCCAGAGGCTGCCAAACGTTTTCCTGAAGGAGCCATTTTTCAATAAAAAACAGAGGAGCCCCATAGGAGAAGTCATGCCAAACACCCCCTTAAGGTATGCCTTAAAGATAGCTACTTTAAGTCACATTTTGTATGTTGGACCTTGAACCACTTCACTAGCTCAGATATGTGGATCATTATCAGGTTCAAACGAGAATCGGACTCAGCAGTGATAGTAAATATCGCTGTCGGGTAAGGCTAGACCCAACAATGATAGGATGAGGGTCATTGTCTCAGGTCTAGCCTCTACCTGATAGTGATAGAATGATACTCATTGTCAAGTTAGTTGCTTCAACCTGTAGTGACCTTTGTTTCCTAAGTTATATATATCATTACATTCAAACAAAGGTTACTATCTAATATTTTACAATTTTATATTAGTAATGCATCACATACATCTCACTGCCATCAAGATTATATTAAATCACTTCAGATTAGACCAATAGTGTTTTTACAATTACACATTGCCCAAAGATAAATTGTGGAACTTTTCATTCTCTGCGACCACCTCATATCCATGATGAAGCTGGCTAGTTGCTCTCACTCTAGCAGCTCCTGGGTGCCAAGGTCTTGGCAGTGTCATTGAAGAAAAAGGTATTGAAATGCACAAGTAGTGTTACCCAAAATTATATTGTGCTCCGCTGAACTAACAAGTGTATATAAAATGAAATACATACACATCAGTTGATCTTCTTCCGATGTGTCATCACTGGTCTACTTCTGCATTGCCCACATCACATAGAACCGTATTGGTTGTCCATCGGTTGTCTCAAGGGATGTTTGAGTGCATTTGGATCTTTTATTTTTGTTATCATTTGCTTTTTTGTGTGATGCATGTAGCAAATGCTTAGCGCTATTTCGTTTTTCATTATGATATAGCACCAATAGATTACTAGGAGTAGGATCCATATGACTGCCACTTACTCCTTTTTAGGCGTGGTCGGATGTGACTTAGTTAGGGCGATGCCATAAATAGTTGGGTGGAGCTCCAGCTTCGGTTCTCTATGCATTGTAGCACTGAGTCGTTTTTATCTCTCCTCTCAAGATGAATTAGAAGTCGTTGAAACCATTATTTTTTGGTTTCACCAGATTCCTCTTAAAATGAATTAGGCGCCAGCCAGTGAAACCATTTTTTTTTGTGCTTCACTGAATTTTGCTCCTCTGTGTACTCTAGCAAGAAACAAAACCATTTAGACTACCCGCAGTGGGTACTCTAAAGTGATACTCTAAAGCTTTAGAGTATGAATATAGAGTTAAAACTGCTGCACTGGGTACTCTAAAACGATACTCTATTCTTTCTCTTACTCTATATTTAGAGTGGTACAATGCTTACTCTATAGTGGGCAGTGGCGGGCCCCACTATGTAAACAAAGAAAAAAAATGCTATAACTCACAAACCAAAATTCAAATTAAAATTTGATTGCACCATTAAATTCGTCTCAATAAATGCTTCAAAACTAGATCACACATGGATATATTTAGATAAAGTGATAAGTGGGTCCCACAGTGGATAAAGTGGATAGAGGATAATATAGAGGATGGATGGGTGCGGGAGAATTGAGTATAGAGAAGAGAATCTTGCTGACTAGGACGTATAGAGGATGAATATAGAGGTCCATGAGTGCGGATAGCCTTAGAGCCCCTGCCAAACTGGCCCAGCAAGACCATAGCTATAAGATTACACGGATTCTTATAAGGAAACGAAAAAAAAAACAATTCAGCATGTTTTTTTATACATAAGGCATTTCGCTATTGTAAACTTCATATACATGTTTTTCTTTCTTTTTCAGTTGGTTTCGTAATAATTGTCACACCCGGTTCTCTAAAGAACAAAACCAGGTTAATCATATGTGTGCCCAGGAAGTCCACACATATGCCAGAATGAAAAAGTATCAGAAACAATGTTATTATATAACGTATACATAGCTAAATTAACACTTACATCAGAGTATCGCGGAACGGTGACTAAACTTCAGGCTCCATTCTTCTCAGGGACGGCTGACTGGGGGTAACATATGCCTAGCACTTCTACTAGTCTTCTGGAAACTCCACTACACATTTGTCCTTCTTCCGAGTAGCATCTTACTACACACTGGAGTGTGGGGGAAATAGCAAGAGTGAGTCCATGTCGAACTCAACAAGTATAACACAGGGTTCATGAGGCTCAAAGGGCTAGACACTGTTTGACTGCGTTTAGCTTTTAGTCATCATATAATTAGCAATTGAGTAGCATCAAAGTAATCCACTTCCCATTTATGAACCAATGATCAATTGTAATAAAGATAATGAATAGCATTAACATGAGCATAATAATAACAACAGTAATTAAGCATGATATAACAATGGTGATCATCTATCTGTAAATGTTCCAAGGCCGCCCGTATCCGTGGGCACGGCTAGTATACCAGTTTTTAAACTCTGCGCAGAGGTGTACACTTTCACTGTGAGTCATGACTTCCATATGCCAAGGGGTCATGAATCCCTAAACACAAGAAGCCATATAAAGCCATTCAAAAGTTCGTCTAACAAGTTAGGGCCATTAGATTCACTCGGCAGGCAGATGTAGAACCCCCCTTCTCTGTGGCACAACAACCGCAGCCTATACACACTAGGCCAGGGGCTCGCACTACACCCAACGTGTCAGGCCATTCTTACGCCATTTAAGGTAACCACTAACAAGCTAGAAAAGGTCTCTTGAACAACTAAAGCCAGAGCCATATAGCCCTCACAGCTGTACTGTATATCCCGGATGATCACGTACAGATAAGTCCTTATGGAGAGAAACTAGAGCATCAAAATAACCCACATGCTCTAGCCCCCTTTTCAACAGCAAATAAAATCATCATTAATGGTTGATTGCTTAATCCATTAATCAAAATTACAAGATCATTGTTCATGATTAAGCACTAGCAATAGCTACCCAAATGCATCCCCAAGGTTGACAAGGAATCAAGATAACAATCACTAAGTTATAATCTCTAAGGTTGTCAAGGTAAGCACATGCACATGTATGATAATTTTAGTGTATAGGTAACAAGGATAGTCCCGTGTTATACTTGCCTTGATCAAAGTTCTCCGATAGATACTGCTGGTCCGGCTCAAAATAATACTCCTAATCGTCGTAGTACTGCTCACCGTCTAAATTCGATCACCAAGCATCAACATACAAACATTCCGAGCAAACATACACAAAGCAAACAAAAGATTCAATTAGAACAGTACACCAACAGTAGAAAAACATTTAGAAAAGCTTACAAAACTATTCTACACGTTACTACGATCACACCGGCGTAAAGATCACGAAATTCGGATTTAAAACGTGAAAGTTATGAATTTTCTAAGATTTCCTATAGATAAATAATTACTTTAATATAAACTCAAAAATTAAATTTTCCAAACCTACTGTACAACTACACTAACATGTAGAGCTTGCAAATACGAACCTAACGCAACTTGAACGGGCCAAATCGGAGTTAAAACATGGAAGATATGGCCTAAACAAAATTGTATGTATATATGTATTTCTATTGTATTTCGGGATTTGTTTTACTAAAGAAAAAAACGGCCACAAATCATATTTTAATTGAAAGTCAAGTTCAAACTAGTCATATTTTTTTATAAATGAACATGTCTCATATTATTTAATTCATTAAACTTTATTTGACAAAAATAAATAAACATGTGAGAGCATCTACTCTAATTATATGGGACACGTGTTAAAGCTAAGCATATTATAAATTCGAAACTACTTCTATTGCGGTTAATCAAGTTAACAGTGGATATAGTAAAGGCGAATCGTTAAACCATGTGTTACTTTTAGTTAGAAAATATTTACATGCACATTAATCAAGTTATCAGTGGTGCATAAAAGGACAAATGTTAATCTCTATGTTGTTTTTAATTTGGAAAGCAGTTTGCACAATCATTAATCTAATTGGCATTCAAGTTAATAAATTCGTGGTCAAGTGACATGAAAATCATTAATACTAACTAAATTATAATCATAAACACACATGTTAACATGAATTAAATTAATATTTATTTATGAAACCGTGGTTATATAATCTAAATTGCTTTTAATTATAAAGCTAGTACAAACATATTACTCAATATAATATTTAGCGATATATAGAAAAACACGTGACATAAAAACTTTGGTACTATCGCGTAAAGCTCGACGTGACGAAACTAACGCGACTGGAACTACTCGAATCGGAGATCAAATGAATAAATTGCGAAGATTAAAAGCAGTGACAATCTTGTAATTACCACCATCTTCATCCTGTGCAATCTTGCCAGGGTCCCCAGAACATGGTTTCGGCTTCTTGTCCATCTTAAGAAGCAAGTTTGTTCCCTCCCAATCAAACAAGGCTTCTTCCTGTGCATCTCCTGACTGGCTGCTGCTGCAACTGGCATGCAGAGCAGATTGGTCCATCAGCAGCTCTTCATCATCGAGGCAACCTTCAATCAAGATGGTACCATCGTTTTGCCTGATGCTTTCTTCCTTAGCCTCCTTTAAGAGTGCTCGCGCATTACCTTCTTCCTCAGCATAGGCCTTAAAGGCGGCTTGCACATTACCATTGAACTTCCAGAGGAGCCTACTGGGGATCCAATGCCTAACGCCGACTTGCCTTCGCTTCTTGCGCCAACGCTTCGACCTGAAGGCGATTTCTTCACCAGACGATGGCGAGCCGTCTCCGCGTTCAATCCTCCGACGCCGCATCCTCCCAACTCCATCCTCTCGATGAGGAGCTGCGGAAAAAGGACCTTTCTCCAGATCGGCCAGAAGAGACGGCGGTTTTTCCAGATCGATTAGGAGAGGTGGGTTCTCTCGACCGAGAAGAAGAGGCCGGAGCAGCGGATTTGGGGCTCTTAGACCGCCACTGCATCTCCATCTTCGGGACCTCCCTGCAGCTGGGGCTCGGCGATTCGGCGGAGACGAATGGATTGGAATGGGAGACTCTCCTTGGCGGCGGCAAGAAGGTGACGCGGCGACAACAACGGCGGCGGCGGCAACAGCGGCGGCGGGCGGCAACAGCGGCGGCGGCGACAACAACGGCGGCGGCGGCAACAGCGGCGGCGGCGACAACAGCGGCGGCGGGCGGCGACAGCGGCGGAAAACAGGGCTAGCAGGCAGGCCGGACATATATATAGGGAGGAAGACTCTCCACCTTCACGTCAACTAGCGATATGGTGCTAATTGACGTTGCACCCTCCATCTTTACTAATAGGCCTAATTAATTATTAAAGCCCATTAGTAAATAAATGAATGGACATTTAGGATTATTGCACACAAGCTTTGGTGGAAAATGAGATATTTATTATTTTCGGAATTAATTAATTTCGTGGATAAAATAATTCTAGAAAAGTCCAGAATTATTATTTAAGCCGCGAAAAATACTCCGAAAACTCCGAAAATTCGAGGGAATTTTCTAGAGACATTATGGAACATGAGGAACCCAAATAAAGTATTTGGAGCTTATGAAAAGATGGATGAAGAGATCAAGGAAAAAGATTAAGCTCACGGAAATTAGAATTTTGGATCCAGAAAATACCAAAAAGTTTTCCGATGAGAAGTAAACGTCGTCCTACGGTATTTTGAAAATAATAGCACTCACCAACACCAAAGACAAGCATCAAACAAACACCACATTATCAAATTAATATGAAAAAGTTTAAAACCACAATTTTCTATATTTAAATTAGCAACAACTTAACTTATCTAATAAATTTATTCAAACATTGAAATTATTTATTTTATTTAGTACTTTTCATGCACAACCCAAAATAGAAAATTTTGGGTGTGACATAATTATCGCAACCTAAGTTCCTATAGATGCTTCTTTTTTTTGCTTAGATCAACGTTTTTCTATTTTGATGGTTTTATGTTAGCAACCGCAATAGAAATATTTATGGTGTATGATGTTGAATGAATATACACACATCACGCATTTACGATGGTTGTAATATATGATTGAGCGGATGTATGGTGATGTAATATGAATGAGCTGATTATTTGATATCATTGTTCAGATAAGTTGTCTATGAATATAATTGTTGCCCCGTGGTAATCTAGGGGCACATACCTAGTCTCTACTACCTAAAATATTCCTAAGGCTATCGTCTCCTCCCCTGCCTCAACTCCGCCCCACGGTAAAAAAAAAACGGTTTAACGTTGCGAACAAGGATTATATTAGGATTGGGTAAGAGAATAGAAAGAAATATGGGTTCCATATGTAAAGATGTGAGAGAGAGAAAAGGTGGGAGGGCCTTAATAGTTTTTGAAATAGATCGAGATTCCTGATGCAAAATGTCCAGATTCGAGTGGGTATCCTGAGCTTCTTTTTTAACCTGGGCTGAATCCTGGCAGTTGGACCGCCTTTGTTGTGAGCTAGACCAAGCCCATGCAAGACTTTTTCCTTTTCTTTCGATTTCTCTTTTTCTATAAAAACAAAGATCTTGCAAAATTCACTAAAAATCATAGAAAAATCAGAAAAATGTCAAACCACTTTTGTTAGCTTCATAAAAATGTGATATATCCATAGATGTTATGAATCTTGTTGGGTTGTGCTTTATCTATAGGTGTGTTAAATTATTCTTGCATATGTTGCATGAATATAGGTTCGGCGATGACCAAGAACGTGCCAGAGGCAGACTCGGAATACGTAGAGGTGGCCAAGAAGTACGAAGAGGATGTCCTCGTCATCACTGTTCTCAAAGCCTTCACTAACTTTTTGATGTCTGGTTCCTACCCAAGGAAGCCCCGGTGCATAACCCCTACTTTTCATTACTTTTTTTTCTCCAGTTGCAACGCACAGGCATATTCCAAACCCTGCATGACCACATGCAAACATGCACGGAAAAAAAACCCTAGAGTCTGGATCGACTTCGTGAAATAAAAACGTCACTAATACACTTTACACCAATAACGTCAAGTACTATGGAAAAAATAAACATACTTCACACCAGTACGTAATACACGAGGACTCTCCTACCTTAGATTTCTTTAGTTTGGATTTGGACTTCCACCATTACCAGGTCTAATCCCAGGGTAATACCTTTTTCCATTGGGTTCAATTTCAATTGCTAATTAGGTTTTTTAAAAAAATCAGCAAAGCGTATCATGTATATCATCTAAAATCATGCAGTGAGTTAATGGGTACTGAGGAAGAGGATCCATTGCCTGACGAAATATAAAATATATGTCATAGGTGATAAAGATCATTAATTACAAAAGTATTAAAAAAGTAAAATTAATTTTGTTAGGCTTCTATAAACTGGATCTATATGATATAGGTGATAAAATTATGAAACAGGCTTTATGTACGTTTTCATGTAATTAAATTCGTGCATTTCTAATTAATATGTTTGTCTAAGTTGCAAGACACGCTATGTGGGCTAAAATTTGTGATCGCCGTGGCATATATCTAGTATTAAGAAAAATAAGAACAAATACATGGAAAAACTATGCCAAAAAGGAAAATTACACGAGCAACCAACTGGGCCTTCTTTTGGTACTTATATTAATCTGCCCACGAATAGAACTACAGAAGACCATTGGGCCATGCACAAGATGGTAGGTAGCTAGGGCCTTGGCTGTGTGTTGATCGGTTGTTCAATTTATATAGTATACTCAAGCCTGTTACAACAAACCTCTCATTCTCCTAAAAAGTTTTTTACAATAAAAAACAAAAGTTTGCATACTCCCCACCCTATTTTGATTTTGAAATAGGCATGCAGCTGCAGCGGCTTTGGTCTCGCCTATAAAATACAAGAATACGAGCCTTTAGAGGTGAAAGTAGATTAACATCCAAATCCAAGAAATACAAGAATCCACTTTAAATCCAACTGTCAACAAAATCCAGCCGCGTTCATTGCCGTTCCATCGAAGCATCCTCCCTCCACGAGTCCACGTCGCTCGTTTGTCCTCCTCCCCTTCCACCTAATCCTAGCACTGCAACTCTCTGATATGGCGGCCGGAGCTCTAGGCACTAACCCCATGCTGCTGCGTGCCCGCGCTGTTGAGGTCGGTGGTTTTGGCATCATGGATGGCAGAGCTTATCACTTCGCACTTTCTAGTGCGGAAATGCTGTGGTGCAGGCGTCCGGACTTCGCACTTCCTAAGCCCAACTGACATGCTTCCCTTTACCTTCTTTCACAGCTTCTCAAAAAAAATAGACAACGACATTTCCCAACTCACACAGCTGTCACAGCGTTCCCCACCGCTCGTTCGCCGCTCGCCTTCCCTAGAGCGATTGCCGCCCGCCGTGACCTTCTCTAGCGTGGGGGCGCCTCACCGCGCGAGGCCACACCTGCTCGACCTTCGTTGCCGCCTCCAATGCGGGTGCCGCTCACCGGGGGCGCCACCACTCACCAGGGGCCACGTAGCCGCCTGCCCACTGCCATCCTCCTTTTCGACCGTGACCTAGCACCGGATCTCGCTGTGCGGTGCTCCATCCACCCGCTTGTCATGTTTTGCTAAAAGCGCATGTTACAAGAGTATGTTTCAAGTGTTTCAGTTGTTTCAGAGGTATGTTGTAAGTGTTGTATATCGATGTTGCAAATGTAGATCGGGATGTTGCACTATTGCAATGGCTATACACGTATGTTTCAAGTGTATGTTCCAAATGTTTCATCTGTTCCAGATGCATGTTGCAAGTATATGTTTCAAGTGTTTCAGGTGTTTCATACATATATTGCAAGTGTTTCATCTAGGTGTTGCATACGTTCAATGGTCTTCAAGTGTTTTCATGCGTTTTGCAAGTGTTTTAGACGTTTGTTTCAGGTGTTTCATCTGTCTTCTTTTGTATGTTGCAACTGTTGCATTTGGATGTTTCAAATGTAGATCGGAGTGTTGCATATGGGATGCGTGTGGGAAGCGGATGGCGGCGCGGGCGATATTCGAAGCAGCGTGGGCGACGTCCGGGGCGGCGCACTCGCTCGCCAGCTCGACACGCTACCGTCCGAAAACTAGCGCCCCTGCGAATTGGATGTCCGGGTGCTAGGAATTCCCTGTGTGGTGTGGGCAAGTATATGGATTCGTTTGGTTTAGACCCTAAGAAAGTTGTGTGGACCAAGCAACCATCTCAGACTTTGGATTTTAGTTGCATGTGGTTGGATGTGCCTAGGCCAGGCAAAGTTTCTCAGGACAACACCAAACAAGCCTGTAATGTGGGAACCACGGCAAAAGCCTCGCACTGTAGTTATAAATTCCATTCCGGTACCGGCTAGAATGCCTCGTACCGGCACCTAGACCGGTATAGAAGAGCCGCAATTCCGTACCAGGTCAAATACCGGTTAATACTAGGCAAAACCGGTCAATATCGGTCAAATACCGGTCGATACCGTCCGTAGCTGCATGTATTTTATTTTTCCATATATGAACTTTGGAGTTTGAACTTTGAAAGTTCTTATGAACTTGCTGAACACTACAAGAAATATATGGCTTTTTGACGTATTTAGCATGACAATAGGTCATAATGTCATTATACCACCCATTTTATAACATTATGTTTTAGGCACTTCAACTTAGTGACAATAAAAAGTTGTATATCACAAAAAAAAACATCATACAGCTAGTCCAATTTTATCCAATGGCGATATGTTAGTTTGGTAAAAGTGAAAATTACAAGTTAAGTCGGTATATATTTATATATACATTTATGTATAAGTATATTCACATATTATTTATTATAAAATCCAAAATAGTACACCGGTATAAACCAGTACCGGAATGTTCTATTCCAATAGCCGAAACCAAACGAACTCCGGAATGGAATTTAAGTTAGCTCGCCGCTCACGTGGGCATCGTTGCGAGCAAGCACTGAGCTGGAGGTCGTTGTCAGACTAGTTCAGCGATCCAATACCCTCCGACAATATTTTTAATTCTAAAATTTTGTACTAAAATGACATTCTATATGGCGGCCATACTTAGATTTGGCAAAATTTGTTAAATAGAAAACTATCATTTAATGAAAAACTTTTTAATTGCATTTAATGCATGGTACATCGTCATTTGAATATACCTTTTGCTGTTTAAATTTTTAGAATGTATTGTATTACAAATTTACAATGGAGGGAGTATATTTATTTTTCTGGAACTGAAGCCGCGGCAACGATGATGCTAACGATGCATGGGATTTGAATTGTTATAATTTTGCTATAGAACGAGTCGGACCAATGGATATTATTGGATAATCCAAACTTTAGCCTTACGTACGTACCATATGCATCCATAGCCCAAATCAATCCAATCCATAATAAAAAAAAACTCGACCTTCGGACGACTAGACAGTCCCGGAGCTTTGCGCTTAAGAAGGAGATCTCTCACGCAGATCGAGAAAAACCCCCGAACCCTGTACCCCGCCCACACACAGAGGCCTGTAACTCTGTGAATGGGCCGGTCCGCAACCTATGCTTTAGGAAACGCAGAGCAGACGAGGAGATTTTTTTCCCTCCGGCCACCATAATTCGCCCCCGTGGGGGATCGAACTCTGGCCGGCAGTAATAAAAAATATATGAATGAACCGTTTTGGAATGACCGTGAGACTATAGCTGCAATATATAGAAAGCATATCATGATCATCTCGCAGCTGCACGGAGGAAGCGAGGAACGCAAGAACATAACCTTATCCGCAAGGGAAAACGGAGCTGGTATTGGGAAGCTAATTCTTCTTCTTGAAACACATAGCCTACGGCTATTAAAATTTGCTATGCCAAAGATTTTGCAGATAAAAGTATCACAAGTTAGGCAAAAATATTTACTATAGATTTGTCAAACTAAATGTTAGAGGTTGGTAAATTATGGTATCAAACTTGAGGTCTTCTTTGGAATGGAGGATTTTTAGAGAAAAAAAAATATAGGATTCAGAAATCCTAAGAGCATCTCTAGTAGTTTTCTAAAAAATCACTTGATAAATTAATAAGTTTTCTAAGTAGATCAAAAAAGTTGGGAGCATATCTGTTGGCTTCTTTAATGGTTTCCAAAATCTCGCTCATAGAAGATAGATGGTAATTTTACATAAGACGTCCCAAACTATTTTTAAATCAATCCAACCAATTTTATATATTCTTTCTCTTATACATTTGCATCAAGAACCCTGTCTTACTTCTTATTTTTTCCCCCACATCCTTCTACCCTCGGATTGGCGTGATGGATACCACAAGTTTATATCCGCTCGACGAGATTGATTTTCCGAGTGTGGGAGGTTAGGAGTTGAGATAGGGAGTGGCTGGAGAGTCGTCTTTTCCCAATGTTGCCAAAAATCTAGATTGGGAGTGAGTTTTGGAAACTCTTGGAGATGCTCTAAGGATTATAGCGTAGATATTATTTTGTTCATAGGAAAGCAACTCAAGAAATAAAAAGGAATACTGTTGCCATCCTATGATTTCATATGAATTTTATGGGGAAAATCATCTACTAGAACCTCTTTCTTTTGCTGGCTCATGCATAGGTTCGAGGCAAAAAGATTGCAAGTTCATAATTAAACTGAACAACTCGAGACAAAGGATTGACCCGATGGGGATGAAAATACATTTGAAGGGATCAGAGTAATGTCGTAGACTGTTGATCCATGTGTAGACATATTGTATGCATGCACAAGTGCAATCCCTGACAATGGCATGATGTGAAAAATCATAAGAGGCCTCCTGTTATAATCATCATTGGACATATCAGCCCTTGGCACATATCAGTAACTAACTACGTTCCAACTTGAATTACAGATTTTAGTTGTATTTAAAAGAATTCATAAAACATGATATTCAAATGTACCAATGCATGAATATTTTAAATTAAACTTAAGATATATGTACCAGCAAATAATTTTGTTCTTATTAGCAACGAAGAAAAAGATCTATCAAGGACGTAATTTAATTTGATACAAGCTTAATTAGACATTGTCATATTATTGCTAGCATTAGCTTATATTTTGAATATTATAGTTGTCAAAAATAAATTATAACTCTCAAATTTCATAAAAAGGGGAAACATAAATATTCCTTCTATTCCAAATTATAAGATATGTTTTGATTTTTTATAGATTCATAGTTTTTGCTTCACTTAGATATACACTATGTCTATATGTATAGTAAAATCAATGTATTTACTAGAAAAGCCAAAACATCTTTTAATTTAGAATGGAGGGAGTAGTTACTCATCATTCCTATTTCCATTTTCCATGAACATTTGATAGTTTTTTCTCCCGTTACAATGCACATACATGTTTACTAGTAAAATAACTATATACTCCTGCCTTCATAAAAAATAATGTAGTTGAGTTTAGGATAAATAAGCTTTCTTTAACTAAATTTATATAAAATAATATTAATATTTATGTCTTTAACTAGATTTACTATATAGATATATTATATAATTCATCTAATTATACTTATATGGTATAAAAATGGTAGTACTTATTTATATAGATTTGATTAAATTTTGAATTGTACGACTTCTTAGGAAATAAGAATTGTAAATTGTTTGAACCTTGAACAATCAGGCTGTTTTTTTGGGCCCCTAGGAAATGAAACACCCCCTGTTGTCAGCAGCCAGTGGATTTTGCAGCCTTCAAAGCCTTTTATGGCGAGGGTGTTTGCAGATGTCTTTTTCCTTTGTTGTCTTTTTGGTGTGTTCTTCAATCCTTGGCAGGCAATGGACGACCAAAGGAAAGAACATTACCGCTTTGATCTTCAATGTACTCTTATTTTTTAGAGATCGTTTTGCGTAAGTTCTTTTTTACGAGCTATTGTTTTTCTTGATATATATCAGATATGAGACACTCTTTTGAGTGTCTTTCTAAAAAAACTATATTCAGATAGCTGTCACAAGAAATGCCTGAACTTAAAAACTTTAACTACAAACTTGTATTAATCACTAACACCATGGATAAAATTTTAAGATTTATCCCACGAAAATAATATCAATAGATTTTAGTAAGAAGCGGCTAATACTTTCAGATGACTATATTAAGCAGATGTGTATGAAGGCCACGTGGTGATCGTCGAGAGCAATGAGGAGGTCGACGCCACCCTTGCGCACGGCGGCACCAAGATCATGAGACCCTCGACGGGCAGGTCCTGCGGCAGGAAGGCGCACGGCGGCCCGTAGCCGAAGTCGAGGTCATGGAACCTGAACCCCAGCCAGCTGTCCACATCCAGGTCCGGGCAGAATGCCATGCCCGGACGTCCGGCTGTGGATGCCAGCTCCTCGCCGCCGGCGCGCTCCGCCATGTCTCCGAAGTCGACGAAGGACTGGATGTACTCGGCGTCGACGCGCGCGACGGCGTCGCGGATGGCGCCGACCACCGCGGCGTAGCTGGAGGACTGCAGCTGCCGGGCTCGCATTCGCGGGAACGCCCACAGCACCATGTTCCTCCGACTAACAATCACTATGTTTCTTTTATTTTCTTGCTGTAAAAGTTGTCGTATGGACCTGCATGTTGGGATTAATTTACTACAATTTATTAGCAACAAGAATATTTTAATCATGTAATAGAGACATAGATTTTTTTTGAGGGAATAGACATAGATTATTTACTACTAGTGCGTGGGACATTGATGATGATGTCTTATACATTTGGAGAGAGTAGTTTAATGTTGACGTGGTTTGTGGAAACATGCATTTGCAACCACTAGTCACAAACGCTGCAATGTTCTGCTCCCCACAAGGTGGAATGGAAAAAATAGATGTTTATATCAGTGTTGCCATGACATTATTATTATACTATGGAATGATACATCTTACAGGAGCTAGCTAGCCGCTTGCTTAGGGAGAACAAAACTCAAAACATCTTTATATACAACTAGGCATGTAGGATGCAAGTGCTTGCCACAACATCACCCATCTTGACTATTATTTCAACAATAGTACATAAATCGTGTATATGTTATTGGTAACCTAATTATAACTGTCCAGGTTTAACAATCCAATTATATGATGCCAATGATGTTTTCTTATTCTTTGGTGCTATCATGGAGACCAGATTAGGTACAGATGTTACTAGTTTGGCCAAGGATATCATCATTTATTGGGCTTTTAATATAAAGCAAAGGAAAGTTTTGTGCGTTGTTGATACGTACGTTCTTTTAGTTAATGGAAAAAATCTACAACTTCATCCTCGCAAAAGAGGAATCAGACCACTCTTATTACAAAAAAAAAAGTTTCACAAACTAACATTCACAGGGCTCACAACATGAAAGTTCAAATTGCAATCCTAAAAGCGAAAGACCATGAGGCTGTTTGGATGCCAGCCATCAGTTGCCAACCCTATGTGTGGCAGAGCCACAGTTTGTGGCGTGGAAATCGGACGCCACAGTGTGTGGTGGGATTCTTGAAGTTTTTGCTTTGGAGAAACTGTGGTCGCCTAACTTGTCTCATCAACCAAATGACCAACAAAATTTGCCTGGTGGCCACACCTGTGGTGTGGCGTGTGAGGGTAGGCAACCAAACAGCCATTCATGAGAGATGAAGAAGGCAAGCGCCACTGACTCCAAGGTATGACAAGCAAGGATGAATGCATCTTCACATCATCATTGTGCTGCAATTGACTCCATATGCATAGCCAATGGTTCCCTCTGGATAGGAGAGGACCTGCAAAAAGGTTTTAGTATTACACTAAAAAACAACCTTATTTCTCGTGAGCTAGATTGGAAGGCCACCGCCCCCTGTTCTTAGCAAAACACTATTAGAGACCACCTTGCTTGTACCAACCTCCAAATAGATTCTCCACATTAAAAGCACTTTTGGAATGCATAAATATTGTAGGAACCAATTTATTCTGCACAAAAATGTAGTGAATAAATGAGGAAAAAACCCCATTTTCCAAAGGGGGCCATATGGGTGGAACAGTACTAAACATTATATATATGAATACCCGCCAGAGAAACTGAGCAAATGGAACTCAAAGAATAAGTGTTGGATAGTCTCCAAGCTACTACAAAAACAATGGTATTTACTCCCTTGCCAGTTTCTTCTAGCTAGGTTGTCCTTTGTTAGTCACCTCATTTTAAGAAACCACATAAAAATTTATTTTTTAATGATACTTTTGTTCTCCAAATTTCCTATGTGACTTTGATTTCATTGTTAACTAGAAACATATATGTTATTGTCATGCTACTCCTACAAACAAATTGTTCGACAAAAAAGATTCCTCATCACAGATTATCGTGTGGCCAATGGAATTGTTGTCCATTTACCTCTACCTAGGGGCAGACCTAACCCATGGATGAAGATGACCAAGGGTCATTAAATAATTGTTGGTGCCTTAATGATCCATTTGATTTTTTAAGTAAAAAAACTAGTTGGCAAGGTAAACGAGGATATGAGGGTGTATTAGAGGTCCGTAGTTGCAATGCACAGGTACTTGTTCTAGTACACTACAAATCATCAAAGTACAAAAGTGTTCTTTCTGTTATTTGGTCTTTATGGTGACAAAAAGTTGCAATGCATGATATATGATGTTAGAAAAAAATTCTTCTACTGAATTACAATGACCATCGAGTTTAACAAAGATAACTAGGAATATATACTATATATGGCAAGTAAAATTGTAAACCGACTGATTTTGAGCAAGGTTCACTTATCTCTTTTCGATCATACTTGGCTACATGCATGTATAACACTTGTACATCATTTATTCAGGTCTCCTTTAGTCACCTGATCTCGACGAGTTCAGAGCACTGTTCGCTGCTTTTCTACTGAGCTGGCCAGCAAATGTCGCCTGACATTTTGGAAATAAAAAGGCGTCTGTAATAGCAATTCCTCATTTTATTTGCATATGTACTATTGGAGTATATATATATATATATATATATATATATATATATATATATATATATATATATATATATATATATATATATATATATATATATATATATATATATATATATATATATAGGGGCACATGTCCCCTCTCTCTATGGATGTCACGTACAAGGCGTATAATATATAATTATTGTAAGATCAGCTCGCTCAGCCACTCTAGGTCTAGGTGCGTAGACACAACTGCTGACACAACTATTTACATCGATGGACCATGACTCCTGTCTCCAAGAGCATTCCGATCTGAAGCTGATGGTGATCAAATTCGAACAATGCGCTATTAATTATATATGTTATCAATATGATTAAAGACTTCGTGGTTGTAGAAAGGAGAAGGCACTTTAGAAGGCAAGGGGGGAGCAATCTTTACTATGGAGATGATCAAAAGGTATTTGCTTTTAGTGTATGGTGATGCCATTTGGGAAAAAGAGAGGAGCTCCTTTCTGTGCTTTAGTTTAGATTTCCAAATCCACATTCCCATCTTAAAAGTAGTGGCGTGAGAAAGCTAGCTTAACATGGGGGGGGGGGGGGGGGAATAAGAAAGGTTAACAACTAGCTAGAGAGATAAGCACAGCATCTTTTGGTCATTAGACCCTAAAGCATGTTGCTTTAGAATCTTGGAAAGATAATATATATCTATCTCCTGCTAGCATGCATCCCTCACAGCGTCTCATTAAATAGATGGAGCAAGTGTAAGTTGGGAATTTGTCGTGTACGACGACTTTTCTTATATAAAAATTGATGATATCTGTCGAAATCTGAGTGAGATTGTGGTACAACAGCATGTGTATGTGTTGTCTCTCTAATCCTTATCACATGATATATGGTCTATTCTTTTGACAAGCATTATATATACACTTTTTTTTAGCATAGCATTATATATACACTTAATAAATCACTTCGCACTTCGTACGTGTATCCCATAATACTTATTATATTATAATAATCCTTATTATTATACCCATGCCACCTTGTTTATTATTCCTTTCATCTTAAAAGGGGAGAAGTGCCACACTGCTTTCTTCCCAAAGCATGTAAGAAAATAGGTGGTTCTCTTCTTCCACGTAACTATGCTTCTGCAGATATCCTTGCGCCCTGCATACTTTTCTGAATATCTAGTACACTGTTAGTAATAACATTTTGTATGTATGCACTCTTTGCATGAAAAAATTGCTTGCAACAAATTAAAATAAAATGCAGAAAATTAAATACAAAAAATGTATCCGCACCATATGCACTACACAGGTACATACGTACCAGCCTACTAGGGTTTGTTCAGGGAAAAGGTTTGCATGATGCACGTTTGGTCCAAGGACCACGCAATGTCCCCATGCATATACGCACGCAGCTGATAGGGCCGTTTGCATCAATGCATGGCTATAGTTTTTGGTCATGCATGGATATGCATGGCCTAGAATTTCGTGGGCTCGTATGATATGATGGCAAATCTAAGTTTTGCCATACCGCCGTATCTTGATGCATGGCTTTGGTACTTTTGGTACCACACGCGTGGACAAGAAAATGGCATGGGCTTTGGGCTAGTGCTACCTACCATGCCGGGCGGGACGCTTGCACGGCTGCACTGCTCTTCGACCTTTTTTTTTTCCCTAGATA